>CAUDMG010001671.1:0-442500 GCA_958450375.1 Homarus gammarus | reverse complement strand
CAATAAGGGGAAACAAACAGCATTAGTAATATCATTTACGTTGTGATAATCAGTACATAACCGTAGACTACCATCAGGTTTTGGCATCAGTATACATGAAGAGGCCCAATTACTCTTACTAGGTTACACTAAGCCACTCTGCAACAGGAAGTTCCCACCCTTTGAAGACATATATTTCAATTCAATTTCAATTGTTTATTCCTTGGTAGAGGAAGCAGGATCCTAGTGCTGTCACTAGGTACCCCTGTACAATAACACCAGAGCAACTGGCAAGTGTCACAAGTATATACAGTATAAATATTATAAAGGGGCTTACTAAAGCCTAAGGAAGGAAGGATATTCCTTTAACACATAATCAATGTTATTTACATAATATCTGGCCAGTATGGGGAGGATCATCGTGTCTCTGTCAGGGGGTCGTAGAGTGGTGGTCCAGCAGGCGTCACGGAAGGGTTGTGTGTGTGGGGACATCTTAGGAGGTAGTGGATAAGGGTACGGCTGTCGGGTCTTCTGCATAATGCACAAGAGCGTTGCTCAGGGGATGCTGGGATACCAATCTCCCAAGCAAAGTCATACCCAATGATGATACGAGCAGCATTCACGTCCCTTTTCCACGACCCTATCCCATAGACATACGAGAGGTCAAGAAGTTTACGGAGGACATCGTACCAGGTGGGCGGGGAGTCCAGGGGGATGGCTGTTTCCCGAGCTTCTCTCTGTTTGCGGCGAATTTGGGTCCTAAGCTGTAAAAGTGTTCGAGGAACAACGTAGTCAGGTGTGGCCTTACTGCAGCCAATCTTGGCAAGGCCATCTGCTGCCTCATTCCCCAAGATACTGACATGGCCGGGTATCCATAGGAATGTCACAGGACGGCCTGCATCCTGAAGTGTGGATGTTAACCCTCGTATTCGGAGGATGAGGTCCTTATTTTCCCCTGATCTGTATGTATATTATGTATGCTTTATGTATACTATGTATGTACCCCATTTATATACATTACTTCTCTAGTCAGTAGCGTGTGGCAATGCCCCTGTTTCATGTCACCACACGCTTAGATAATGTGCCTGGCGACATCTGGAAGCTGCTAATGCCCCACTTACCACATGTCGCCTGAGAGGTCAGAGAGGGGTCAGTTGACCCATATTGGAGTGTAGGGACTACCTGTGCTTGTAAGCGGACTCTGTATATTTCCGTTGAATAGAACCTACAGAACTCTACAGGTGTTTATGATCGCTCCTGTAGTTAAAACCAAGTACCCCGAACATCTCAATGGCACAGTGAGTATCAAGTAATCGATTAAGTGGAAATAAGTGCGTTCGTGTAAAATCAAGACCGGTAGACCCCGCTCTGCCAACTCACTCCATCACCCATCGCTCTCCTAATCTCGCATTGTGTCCCACAAAAATTTGTTTGAATGACCAACGAGTTTTGAGCAGTGTGCAGTGACCTCAAGTTCCTGCAAAGTGTCTTCAGTGGCCCTCGTGTGTGTAGTGCTAAAGTGTGTGTCCTTGTTTTAAAGGATTCCCTAAGGTGGAAGGCTGATATAAGGCATTTGCGTCCGTCCCCGGCTGTCTGGAGGGTAACTGATCCTCCAAACGCTCACCCCCCACCGCCTCCCACTGCCTCCCTCCGCGCTCTCCCTGCCCACCGCGCCTACACACACCAACCCACGCACGAACACACTGACTACAGTCATTTCTTCATATATATATATATATATCTATATATATATATATATATATATATATATATATATATATATATATATATATATATATATATATATATATATATATATATATATTTCATGTAGATACACAATGAAAACGTGGATAAGATAAATCTTGATAAAATCACACGGGAAAAGGGAAACAACGGAGCACCTTAGCTTTCGCCTTTATTCAAGACATCTTCAGAGGCAACTGAAGATGTCTTGAATAAAGACGAAAGCTAAGGTGCTCCGTTGTTTCCCTTTTCCCGTGTGATTTAATCAAGATATATATATATATATATATATATATATATATATATATATATATATATATATATATATATATATATATATATAAGTTACTTACCAGTGTATTCAATTAATTTTGTTTTCTCAGATCTGGTTGATACGACGGGCTGACCGGTCAACACTGATTCGAGATACAATATACAGATAAAGTAATTATGCCCCGGGCCTCACGCAGGGGTGTCCCTAGTGCCCGGATGAATCAGACAGATGACAGCTCTACAGAGATGGATGATATAATGAGACAAATCTCACAAGAAGAGAATTACATATATAAGTAGGAAGTATAGAGAGTAGGAATGTAAAGATAGGAAACTTGGTAGCGTGGCCTGGATGTTATTTGCTCAGCATCAATACGCTTATCTTATCTCGTATGTCAACACACATACATCACTTCTTAAAGGGACAACTTGTTAAACACCCCTTTGATACAACTATTTATTACTTCACTCAATAACATGAACACATTAATATCACTATTATATCGGGGTACGAACACATTATGCTTTACGTAACTTGACACTGACTCTCGGACACACCTGAATGAATACACTTCCCACAGTAGGTAACTCACCCTAGGGCGTTCTGACAAGACTCACGTGTACCCTGACGTAGGCCCAGTGAGTGCTGGCTGGGCTGCCTCCTATGGGAGAATCTGCTTAGCTGGCGATGACGTGGTCTGGTCGGGAGGTCTCCCTCCCGACCTGGGGAGGGGACGTGCGTGACTCTGCTTAGTGAACCCAGTGACGACCCGAACGGGAGAGAGGTGACAGCAACCAGAATGAGAATCAGTATGACCAGAATCAGGATGATAATGGTAATACCCGTGGACGGGACTGTAGGGCCTTTATATGGGGTCGGCCCAGCCGGCTTCTGACCTCTAGCAATTAACACTAAACTGGTTTGATCTGGATAGCTGTGTGCAGGTGTGGTCCTGGCCAGGTGTCTTGGCTAGGTGCGGTTGTAGGTCACCGGCTCACGTCATTAGTGGGCGAGGTCAAGTCCCTTGGGTCGACCTGAGGTGTGTCAACCCGGAATGTGGTGGTACCACGAGGTCTGGGGTGTTCTTGCTGTTATATGCGGCATAATTCTGGGCTGTAAGGTTTGGTCTGACAATCAATCATTACAATGACCAGTCAGAGCGTGACGCCTCACCCTCCCCCAACACATCTCCCAGCCACACCCCTCGACCCTCAGCCTCGTCCTCAGAGATAATTGCTCTGATGAAGCTTATGAGGGAGGAAAGGCGTGAGGACGAAGCGAGAATACATGCTGAGGACCACCAAAGGAGATTGGAAGATAATGAACGGTTTGCAGCTTTGATATCTAGCCTCACTGCTAATCAAGCCCCTGGCCCTTCCACTGCTCCGGTACCGACTGGTTCAGTTACCTCGTCAACGCCCTCTACCAAAGTGGTTGCCTAACCCCTAACCCACCTTGAAGCCTGATAAGACTTTCCAGACTTTTCGTGAGTGGCGGCAACGGTGGACTGATTATGCTAAAATGGTGGAACCTCCAGAGTTTACCACAGCCTAAACAACTCCTTCAGTTACGTATGTGCCTGTCCTTGGGAACGCAGCATGTGTTGGAACACACGTTGCAAGTGCCCCCGACGTCTTTGTTGTCTGTAGAGGAGATACTGGATGTTCTAAAACGGCACATCAAAGGTCAGCGGAATGAAGCTCTCCGCAGGAGGGAAGTGTTTAGCTGTAAACAGATGGAGGGACGAGACTTTTGACGATTTCTACGTATGACTCAAGAGAGCCTCGGAAGAGATAGACATATGTCCCGGTAATCACCAGCAGTGCGAGGAGACCCAGTTGAAGCAGTTGGTCCTGATGGGTGTTAAGGACGAGGAGCTTGTCCAACGCCTCACCTCCCTCGACTCTTCCTCCTCTCTTAAGGATGTATTGACCGTATGTCGCTCCTATGAGGCTGCCAGGTGTGCTACCTCTGCCATACGAGCTCCCCCTACAGCCGTACGGTCTATATCCCAATACAAGAAAGACAAGAAGTCTACCCCAACGCCTATGCCCACCACTCCCACGCCCAGCTCTCTTTGCAACAGCTGTGGTAGGCAGCATGGAACACAGGTGTGTCCAGCTGCTGAGTCTACCTGCGACAGTTGTGACCGCAAGGGCCACTGGTCACTTACAGTACGGTGCCCAGCCAAACGCTTCCAGTGCAATGTGTGTGGTCGTCTGGGCCACTACGACAAGTGTTGCCCTACCAACAAACCCAAGGGACAGCGTCGGCGGAAGCAGCAGCGCCCTTCCACCAGTGAGGGCCGCCCACAGTCGCCAAATCAGAGGCACGACAACCCTGGACAAAGCCCGACCCATACAGTATTAGGAGGGTGTACTCCTCCTCGCGTCCCAGGACTAAAGTTCCCCAGCACATGAGCGTCATCGTGACCTATGGCAGCGTGTCATCCTGTCTCGAGATGCTGCCCGACACCGGCGCTGAGGCTATGGTCATCGGTCCCCAGCATTTGCAATGCTTGGGGCTCCCTCCAAGTGATCTAGGACCGCCTCCCAAGGACCTCCGCTTCACGGCAGATGGTTCACAGATGGCCCCAGCCCTAGGTTTACTCAATGCACATGTCACCATTGGCAACAGGTCGTGTCAAGCCTGGATTGACGTGCATAATGGTGTCCCGACTCCTTTGCTGTCCTACAGACATTGCCAAGAGTTGGCCATCATATCCCAAGGACTTCCCAACACCAATTCTCGAGGTAAAATGCGCCAACAGGGTGCACGAAGGGAGCAGCAACTACCCTGCTGCCGCCCTACTCCTGCCTCTGGCCAGTGACACCTCTCCTTTGGTAGTTGTCCCTGCTACTTCACATCCCCAGGCCTTGGCTCGCCTCCACGACAGTCACCGTGGAGCCGAGGCCACCAAACGGCGTGCAAGACAGACTGTGTTCCGGCCTGGCATCGACCCCGACATCTCCAATGCTGTCCATGCGTGTAAGCCCTGCCAAGTTCTACAACCCAGTCAGCAGCAGGAACCCTTCACGAGTGACGAAAACCCCACCCGCCCCTTTGAGTCTGTGTCGGCCGACTTCTTCTGTGTGTTAGGAGAGTCCTTCCTGGCTATCGTCGACCGTCTCTCTGGTTGGCCGGTTGTCATCAAGTGCGGTAATGACACGACGTCTGCCGCCACCATCAACAAGTTCCGCCACCACTTCAGTTACGTGGGCGTTCCTGCGCACCTGCGAACCGACGGAGGGCTTCAGTTCACAAGCCGGGACTTTGCTGGATTTCTTGACCGATGGGGAGTCCGACATGTGTTGTCATCGCCCCATTACCCGCAGTCCAACGGCCACGCTGAGGCTGCTGTCAAATCCCTGAAGCACCTCATCCTCAAAGTGGCCCCTTCTGGGAATATTGACTGTGAGGCCTTCGACTGGGGTCTCCTTGAGCTCCGCAACACACCCAATTACACCGGACAATCCCGTGCCCAGGTCTTGTATGGACGCCCCTCCGTTCTTGTGTCTGTTCACCTTCAATCTTCTCCATGGAGTGGCAGGCCAAGACAGAGGATTGTGATCGCCGAGCCGCCGAACGTGTTCAAGACGTCGTCGCCCGCCACAACGACCACGCCTGTCCTCTCCCCAGGTTGAGTATCGGCACCCAAGTCCGTGTCCAAGACGCGACCTCCCTACGTTGGGACAAAGTGGGCGTAGTCATGGGTCTCGGTAGGTCACGGGACTACCAGGTGCGGATCCACAGGAAAGGGTCCGCTCAAGACTCTGCTATGAGCGTATAGAAGAGGGGGGGGGAGAGGTGTATGTATATTATGTATGCTGTATGTATACTATGTATGTACCCCATTTATGTACATTATTTCTCTAGTCAGTAGCGTGTGGCAATGCCCCTGTTTCATGTCACCACACTCTTAGATAATGTGCCTGGCGACATCTGGAAGCTGCTAATGTACCACTTACCATATGTCGCCTGAGAGGTCAGAGAGAGGTCAGTTGACCCATATAGGAGTGTAGGGACTACCTGTGCCTGTAAGTGCACCCTTGTATATTTCCGTTGAATAGAACATACAGAACTCTACAAGTGTTTATGTTTGCTCCTGTAGTTAGAACCAAGTATCCCGAACATCTCCATGATCCAAATGCGATCCCGTCGAGAGCAGACTTGGAATCGCAGCAGACAAGCAAGGGGCAGAATCCATCTGATTCTTCCTCAGTGAGAAGTGCAGCAAGGAGGGCTATTAGTTCAGCCTGAGTGGAGGATGCCCCGTCAGAAACTCTGAGAGACAGCTTGATAGGCTAAGGGGCATCAGGACGGGAGATGTAGACACCAGCCCCGGCCCGACCTGTAGCGTCAACAGAACCATCAGTGTAGAGGACGACCCTACCTGGGGACCAGTGGGCGATCCTGGAGAAGTGGTATTTGCAGAGAATAACAGGGTTCACGTGGGATTTCGGGAGCGGTCCACCGAGGGCAATCACCTCAGGTTGAATATCCAGCCAGGGAGAAGGACACGAACCAACAGCAGGTGACAA
Organism: Homarus gammarus; assembly: GCA_958450375.1. NCBI lineage: Eukaryota > Metazoa > Arthropoda > Malacostraca > Decapoda > Nephropidae > Homarus > Homarus gammarus. The sequence continues at coordinate 435,960 of CAUDMG010001671.1, read as the reverse complement.
CAATATCAGGCAGGAGGTCGTGTTCCCGAAGGGCTCGGATGAGTGACCCTCGCCACTGTCTTCTAGATGGAGGTCGGCCTCGGATAGCAGGAGTCAAGTTGGCTTGGGCATAGTTGCCCGGAGGATCCCGTAGAATGGAAACGGTTTTTTTTAGGTAAAACTCCTGGACACGATCCTGTAAGGGGGAAAGACCAAGTTCGGTATATAGAGAAGTAGAGCGTGTCCACTGAGGAGCCCCAAGGATGATACGAGCAGCTTTCGTTTGCACAATTTCGAGACGGTTGACAGCAGTCCGACTAATGTTGCCGAGGGCAGGGGCGGCGTAGTCGACACAGGAACGGACAAAGGACTTGTACATGGTGAAAAGTACGGGGACGGTGGCACCAAGGGAACCCCTGCACATGGTAGAGAGGGGAGCGAGACACCGAAAGCATATGTCTCGAAGATAGCGGATTTCAGGGATCTGACAACGTGTGCGAGTTACATCCACACCCAGTTATTTTGTTTCATTAACCCAGTCTAAGGCCTTGCCTGATAAAAGAAGGGGTGGAGGTACAACACGACCGTTCCACATGGCTTTTGTTTTCACAGTTGAAAGAAGAAAACCAAGTGAATCACACTCTCTGGAGACCAGATCAAGGGCTTCTTGCATGCTCAGGTAGTCAGGGGCTTGGAAGAGGACATCGTCGGCATATCCTGAGTGGACAACTTCTGTCGGCCACGGGAGAGATGCAATGGAGTGCATGAGAGTGCTGAACAAGGTGGGATTCAGGACTCCACTTTGAGGGGTGCTGAGGTTCATTTCTTGAACAGGAGATATAGAGCCTTCAACGCGAACCCGGGCTGACGTCTAGTGAGGTAAGAGGCGATCCATTGAAGAAGTCTCCGTTTAACCCCTAACCGTGCAAGTTCAGCTAAAATGAGGGCAGGCTGATCCATATCGAAGGCTCCCTTGATATTAAGGAAGACGGAGACGCGGGCAGTCTGATTGCAATAAAAGGAAGCAATGGAGTGTGCTGTGCTGCGATGTTGTATGAAACCATTGAGGGAGTTGTGGAAGCCGCCTATGGTGTGAAGAAGGCGACGATGGAGTATCCTCTCCATCATCTTGCAATCACAGGAGGTAAGACTAATGGGTCGATATTTCCCAGGATCTCCCGGCTTAGGGATGGGGATATTAGTGGCATTTTTCCAGTTAGACGGGAGAACCCCATGTTCATAAGACACAGTGTAGAGAGCAAGCAAGGGGCCGTTAGGATTATTAATACAGGCGTTGAGGACGGAGTAGGTTATCTGATCATCCCCAGGAGAGGTGTCTTTTCTAGAGTGACGAGCACTGTCAAGCTCGAACTGTGTGATGGGATGATCAGTGGGGGCAGGGGAGGTAAGAGCAGCATGAACAACAGGCTCAGGCGCATCGATGCGAGCCTGCACTGCCTCCTGCATTGGATCTGGAAGTGCCTCAGGGGTGGAAGCTCGTGCCCAGTCCTCCATTAAAGAGCAGGCAAGGGAGGCGGGGTCAGGGTGGGGAGGAGGCCTCCGTCGAGTACCCTGTATACTGTATAGCATTAATCCGATTCCATACATTAGAGGGTGACGACTGGAACGACAGAGACCCCGTGAAGGATAGCCAGTCCGCCTCATGAATCCGACGACGCTCCTGAGTTGCAAAGGAGCACCAATTTTTGAAGTCTTCCCAGTCCTTTAGAGAGCGAGACCTCCGTATGGCAGAGTGGAGATTACGGGTTACCTGCCGGAGATGTCTCATGGCAGGGATACAATACCAGCAGTTGGTGGCACTTCTGGGGTGACAGGGAGTGCGTGGAGGGGTAGCACGATTTACGGAGTCATACACGGCATCAACAAAATTAGCGCTGTAAGAGTCAAGGGACTGGGGGACAAAATAGGAATCCGCCCAGGTAGAAAAGTATTGGGTAAAGGAAGAAACAGCATCTTGTGTGAGACAAAGGCGAGGGGGTCGATAAGGAGCTGATGTCGGGGCAGAGAAGGAGAGCCCTAGATGGGTAGTAACGGCAAGATGGTCACTATACAGAGCAGGCTCGGTGCAGACGGTAGGATGAAAGTAGGTATGACCGTTCAATAGTAAGCCAATATCAAGGAAACTATGGGGGAGGCGAGTAGGATCGTCAGGACAAAGAAAGCGAACATCAACATTCCCATTAAGAAACTGTGAGAGATGTGATCCGTTAAGGGTACATGGCGTGGGATGATCCGGAGTAAGAGTGGGATGGCGGACATTAAAGTCGCCAAGAACAATAGTGGGAACCCCATCATGGAGGTCGTGAAGAACCTGGGGGTCCAGAGAATCACTCTTGAAATGAACATTGACAACACAAAGGGTCCGGTCACCAAGAGTAAGGGAGACAGAAAGTATTTCAGACTGGGGTCCATGTGAGTCAGGTGAAGGGAGGCGAACAGATGGAATGATATTACGCACAAGGGTGAAGAGGCCACGAGCCTGCCCACGGTACCGAGGCAGGGTGTAAACAGTATAGCCAGAGAGGCGGAGTGGAGCAACATCATCTGTGATGGTTTCCTGAAGTAGAGCAACATCTACTTGATGGGGGAGCACAAACTGGGCGAGGTCTGTCCGGCGAGGTCTAAGTCCCTGGATGTTCCATTGTAAGAAGAGGAGGGAACGGCCTCCGGTGTGAGATGAGTCGGTGGGTGCTAGATAGGGCTCCAGAGGGGGTACCAAATTCTGTTGAGAAAAATGCAGAGGGAGGAGTGGGAGAGCGAGGGATGGATTCTCCATCTCGGGAGATGGAAGGAGGCGGGTCACCATGGCTTGCAAAGTGCGCCCCTGTTGGGTCATGGTGTCCAGAATGAGTTGTTGTTGCCTCTGCAATGTCACAATTGTTTTCAAAAACGAGTCGAGTTGGGCAGAAAGGTTGATTTGCTTGGAGTGGCGATCCAGACGGAGAGTGATTGTTTCCATAGAACCAACTTGGTGTACCTGTGCAGGAGCTGAAGGTGGCAGCGAGGAATGGTGAGGGCTCATGTAAGCAAGAGGTGGTGGTGCTGGTGAAGGACAGCTGGGGTCCAGGTGGGCAGGAGGTGGTGGTGACTGTGTGGCAGGGCCGGCATTGACCTTGTTCCAAGAACGGTAGCGAGAGGGAGGGAGGGAGGGGAGAAAGGATGGGTGGTAAGGGTGATAGGGGGGATGGTAGAGGAGAGGAGATCAATGGGAAATCCTTGGTGGATGGAAGAGGCGGTAGTGGATAGGAGTGAGGTTTGGTTAACAGGGGCTTCGTCAGAGACGAGGGCGGTGGTACAAGGTAAGTTTTCCCCGGGCGAGTGCCAGGACGCTGTGGGCAATTGGCATTCCAGGCGTGGTGACTACCATGTCAATTGACACACCGTGAAATATCTGGGATTTTGTTCTGAATTTTCGATTTGCATTCCACTGTGTCGTGAGGACCTACACAGAAACCGCAGGCAACCATCCTCGTGCACTCCCAGGTGCGGTGTTTCCACGATTGGCAACGACCACAGATTTTCGGGGTTAGGATAAATCGGTCGAGAGGACAGTTGTGAATTGGTCCTACATTCACCTTTGGAGGGAGGGGGCCCACCCACCAGCCGATGAGTTCGTTGTATGGACGTTTGGAGACCGGGTTGATGCGGCGTTCCATGTCGAGTAGTTGTGGGAGAAGAGGGCTCAGATCGTCGATAGGGATCTCCCAGGGTACGTGGCGAACCATTACCTTGGTACGACCAGTTTCTGGGGTGATGGTGGTGAACTTCAGCATCACCTCCCCCTGGGGAGCAGGAAAGCCCACCTGAGTGAGCAGGCGTACCGTCTCGTCCATTTGTGTGGTGACTATTACGGCTGTAGGACCTCGGCGGAGGCGAAGTGTTGAGTCCTGAAGTGGAGAGCAGTGACAGAAGAATCAGGTCGTCCGTGTGCTCAGAGGCAAGTCCTGAGGAAAGGCGAGACGAGGAAGGCGCGACGGGGCAGGGAGACAAAGGGAATCCCCAATGTCCATCGTCGGCAGAGGGTCGGTCATTGAGCCACATGTAAGCTCACTTGGGGACCCCGATGACAGGAGGAGGCCACCCTGTACAGCCCCAGACGGGGTGAGAGAGAGAGCCGTAGCCCCTGCTGGAGACCCTGACTTCTGAGGTTTCTGCTTCTTTGACTTGTCTTCAAGAAGAAAGTCATCAGCATCACTGTCACCTACTGCCGCCGTTTCCAACGAACGGGAGCGTTTAACGGCGAGCATAGGGCATGTTGGCAACACTGCAGTCAGGTGGAGTGGTAATGACGTCACTGCTACGTCACACTATCACATTGCGCATGCGCAAACTTGAAAATACTTTGCCCAGAGGGATCGGTGGTAGGACCAGATGTTTTTATCCCCCAAAAGTGACAAAGTCCGAAAGAAAAAAAAATAGATGCCACTGTGCTGATAACTGGGTCATACTGTAGTTGTCTGCACAGGCTGGGATTTGTAGAATCGCTGAATTCGTCAGAAATACGACTTTTAAGGAGCAGTCTCTTACAGCCTTTGTTGACACTACGGCACGCATGCGCGTTGACATATATTTACTTGCTTTTACTTGGTATAGTACCTGATTAATGGTGTTACGAGTGTCCGCCATAAGTTTCTGTTCTTGGTATGAAATACGTTGGTTCGGATGGTGTTTGGTTAGCTCGAGCAATGTCACTCATTACTCGGCACACTGACTGAGTCATCATTTAAGTATTAAATTTGTTTATTACATTGTAGGCTATTATGTTTTATTGTATTATGTTTTATTGCATTAGGTTTGTATATTGGTTAGATAAGTGGAAGTAATGTCAATAAGCAATTTAAATAAAGTTTACGTTTTGGCTAATCAGATTATAGTAAGTCAGTATTTGACAGTAGAGGGGTGACGTCGGTGACCTACTGGTACACTCTAGTTAGTCTAGGCACACCTGTCTTAAGTTTAGTAGTAATAATAATAATAATAACTAACGGTTTATTGAAAGAGTTTGGCAGCCAGAAGGCTGAAAATATACAGTTACATATTGGGGAATGGGTTTCGAATTACAAATAATATACAAGTAACATAAGTGACACAAATAAGATATATAATAACTAGATGGGGAAAAGCTCAAACTACAGTTCATTTCAACATAGTTACAGTGCAAGAAGTAGTATTTACTGGGAGTGAATACACTGGTTTATTACAAGTTATTGATAATTTTTACAATGGTTGGGACTGGGCTGTTTTTATAGCTATCAGTTCGTGCACGTATGGGCTGGATGCGGTTGTGGTGTCGAACAGCAGTTCTCGGGCTAGGGATCTCAGGTGGTAGTAGGAGCCGGTGTCGAGGATGGTGTAGAAGCTTCTTACCAAATTTGCAGATGAGGCCGTGGTGATGGTCAGTGAGAGTCGAAAGGGTCAGTGTGTTGAGCGCTTCTTGATATGTGGAGTAGGAAGGGGAGAGAATAATCTTGCATGCCCTCTTTTGCACTTTTTCTAGGTGTTTACGTTGTGTGGCATTTAGGGAGGAAGACCAGGTGGGGGAGGCATAGGTGAGCTTGGGAAGTATGAATGTTGTGTAAACACTGAGGAGCTCGGGTGCAGGAACTCCGAGGGACTTGAGTCGGCGGAGGAGGTGGAGACGCAAACTGGAGGATTTGACAACTTCACTGACGTGTGGTTTCCAATTTAGTTTGTTTTCTATGGTGACGCCGAGGAGCTTCGTGGAATCTACAACCTGGAGTGTGTTCGGACCTAGAGTAATGGAAGGAGGTGGGACAATGTCGGAGGAGAGGTTGATGTGCATAACCATGATCTTGGTATGGTTGATGGTGACATGGTTGTTGGTGGCCCAGTTTTGGAGACTGTTCAATAAATCCTGAAGGGCGGAATAGTTGGGAGCAGAATTGTTGACGCTGATCCCAATGGTGGAGTCGTCGACATATTTCCAGCGAGCAGGGGTTTCTCTTAGGGCATCATTGATGAGCATAAGGAAGCAGAGTGGTCCCATCTTGGTGCCTTGGGGGACGCCACAGGTGAGTGACTGAAAGGTGGAGACAGCCCCTCGGAAGCGTACAGCTTGGCGTCGGTCACTGAGGAAGTCTGTAAGCCATGGTATAAGACTTCTCCGAAGCCCGAGGTCAATAGCTTTGTTGATGATTATATTGTGGTCGACTAGGTCGAATGATTTAGTGAAATCAATGAAGGCGACAGCTACAGACGTTTTTCGTTTCTCGAGATGGCGGTATATGTAATCGAGAAAGCTGACAAGACAGTAAGTGGTGGAGGAAGTTTTCATGTTGCCAAATTGCTGAGGGTCTACGACTCCTGCAATATCAGCATAAGCCCAATCGAACACAAAACTTTCACAGATTAGGCTGGGTATTGGGGTGATTGCAATAGGTCGTACCCTCTCTCTGGTGTTTTGGGAGTTGACATTTGACTTTGAGAATTGTTTTGCTTGGTATTGATTTTGTGTGATCTTGTTGGACCTTCAGTCTTTTACTTAGCCACTTCCAAGCATCTTGTATTATTGTTCTTTATTTTATTTTATGTACACCTATCCGTGCATACTTTGTGGGAAACAATATGAGACCATGGACGATAAATTTTGGTATTTGAGGGCTGTCACTATAGTCACACATAAAATTTCGGAGCATATCAACCCAAACCTGCACAGATAATTGTTTTAGTTACTGTATGTAGTGGTGGTGGGATTAAGTTAATAAATGTTCATATTTTCTATTAACTTGTTTAGGTTTTGACCTGTTTACATAACCTTTGTTGGGAGAACTTGGGATTAAGAATATAATAATAAATACTGGTAGATTTGAAAGACTTAAGTAATTTGTGTTTATGTAACGATCTACCCTCGGGTCGTAACATATATAATGGGGGCCTGACCAAGGAGCCTTAGAGTAATTTGTCAAGTTACAGGTTGGAAACAAACGCCATCATTATATTACATTGCTGTTTAATGTGTTATGACTGTGACTTATATTAACCCTAGAACACAAACCCCGGGAGTTTTCCACCCGACGCTCCGGGGTGTCACGTGATACCCGCGAGGAGCATGGGGGCTAGGACCGCGTGGTGCCCAATACCCTAAGTCCTCTTTGTGGTGTGATCGAGGGTGAGTGTGCTGTCCTGCTCTCTGCCTGGGTTTTTTCTGTAGAGTCGAAAACGGGAGTTTTCCACCCGACGTTTGCAATACATAGTCAGATTCAGATTTGCCCCCGAGGGGGTTAGTTTATTGGGCACCCCCTTACATCCTGTGCAAAGTGAAGCGCAGAAGCGTTTACAGCGCCCAACAGGGAAGTATGAAAAGTTCATACTTGCCTTTATGACTCGTACATTAATGGCGTAAAAGCCTGAAGGGTCATAGGTTTTGTCAAGTTACATAAAGTGAGAGAATGATGAGCGTGTGGGGGGAAAGTTCCCGGTACATTTTATCTGTTTATGGCAAAGAGTGGCAGGTCCCTAATAATGTCAAATGCCAGGCCTGTGACTAGGAGGAGGGATATATGGTCTGGGAGGGAAGAGGTGTTGGTAATGGCTGGGGACCTATAGGAGGAGGTCATAGGGCAAGTGAGGATGTAGTGAGAGAGGGTGTGAGAGTCGGGTTGGCCACAAAGTTTACAAACAGTGCGGTGAGTCTCAGGGTTGCCAATGTACTCCCATAGGTACCTGTACCCTAGGCGCAGTCTCATGTATATAAGCTGTTGAGATCGAGTCAGGGATTGATATTCTTTGTAGTGGCGGTTGTCGTCACCGGTTACAGCGTCATGGTGGCATAGTGTGACGCTACCCCGTTGTTTCAGGTGTGTCCAATTTTCGTTGAATGCCTCTCGTTGTGTGGCGTGTATGCTAGATTTGAGATGATTCAGGGAGAGGGCGAGAGTGGCTTCAATATCTTCTTCTTGTGTAGCTTCTTTGGCAAGCCGCAATACATAGTGACTTTGGGAGCTGGTGGAAAACCCCCGACGTTTGTTTTGGTGTACTATTTGTGAATTATTATTTACGTCGTTCTCCTTTGCAGGTCATGTTTATTGCTATTTCAGGGGCACTAAAGTGAACTCTAATTGCAACATGACTAAGAAACCAATGAAATACTACACTGACAAAGAATTAGATTATCTGATGAACACAACAAGTGCCTTGTCAGAGCCTAGCAGTGAGGACAGTGACACTGTGAGTGATGATGAGGGTGAGGTTGATAATTTAGAATGTGATGAGTTATATGATAGTGACATTGATGCTGATTATGTACCTGACCCGGACGATGGCAAGCCTAGGTGGAAAAAACCCAGGTACACATCTACCCCGAGGAAACCCCCAGCTGCCTCAACCTCTGCTGGCCCAGCTCCCTCAACATCTGCTGCCCCTGACGCCTCCCTTGCTGCTGCCCCTGCGGCCTCAACATCTGCTGCCCCTGCTGCTGCCCCTGCTGCCGCCCCTGCTGCTGCACCTGCTGCTGCCCCTGCTGCCTCTCCTGCTACTGCCCCTGCTGCCGCCCCTGCTGCTGCCCCTGCTGCCTCTCCTGCTACTGCACCTGCTGCTGCCCCTGCTGCCGCCCCTGCTGCCGCACCTGCTGCTGCCACTGCTGCTGCTCCTGCTACCCGTGCTCGCCGCAGGGGAATGAGGCGGCTCCTTGATGCAGACGACCCACCGGAAATTGTGGATTTCAATACCAGTACCATCGCCAGCACAAGTGGTTTCTGGTAGAGCTGTCGGCCACAGTATCCTGTAGGCGCTAGGACAGGGGCAAGGAACATAGTAGCACCCTTTACCCCAGGGCCAACACCTGAGGCACAGAGGGCAGACACTCCTATCAAGGCCTTGTTGTTCTTCGAACAAAAAATAATTGACATCATTGTTCGATGGACGAACAAGAAAATTGAGGAGCTGGCTGCCAAGTATGCCCGGCAGACTGCAACCCACACAAAAACAGACCCAGCAGAGATCCAGGCATTACTTGGGGTGCTCATCTTCAGTGGCTGCCAGAGAAATGGGCATTTTTTTCACAAAAAAAATACCCTTTTTTGTGTGTCTCCAATACAGTTCGTAGTAGGAGTTAAGGGTTGTGGCTCCACCAGGTGAGGCCCTCACATCCTGGAGGTGTCCTCACCAAACCTCAAGTCCTCCGCGCCAGTAGTTTCTCGTCCATAGATTTTAAGGATTAGTCATATAGTGATTTTACGTAATTTTAGTAAATGTTTCTAAGTCACCACTACAGTATTAAGTTTTAGGATAAGTAGTATTTTCTTTAGGTCAAATAAAAGAAGAAGAGCTATATTTTCAATGGATTTTTACAGATTTAATAAATAATGATTCTAAGCGTGGATTTTTAATCCAAAAATATGGGTAAATTTCACCCGGGGTTTGTGATGGTGTGACGCTAAAATACATTTGTGTTCTAGGGTTAATCTAGTGTTCTGTTGTTTTGCTACTGTGATTTTTTGTGAGTATCCTAGTGACAGGTTATTTGATTTGGTCAGTCATCAAGTTTTCCCTGGAAAGATTCGTTAATGATCCCTCACTAGAGGGATCCCTCACGTTCAAAAGGGCCAGCGTAAATCATCAATACAAAATGCTGTGCTTAGAGGTTGTGCGAGAAGAAATTATTTCGGAAGAAGCCCTTCAGTTACGTGTATTTGACGCTGAGAATAGTTTAGAACGAGGTAAGATGGAGATGGAACCCGAGTTAAGGTTACATGAGGAAAAAGAAAAGGAGAGCACACATAAATTAAGGTTACACGGGGAAAGAGAAAAGGAGAGAACACTTGAGTTAACCATAGAGGAGAAAAAGCGTAAACATGAGTTAGGGTTATATGAGGAAAAGTGAGCACATAAGTTAACCATGGAGGAGGATAAGCGAAAAACGCTTGAAATGCAAAGTAGAGTAGGAGTAGCAAGGCCTAGCAACAATGACCGTCATCAGTCAGTGTTTGACATCACTAAACATTTGCGACTAGTACCCCAGTTTGACGAGGAAGAGCCAGAAATTTTTTTCCAGCAGTTCGAGAGGGTAGTTAAATCATTCAAGTGGACTTAAACATCCTGGGTGGCAATGGTTCAGACTGTGTTTAAAGGTGCAGCAAGGTCAGTCGTTTTGTCTTTATCGGCTGAAAAATGTGAACGTTATGAAGAGGTTAAAGAGGCCATTTTGAAGGTTTATGAGTTGATTCCGGAATACAACAGAGAGAAATTTTGGAATGAGAGAAAACTAGTTTCAGTCATATATTGAATTTATGTACCGTCTTTGTAAGGTGTTCGGAAGATGGATACAAAATAGTGTAGTAAGCTCCTATGAAAAGTTGATCGAGTTAATCATTTTAGAGCAACTTAAGAGAGCCCTCCCACGAGACATTCAGTTATATTTGGAAGGGGGAGAGATTACAGAAGCGCAACGAGCAGCAGCTCTGGCAGACAGTTATGCGTTGACTCATAAGAATGTTAGGTTTCAAAGTCATGTAACTAGGAACAAGGGTGGTAAGCATGATAAGTTTGAAGATGCAAAGGCATCTGTCTCAAGTAAAGAAATTGTCCGTAGAGGCTCGGAACAAAAATATCCGAGGTTTGAGAGTACGAGTCAAATGATCTGTTTCTACTTTAAACAGATAGGTCACGATGTTGCTAATTGCCCTAAGCTCAAGAAGAAAATGGAAGATTCTGTTATTTCATTCGTGCAGCTGCAGAAGTTTGACCCTAAGTCGGTTAGTTCTTAATCAAAGGAAGATTTACTTGTGCCCTTTATGTTTGAAGGGACTGTCCAGTGATTTTCGGTACCCTGTTCGGATTTTGCGAACGTTCGCACCGTGGAAAGTGCCTGTACTGGTGAGCATGTGTTATTGAAGGGTGTCGGTGGTGTAATCACTGCTCCTTTATGTAGGATGTCCTTGAGGAGCGACATGGTTTCTCAGTGGGCGAGTGTTGGTGTCCACGACTCTCTCCCTGTATCTTGTGTTACCTTCTTGCTCGCTAATGACATTGCCGGTACTCGTGTTGTCCCTGATCCCGGAGTGACCATGACTCCTACGGTGGAAAATAATACTAAATTGCTTGAAGATCAGTATCCTGGTTTATTCCCTGCCTGTGTTCTTACCAGAAGTATGTCGCTTAGAGAAGAGCAGAATACTCGTGTTGACCCTATTCCTAATGTACTGTAGCTGATACAAGTGGTGCAGTTTGTGATGTAAATGACTTTGGTATTAGGGAACTACTGTATACATGTCGCAAGACAATTCTGTTAATGACAGTGAGTTGTATTTGACAGAAGCCCGTGTCGCCAGCGGTGAAAATTCCTCTGAAGTCACAGGTGACGTATTTGACAACTTCCTCTCCTCTAGTGTCGATTCAAATCTGAATCAACTATGACAACTTGTCAGTTGTCACAGGACTTTCAGACCGAGAGGAAGGGATTATGGAAACTCGTCGTGTAAAAATGACATATATTACACTATTTACATTCACAGAGCAAGTTTTCATGTCCAAATATCTCCAATTACTTCACGCACAACTCGGCGGCGTGTGTATACCAGGCCTGGAGTTCCTGGTTCTCCGTGCTGTCCGGTTCATTTGGTGGCTCACCCTGCTCTGCCGTGACCATCACCACCACCACACAAATATGGCTCGATTCCCAACTAATCCTAATACAATACATCGAAAGTTTTACACCTTGTACCATATAAAACAAAATATGGCTCTTACATAATGTTTTAACAACCAAAACTATATAACACTGATATAAAGAAACATCGTAAATTAAAACATTAGAGAATTTATATAAGCGTACAGGCCGTGAATCACCCTCATTGATATTGGTCGTTCTCGGGCATCACCTAATTAGCCAATCCTAGACAACGGTGTGGGTCACCATGCGACAACCCAATAGAACAAGTACCCATAAATAGAAAAAGATTAATTTCTGATCAGGAAAGTGATCCAGAGTTGTTTGCGAAGAGTAACAGTGCTGTAAGCAAGGAGGAAGCTGATGACTTGCCTGTTTGTTACTATTTGGACTATGGCCTCCTGATGATGAAATTTAAACCACCCTTGGTGCCTACTGGGGAAGACTGGCATGTGGTTAGGCAAATTGTTGTCCCAAAATGTCATAGGGGAGAGATCTTGAGACTGACACACGTTATCTGGAAGGACACTTCGGGTTTAGGAAAACCTACCATAAGATATTACCTCATTTTTATTGGTCTGGCTTGAAGAGAGATGTGGCAAAGTACTGCAAGACTTGTCACGAATGCCAGATGACAGGTAAACCTAATCAGCCGATCAAACCAGCCCCTTTACACCCAATTCCAGCAATAGAGGAACCCTTCAGCATGGTAATAATAGACTGTGTTGGTCATTTTCGGCGCCACGTTAAACAAACAGAAAAACTATCCTTCAGTACAAAACACATTCCCAACACTCTGAACCTAATAATAACAAAGATTTCTAGCCGCTAGCCAAGTCCGTGTACAACAGCTTCTCTAGCCCCATCCTATCACCACTGATCAATCACCTTTCACTACAGCCCAGTATAAAACCAATGTGCTGTGAGTGCAGATCATAGGTCAATGGTTCCCAATCTATGGTCCGTGGACCGGTGCTGGTCCATGGCTTACGATTTACCGATCTACTGACTGGTGCTGGTACATGCTTAAGATTTACCGGTCTACTGACTGGTGCTGGTACATGCTTAAGATTTTCCGGTCAACTGACTGGTGCTGGTCCATGGCTTAAGATTTACAGGTCCGTCGGATTTTTTGGCCGTCATACTCGTATATTTTTATAATTTCTTAGTAACATGTAAATCTCATAAACAGTGTTACCAGTAACACTAATTCTGTGTTCATTTAATTGGTAGAAAATAATTTTAATATGATCTGTGGCCTGGCGGATAATGATTAGTCCATTGTAAGTCTGTCAGAAGGTAGAATGTATTGCCTTTCGGTCTGCTTTTTCTCAAGTTATCATTATTTTTATTTAATTATAATCACCCACGAGACTGTATTGTTACGACACTCAGTAACTGATTTTTTTAATTTTTTTTATTCTGGCATTTATATTGTTTCTGTTATTTTGGAGAATTATGTAAATCTTACTAGTGTATCTTTTGTGTAAGATGTTACATTTATTCCTTTCTGTTATTTATATATTAAATGTAATAAAGCAGAAAGCCATAATGTTTTCTTTTACTGTAGATATTGTTTTGGGTCGTGGGGTAGTGGGACGTGTGTGTGTGGGAGCTCCGTGTTTTTCGTTGAAAAACAGGGTCTTTCCAGGAGTACCCAGTCTGATTTCTAGGAAATCTGATTCGTGAGCGACTAGTGAGTGTCGTGACCAGTACAATATCTATCTGTGATCCCCCTAAGTAGATATATTTGTCAATATACTGGTGAATCTGTGACTACCACGTGAGCTGTAGGCCCACCAAACTCCCCTCAGTGCCAGGGCTTGTAATCTGAGCCCTGTCCCCCCCCCCCCCCCCCCCCCCGTCCCACTTGGCCACCCAGCTGACCACAACTCAACCGTCTCCACACTGCCAGCTATTCAGCCCTTACTAGCTCCAATAGCAGTTGGCTGCTAGTATCAAAAATTCAAATTTCACGAAACAACAGCTGACTGATGTGATAATGGAAGTCAAACGGACTCTCATACAGGACACCATACAACAAATGAATAAAGAGACCATCAGGAAGCTAGAAGAAGCTGACCGGCGTCTCACTATGTGACTTTAAAAGAAGCTTGGAATTCTCGCAAGAGGAAATAAGTGACAAAAAAACAATGTTGAACGTCGAAGCTAAAGAGAACCGAACACTCAAGACCCAAGTTCAACAGCTGAGTGAGGAAAGTTCCAAGCTCAAAGTGGAACTAACGACAACAGCAGACCGGATGGATTATGTGGATGACATAGGGCGGCGAAACAACCTCAGGATTGCCGGTATCCCTGAAGACACCCACGAGAACTGGGAGTCATCCCAACGCAAAATTTCACGCTTGCTGAATGATCATTTTAAACTTCCTGAAGTAAAGTTTGACCGTGTTCAACGCGTCGGGAAACCCAACTCCTCCCGCCCCCGTGACATCATAACAAAATTCTCGTCCCCCTCTGACCGTGACAAAGTATTTTTTCAACGCAGTAAACTGAAAGGCACCACTATCTTCGTCAACGAGGATCTCTGCCCAGGCAAGATTAAAGCCCGTCTACAACAATTGGACTAGTTTAAAGAAGCCAGGAAACAAGGGAAACTCGTGACGTTCAGTCATAAAACCCTTGTTGCGAGGGATTGGGTAAGTGGACGCCCGCCCATCCCCTCCCCACTGAGGGGAACCAGCCACTGTAGCTATCACCTGCTGTGTTCCCCCCCCCCCCCCCCACCCTGCCGGCCAACTCAAGTACTACACGTCTACCCTCTGTGGTGGAAACCAGCAGCCCCCAAAACCGAGTGACAGGAGCACATCCCACTCCATCTGGGAATCACACTCAGTACCGGTCATCCTAAAACTGTTGGTTGTAACACTTGTGAGTACGTTACCCCCACCCCACTATTATAATGTTCTTAGATCTTCCATTTTTACACCTCAGTGACACCGAGTTTTTACTGTTCCTTAATCAGTATCAATGTCCCCACAATGATGATGTCATTCCCTTAGATGTGCTAGATCGTATGTGTTACACCCCATTTCCCCATGGTGTCGACACAATACTCCCTCATCTCAATCCTGATGTCTTTCTACAAAACTCACTGGGTTACACCAACCCAAACTGTAACTATTACTTTCCTGACTCCCCCGAGTTTAGTTCTAGTCTCCTACTACCTCATTCCTTCTCCTTGATTAGCCATAACATCAGCAGTATTCCCCTTCATCTAGATACCTTTTTAGATCAGTGTTTATCTTCTATTGCCCACAAATTTGTTGTACTTGAATTCTGCGAGACCAAACTCACTAACGATATTGACCATTTGTATGACATTCCTAATTATAATAGACACTGCGTCAACACGTCATGACACAGTAGTGGTGTCGCCCTATATGTTGATATCAAGTATAACATTTCTGTAAGAGAGGATTTAAAGGTTCAGGAGGAGTACATGGAGAGTGTTTTCATTGAATTACGTAACGACACACGAAATATCCAAGTAGGAATATTCTACAGAAGACCCCACACTAATGTAAGGAATTTTCTTGATAAATTTTCGGAGCTTATTTCTATCATAAGTTCAGAGAGGAAAGACTGCTACATTACAGGAGATTTCAACCTTGATCTATTAAAATCAGAAACCGACACCTCAGTATTAGACCTTGCTACCTGTCATTCTAAACTCTTCGTACACTATAACGAAACCCACTTGAGTAACTGCCACCTCTGCCACTGTGATAGATCATATCTGGACTAAGAACACTCGTAACAACCTTGCAAGTGGAATTATTTATAACAAAATCTCAGATCACTTCACGGTTTTTGCCATGTATAAAACAGCCACAAGACCAGCAACCAAATCAAATTAACTGAACCCAAAGAACAAGAACCTGAATTCAGGAAATATTGTAGCAAAATATTTCAAATAAGCCAGGAAGACAACCTGAACTTCCTTATGAACACCGAGCGACAAGTAACCAATCACATGACACACACAACCCACATCTGGGAACCAAGTCCCAACACAGACAAACACTCTTGATGATTTTTCCACACTGATCAAACCGCAGAGGAAATTCACAAAACAATAAACAGTTTCAGGAACACGGCCCCGGGCATCAGTAAACTAAACAAACCCATACTCCAGCATCTACCAGTCAACATGTTACTCCAACTCGGAAACATTGTGACTGCATCACTTGCCTCTGGTTACTTCCCAAGGAAATTTAAAACAGCAAGCATCAGACTTATACCAAAACAAGGCAAATTCCCCACTCAAGTATCAAATTACATACCAATCTCTCTTCTAAAAACACCGAAAAAGTCCTAGAAAAAAATCTTTAACCACCGACTGAGAACACACCTCGAACTTGAAGAGAAACACAACCCCAGGCAGCAAGGATTTAGAAAACACAAAGGAACCCAAACAGCCATAGCCTTAATTTACGAAAACATAGCAAACGCAATGCACAACAGAGATCAATGTAACGTAGTATTAAGGTACGTAGCAAAAGCATTTGACAAGGTCTGGCACTTAGGGCTCAAATACAAAATTACCACCCAAAAACTTCCCAACAACTTTACTTCCTTTCTGTTACGAGTTGGGGATTTAGAATATAGTTAAAATTCTACCCAGATCCCAACAGGCAACAACAAAAAAAAACAGACAATCGGACTATAAAAGGGTAGACAAAGGATGCGAGTTTTCGTTGTATAATAAAGTACCATGAATTCCTTAACAAAATAATCAGCTTCCTATAAATTACCCTTAACCATACTTAACCTAAACATCAACAGTATATACATATTAATACAACAATTTTGAAGCAAGTGGACGTGGGGGAGGCAATATAAGATTACAAATACTTAAGTGAGGAGCCGAGATGGCTGACGAGTAAGGCTGAGTATTGTAGAAGACGATAGGTAGTCACTGTGCCGTAGGTTTCCAGGATAGGTAATCCTGTGGTCACTTCCCAGAGTGAAGTGCTCTCTCCTCGAATTGGAGCTCACAAAGAAGACTTGGAGGAAGTGACGCAACAACCAGGATATGGAGAAGGGAAACCCCGGAGTGGTAACCAAGATGAGTCATACTCGTGTCTCGTCCCTAGATGGCGTTGCTCGGGGTGCTGGGTAGGTAGATCAAGACAATCGGTGGAGGGGTTCGTAACACACCCCCCCCCCCCCTCCAAAGACCTCCGTAGCGCGGGCGCTAAGGAGGTGATCACCTGGTGCGTCTGGAGAGTAGCTGCTGCATTTCCACTGGAGCTCGGGATAAGGAGTCTGCAATCAGGTTGTCCACCCCCTTTTTGTGCCGGACTTGTAGATTATAGGGCTGGGTGAGGAGAGCCCAGCGGAGGATTCGCTGGTTGGAGGTCTTGTTGGTTTGGATGAACGTGAGTGGGTTATGGTCGGTGAAGACTAGGGTTGTTTGTGGGCAAGACTGGAGGTAACATTCAAACTTCTTTATTGCCAACACCAGAGCCAGGGCCTCCTTCTCTATGGTCGAGTAGTTGGTCTGATGTTTTTTCAACTTGGCGGAGTAGTATGCCACAGGGTGAAGGACATCAGTGGTTGGGTCGGGTTGTAGGAGCACAGCCCCCACTCCGACACCGCTAGCGTCGATTTGCAGATGGAAGGGCAAGGTGTAGTCAGAGGGGTGGACTACAGGCTTTGAGGAAAGGAAGGCTTTGAGGCGGTGGAAAGACTGGTCGCACTTCTGGTTCCAGATGCAAGGGACCGCAGAACTGGTAAGGTCTGTGAGGGGTCCGGCCACACTGGAGAAGTTACTGCAGAACCTACGGTAGTAGCCGCACATCCCCAGGAAGCGCACGAGTTCCTTCCTCGTCCTTGGAGTGGGAAAGGACAAGATGGCTCTAACGTTTGCGTCCTTGGGTCTCACCATACCATGCCCAACGATATGTCCCAAGTAAGTCACTGAGGCCCGGCCAAAAGCAGATTTAGCCAGGTTTATGGTGAATCCAGTCTCTTGCAGTCGTGCAAACAGTATCTCCAAACGCACCAGATGTTCGTCCCAGCTGTCCGACACCACCACCAGGTCATCCAGGTAGGCGAACGTCCCACCTAGGTCCTGAATTAGGAAGTTGATGGCCCTCTGGAATGTGGCCAGAGCATTAGAAAAGCCAAACGGCATAACCAAATATTGAAAAAGACCAAATGGAGTTATAAATGCGGAGATTATTTTTGCCCCTATCCGTGAGTCCCACTTGATAATATCCTTTCAACAGGTCCACGGTACTGATAAATTTTGCACAGCCTATGCTGTCTATTATATCTTCAATCAAAGGTAAAGGGTAGGAGTCGGAGACAGTGACCTGGGTCACTTTACGATAATCGGTACAGAAACGAAAAGTGCCATCGGGTTTTGGAATGAGAAGGCAAGGTGAAGCCCAGGGGGAGGTACTAGGCTCAGCTAAGTTATGTTTTAACAAAAAATCTACCTCCTTTTTCATAATCTCTTTTTTTTGTGGATTTAGTCGATATGCTGATTGCCTAATGGGTTGTACATCATCTGAGATTAGCTTAATATCATGTTTAAGTATATTGCAAAACCCTGGGAGGTCTGACGTGACTTTAGGAAATGTTGATAATAACTTAGTGAGATCTTTTGCTGGAGATGGATTCAGAACAGAAAAATACTCATCCAAGTTGTTGAGTATGTGACTGTTAGCAGGGTTTTCTTTAGGTAGAGGGAAGTCTAAATTCTCCAATAGGTCCATGTCATCTGTCTCCGGCTCTGACAAAACCGTATGCAATACAGGTAGGCTTATAGCCTCTGGGATGTCTTCCTCTGACTGCCTGGAATGGTAAAGTTTCATGAGATTAATGTGAACAAGTTGTGAATCTTTTTTGCGATCAGGAGTATGGACTATATAGTTGAGGGGAGATAGTTTATTAGCATTGATTTGAAAGTGGTCATGGAACCATTCCAAGCAACCTTGGGACGGTGGGTGGTAAGCCGAAGATGTACAATGGTCCACACTGAGGTCTTTCATCACCTGTTTGAACAAAGATGGATCAGATTGTTGGGCTGTAATGAGCTCATCCTTACTAATGGTCTTATTGTACAGATCTTCTGTGGGCAGTAAGATATTGGAGGTGGTTTCAGATGAAGAGGGCCCATTTCGCACACTCTGTGACCGGGTGACAGCACAAGATGGGAAAAGATGAGGAATAGTTTCTTTAAGGTCAGTGGTGGATTTGACAGGTAAGGGAGAGTCGACTGTCTTTATGTTAGGAACCACTAGATCTCCTACCAAGTCATTACCCAATAATAAATGAATGCCGCACACAGGCATTGGGTCTTTCCTAATGGCTATTTGCGCTTCCCGAGTAATCAAGGGACATTGGAGGTGCACTTTAGGTAAAGGATAGGAAGAATGGGATGAGAGATCTGAAATTAGAACACTCATTAGTAAATGCGGTAGATATATCGGGAATGACGTTAAACAGGAGGATAGATTGTGCTGCGCCCGTATCACGTAGTATACGAATAGGGAAAGAACGAGACCCCTCCATGATTGAAATTTTTCCCTCATAGGTGAATGAAGAGAAGAGATCCTGATGGGGCCTTTCCACATTGGTGTTTGCTATTGGTTTGGATTTGGGATCCAGGGAACTACTTTTAGCAATTCGACACTTTGGGTGTTTACAAGTCTGGATTGTATGGCCTGGGTTTTTACAGTAAGAACAAGTAAGCTTGGTTGCATCGGGGGGAGTAGGTGTGGGACCTTTCGACCTACCACTCACGCCCCCAAGGTTATCATCAGAGGAGGACCTAACATGTCGGGAAGTACCACGTTCTCTACTGCCCAGTGATTCCACCAGCAAGGCATACGCATCAGTCAGCTCAGCAGCACGCCCTAAATTAACCTCTCCACGCTCCTCCACATGCTTCAAGATGTGAAATGGTATCTTGCTTTTCCATTCCTCCAAGACTACCAAATTTAACAAATCCTGAAATGTGGAGGTCTCTGTAGCCTCTAACCACTTCTTAAAAAACCTAAGCTTTTCTTGAGCAAACTCAACAAAGGTGTGAAAATAGTTTGGTTAGTTTACGAAACTTCTGTCGGTATCCATCTGGCGTGATAGCATAAGAGGTGAGGATATTCTTTTTTACGTTATCATAATCATCAGTCTGGTCTAAACAGTTATAAACTCTACGAGCCTTACCATATAATTTAGGAACTAACACTGACACCCACTGGTCCTTGGGCCACTCATTCTTCCCGGCTATTTTCTCAAAAGTCCTAAATGACCCGTCCATATCGGATTCATCAAACCCGGGAACAAGGGAAGAAGCAGTGGCAGGGTTAAATGCAGCTAGTTTCTCTTTTAATGCCACTTTTGATTTAAACTCCGATGTTAAGGTGACTTCTATCTCTCTCACCTGTAGTTCTTTCAGTCTAACCTCCTGCTCCAACTTGGCCTGTTCCATCCTTTCTTCATGTTCCAACTTGGCCTGTTCCGACCTTCCCTCATGCTCCAACTTGGCCTGTTCCAACTTTTCCTCATGCTCCAACTTGTACTCCAACTTGGCCTGTTCCAACTTTTCCTCCTGCTCCAACTTGGCCTGTTCCAACTCGAGTTCTTTCATTTTGATTTGGAACTCGAACCTAGCTCGTTCTAGTTCTAAGGCGTCTATTCGTTGTGTTTCTTCTTGAGGGCTAGCCAGACCTGAGGCAACTTCTGAGTGAGGAGGGGTGGTGGATAGTGGTTGAAGTTTCTTGGACACGGGCGTTAATCTGTCAACAGCGGATTCTTTTAAAACTTCTTGTTGAACCAACACTTCAAACACATGATTTTTTAACATTTCCTTAGTCAGTTGTTGCGAAAATGGGATATTGTAATAGTTGGCCATTTCTTTCCATTCTTCCTTCAGGATATTAACACGTAATTTAGCTACGGAAGGATTTTCAATAAAATCCTGGAGATCAAAACCTGAGGTGGCCATTGTTAAGAAAAATAGGATAAATTAACTAATGGTCAAAAGAAAAGATAAGTGGATAACCCTAGAAAATATCACGGCAGTGGATAACCAGAAAGTCCCGGAAACTAACCAAGTTATACCTAGGGAAATTACACTTATGATTATTGTTCTTCTGAGAAGATCCTTAGATAAGGATAAGAGACTTGAAAGAGGAAGGGCGTATTACGGCATTTATATAAAGATCCGGATTAACAACCCCGGAGTTTGGTATGATTGACCCTGAATGAGATAATGAGAAGAACAATAATTGAGGCTTTATAATTATGGGGTCCTGGTAGAGCGAGGCGTCCCAAGATATCACTTCACCCTAAACTAGTGACTATGGAACAGCCTACTCTGGAACGAGGGTACGGCATTAAACAGATCCGGATTCTTCCCTACACTCGATAAGACTTACTACACGACTGCCACGTGTAATAACAGGTAAGCCTTATGACACTTGGAACCTAATATCCTACGTCTGTCACTCTTACTGTACGATAATACCAATATATGCACACACATATGAAGGGAACTTTAAACCACCGAAAAGCAATTGTGAACAGAAGTGACTGGGAGGAATAATTAACACTGAGTAACAAGGGGGGGAAGGAATACGGTACTTAAGGTCGGGTCCTGTCACGGTCGCCATTTGTTACGAGTTGGGGATTTAGAATATAGTTAAAAGTCTACCCAGATCCCAACAGGCAACAACAAAAAAAAACAAAGACAATCGGACTATAAAAGGGTAGCCAAAGGATGTGAGTTTTCGTTGTGTATAATAAAGTACCATAAATTCCTTAACAAAACAATCAGCTTCCTATAAATTACCCTTAACCATACTTAACCTAAACATTAACAGTATATACATATTAATACAACAATTTTGAAGCAAGTGGACGTGGGGGAGGCAATATAAGATTACAAATACTTAAGTGAGGAGCCGAGATGGCTGACGAGTAAGGCTGAGTATTGTAGAAGACGATAGGTAGTCACTGTGCCGTAAGTTTCCAGGATAGGTGATCCTGTGGTCACTTCCCAGAGTGAAGTGCTCTCTCCTCGAATTGGAGCTCACAAAGAAGACTTGGAGGAAGTGACGCAACAACCAGGATATGGAGAAGGGAAACCCCGGAGTGGTAACTAAGACGAGTCATACTCGTGTCTCGTCCCTAGATGGCGTTGCTCGGGGTGCTGGGTAGGTAGATCAAGACAATCGGTGGAGGGGTTCGTAACACTTTCTTTGTAACTTCTTTGACAATAGAGAGACCAAAATTTTCAGTGGTAACCACATTGGCCCAAGCATCAAGTTATACAGCGGATTACCACAGGGAAGTAACCTCTCGCCAACACTCTACACAATATACCCGGATGACATGTCACCTCCTACACACGTAGAATACATAGCGTATGCTGATGACGTCACCCAAATCATCCGACATCCAGGCAAGGGTGAACAGATGATGGCACGAAAAACAGCCCACGCCATCGAGCAAATCAACGAATATGAAAAAAAAAAGTGGAAAATACACACCAATACACAGAAACTAAGGATCATACACATTGCCAAAATATACCCAGCACCAATCACAATCAACAACGTACTTATAGTCACTTCATCCCTTTGAGATGTATTAATGTTTTTTTGTATCTCAATAAACGTATCAATCAATCAACGTACTTATGCAATACTCCATCGAAGGCAAAATTCTGGGACTCACAATAATAAGAACAGGCATAGCAAAACACATAGCACAATGCAAAAAGCTTGCCCAATCACAACTCACAAAACTACGAAGATTTAGCAAAATGAACAGCAAAATTCAACTACACCTATTCAAAGCACTTGTCCGCCCCCACCTAGAGTATCCACCAATACCACCCAGCACGATCAGCAAAACCAGCCAACTTAAACTTCAATTAGTACAAAAAAGAGCTATCCGTAGAGCACCAAAGCAATTCCCCCCATGCGCCACCAAAATACAAGAACTTCACGAATTATACAATATCGAACCACTGAACACACGTACACACAGCCAAGCGCAGAGAATATGGATCAAACTTGAAGAGTTGGATGACCCATTATTCTCCCAGCTAAAAGAAGAAGTAACTATTAAAACACACAGTTGGTGGCCCAAGAGCCTCCATACTAAAATAGAAGAACAAGACCCACTTTACACATATATGTGAGCAAATAACACCACTGTTAGGTTCTGAATAATAAGTTCTATATACAGGAGAGAACACAAACACCTGTATAGTTTTGTAGGTTCGGTTTACTGGATAAGAGTATGTACACAAAGGAGAGCAGCACTCTCTCTTGAGTAGGCTCCCGGTCAACTGCTATAGGCGACGTATGGCAAGTGATACATTAGCAGCTTCCATACGTCGCCAGGCACATTAATTAAGCGTGTGGGATATGGTAATAACATTGCCACACGCTGCTAGCTAGGCTGAATAAATAATACATAAATGGAGCACATACATAATATACATACATGATATATAATCCAGCATACATAATATACATACACCTCCCTCCCCCCTATACGCTCATAGCAAAGTCTTGAGCGGACCTTTTCTTTTGGATCCGTTCTGAGCGTCGAGGGACTTCATCACTGGGAAGGGTATGGGACTCAACACTGGTGGCGGGGCCAGCAGAAGGCATTGTTACGGGTCGGAGAAAACGGCGGTTCCTCCACCACACACGACCACTGGGTAACCGCACCTGGTGGTCCCGTGACCTGCCGAGACCCATGACTACGCCTACTTTGTCCCAACGTAGGGAGGTCGGGTCCTGAACACGGACTTGGGTGCCGACACTCAACCTGGGGAGAGAACGGGCGTGGTCATTGTAGCGGGCGACGACGTCCTGAACACGTTCGGCGGCTCGGCGATCACAATCCTCTGTCTTGGCCTGCCACTCCTTGGAGAAGGATTGAGGGTGAGCAGGGACACAAGAACGAAGGGGGCGTCCATACAAAACCTGGGCAGGGGAGCGTCCGGTGTAGTTAGGTGTGTTGCGGAGTTCAAGAAGACCCCTGTCGAAGGCCTCGCAGTCAATGTTCCCAGAAGGGGCCACCTTAAGGATGAGGTGCTTCAGGGATTTGACAGCAGCCTCAGCGTGGCCGTTGGACTGCGGGTAATGGGGCGATGACAACACATGCCGGACTCCCCATCGGTCGAGGAACACAGCAAAGTCCCGGCTTGTGAACTGAGGCCCTCCGTCGGTTCGCAGGCGTACAGGAACGCCCACGTCACGGAAGTAGTGGCGGAACTTGCTGATGGTGGCGGCAGACGTCGTGTCATTACCGCACTTGATGACAACCGGCCAACCAGAGAGACGGTCGACGATAACGAGGAAGGACTTTCCTGACACACAGAAAAAGTCGGCCGACACAGACTCAAAGGGGCGGGTGGGGTTGTCGTCACTCATAAAGGGTTCCTGCTGCTGGCTGGGTTGTAATACTTGGCGGGGCTTACACACCCGGACAGCATTGGAGATGTCGGGGTCGATGCCAAGCCGGAACACAGTCTGTCTTGCACGCCGTTTGGTGGCCTCGGCTCCACAGTGACTGTCGTGGAGGCGAGCCAAGGCGTGGAGACTTGAAGCAGCAGGGACAACTACCGAAGGAGAGGTGTCACTGGCCAGAGGTAGGGGCAGGGCGGCAGCAGGGTAGTTGCTGCTCCCTTCGTGCACCCTGTTGGCGTGTTTTACCTCGAGAATCGGTGTTGGGAAGTCCTGGGGGATGATGGCCAACTCTTGGCAATGTCTGTAGGACAGCAAAGGAGTCGGGACGCCATTATGCACATCAATCCAGGCTTGACACGACCTGTTGCCAAAGGTGACGTGTGCATAGAGTGAACCTAGGGCCGGGGTCATCTGTGAACCATCTGCCATAAAGCGGAGATCCTTGGGGGGCGGTCCTAGATCGCTTGGAGAGAGCCCCAAGCATTGCAAATGCTGGGGACCGATGACTGTAGCATCAGCGCCGGTGTCGGGCAACATCTGAAGGCGGGATGACACACCGCCGTAGGTCACGATGACGCTGATGTACTGGGGGACTTTGGTCCTGGGACGCGGGGGGGAGCACACATTCCTAATGTGGCTCGAGCGTTGTCAGGAGTCGTCGTACCTCTGATTGGAAGACTGTGGGCGGCCCTCTCTGGTGGAGGGGGGCTGAAGCTTCCGCCGACGCGGTCCCTTGGGTATGTTGGAAGGGCAACACTTGTCATAGTGGCCCAGACGACCACACACATTGCACTGGACGCGTTTGGCTGGGCACCGTACTGTGAGTGACCAGTGGCCCTTACGGTCACAACTGTTGCAGGTAGACTGAGCAGCTGGACACACCTGTGTTCCGTGCTGCTTACCACAGTTGTTGCAAAATAAACCAGGCGTGGACGTGGTGGGCGAAGGCGTAGGAACAGACTTCTTGTCCTTCTTGTACCGGGACACAGCGCGTACAGCTGTAGGGGGAGCACGGATGGCAGAGGTGGCACACCTGGCAGCCTCATAGGAGCGACATATCGTCAACACATCCTTAAGAGAAGAGGAAGAGTCGAGGGAGGTGAGGCGTTGGACAAGTTCCTCGTCCTTAACACCCATCAGGATCACCTGCTTCAACTGGGTCTCCTCGCACTGCTGGTGGTGGCCTGGACATATATCTACCTCTTCCGAGGCTCTCTTAAGACGCACGTAAAAGGCATCAAAAGACTCACCCTCCATCTGTCTGCAGCTAAACAATTCCCTCCTGCGCAGAGCTTCATTCTGCTGTCCTTTGATGTGCCGTTGTAGAACGTCCAGTACCTCCTCTACAGACAGCGAAGAGGTTGGGGGTACCTGCAACGTATGTTCCAAGACACGCTGAATTTCCAAGGACAGGCACATACGCAGCTGGATGAGTTGTTTAGGCTGTGACAAACTCTGGAGATCCACCATTGTAGAGTAATCAGTCCACCGTCGCCGCCATTCACGAAAAGTCTGGAAAGTCTCATCAGGCTTCAAGATGGGCGGCGTTTGAGCTGCTGCTTTAGGTGGGGCTGGGGGGTGTGAAGGAAGCATGGATGAGGTATCTGAACCAGTCAGTACCGAGGCAGTGTTAGAGCCAGGGGCTTGGTTAACAGTGAGGCGAGATATCAAGGCTTCAAACCGTTCACTGTCTTCCAATCTCCGTTGGTTGTCTCGTTCTGCCTCTGCTTGCCTTCTGTGCTCATCCGCCAAACGTCTGTGGGCTTCATCCTCGCGTTTCTCATCTCTCATAAACTTCAGTAAAGCAATTATCTCTGGAGACAACGCTGAATATTGAGGTGAGGGACTGCGCGATGTGGGGGCTGAAGCGTCGTGGCCGGTCTGGTCATCCATCTCTGCGGGGCTATCACCCGCCTGGGTCATCCAGACGCTGGGTCCACGGCTACGTAAGGCGTGAGACATAACTACTTCCTCTGTGTACTATGTCTTAATCAGTGTTGACCGGTCAGCCCGTCGTATCAACAAGATTTCAGACAAAAAATTAATTAAATACACAGATAAGTAGGTTATATATATAAAATATATATAAGGAAGCCGCGCGGTCAGCGAGTGTCGTGTGCGAGTGAGTGTGTGTCCTGGGCCGGCAAAGCGTCTCGCCCCAGCTGTGAGGGGGGGTGGAGGCGGCGCTGTGAGGGGGGGTGGAGGGAGAGGCGCGGCGACTCCCAGTCAGTCTAGTTACCCTCAGGACGCGGTCAGAGACGGGTGCACTGAACTTTACTCCTTACAAATGCCCAGAACGTGCCGTATACCTTGGGAATCCTTTAGAACAAGGTCACACATGAATGGCACGAACACACAATGCACTAAACACTTCACAGAAAATCACTGTCACTGACACTGCTCAAAGTTGCTGAAATTCTTCGAGGAGAGATGGCGCGGGAGTTGACCCAAGGCTTGACCCAAGACGGGAGGGGACCCTAGCCGGCTTTCTACAAACTTTGCACTATCACTCGTAATTATCCAGTAAGACTACGCACTGCGCCATGTTAGGTTCTGAATAATAAGTTCTATATACAGGAGAGAACACAAACACCTGTATAGTTTTGTAGGTTCGGTTTACTGGATAAGAGTATGTACACAAAGGAGAGCAGCACTCTCTCTTGACTAGGCTCCCGGTCAACTGCTATAGGCGACGTATGGCAAGTGATACATTAGCAGCTTCCATACGTCGCCAGGCACATTAATTAAGCGTGTGGGATATGGTAATAACATTGCCACACGCTGCTAGCTAGGCTGAATAAATAATACATAAATGGAGCACATACATAATATACATACATGATATATAATCCAGCATACATAATATACATACAACCACCATCTAACAAACATAAATTAACACCCATTACACTAATGAATGTACAGATAGCTTGGCTCCCCACCCCCCCACCACCTGCCACCCTTGAGCGGGCAGGCGTCTGCTGCGTGCGGCCACCACCCCAACATATCAACTCGTCTCAGCTAGGTGGACAGCCCACCTGTTATCACCCCGTTCTTCTTTACTTCCCCTTGCTAGTATAATCTGTCTCACTCCAAAAAGCTGGTTTTCCGGCATCGTCGTGAAATAGAATTAATATGATTTTTATTTTTATAATTTTTTTTGCTCTTATTTTTTCATCCCCACGCCCCGTTGTGGGTCGATGACCTGTTCCCGGATGTGCTATTCCCGTAAAAAAAAATAAATAAATAAAAATAAAAACATAATAAATATAAAATCTTCACAACACTGTTTACAGGGTAATGTCTTCACAGCTTGACTCCTAACTTCGAATATATGGTCAGCACCCTACCAGTGTGTAATATCTTAGTCTTTTCACATTTATATTGCTAACAACACTTCCACAATACTTGCACAACAATTATCTTCAGTTGTCCTACTAGGCTTGTACTTCACACTCTAATAAGAATCCCTCGACTGACTCCAGCCTGCTCGCTTCCTCATCAGACGATCCTAGAACACCTCCCCAATCCAGAGTGGTCTAGGAAGCTCAAGTACATTCTGCTCTGATCGATGCTTACAATAGAAAGTAAATCATAACAAAAATGATGCAATACATTCTAGAAAATCTTACATTAGTAATACATCAATATATACAAGAAAATATCCAAAACTTGCCAAGATAACTGCTGCTTGGGATAGAAAATAATAAGACTCCTAGTTAAAAAAAATTTATAATACCAAATTATTCCTCGGCATAACACTACCCCCTCTCTAATCCTTGTGTTGTCCCGACACAATTATTCACTATATACATAATAATCCTGAAACTGGTGCCGCCGACTTACTGGGATATCTTCAGGATATCCTCAAATTGGTCCCCCTCTCCTGTCGCGTCCATTTCCAATAAGAGGGAACAGTGCTCCTCTTCCTGGTTCATGGTCGGGTTCGCCGGATCGGTAGGGCCTTGAGTTCTTCTGGACCTCCGGTCTGGTCCTCATCAGTCGTAGGTGACTGCTCCTCAGAGTGTTCCCAGGTGTACTGGCCTGGCCCATGATACTACTACAGACAATTGACGTCCACTATCTTCGGCTGAGCCTTCCATTTTCCCCTGATCTGGTTGGTCAAATGTGAAAGCCGATCCACTTCAGTGGGCTATACAGCCAGGCCTTATTACCGTCCTTGTAACAGATTTGGCTTGCTATGACATCATGAGTGCGTTTCATCACTTCACCCGTGAACACCAGAGCTCCTCGAATTTGATGGTGGACCTCCGTCAACCTTTCTTGGAGGCCTTTGACGTAATAGGTGGTTTCTTCAAGAAGTTTTTCATCAGGGTGGATTGCCTGTCAGCAGGTCCAGTGGCAGCTGCAGTTCGTTACCCAGCATCAGTTTTGCCGGTGTGTTTCCAGTTGACTCGTGGGCAGCCGACCGATATGCCATCAGGAGAGCAGGCAGCTTCTGGTCTCATTCTGTCTAACCCTCAACACAGTACTAGGCCAGTTCTTGTCCCAAGGTCCAATTAAACTTTTCTACCATTCCATCCGACTGTGGCCGAAGCGGAGTGGTCCTAGTCTTCCGTGTGCCCAACTGTTGACAGCGCTTGCTGTACTCAGCTGACTCAAAATTTCTGCCCTGGTCCGAGTGCAACTCGTGGGGCACACCAAACTGGCAGAAGAACTGGTCAACCAGCACCCTGGGAACAGTCATGGCTTCTTGATTTGGGATGGCATATGCTTCTGGTTATTTAGAGAAGTAATCCATGTCCATACAGATTTACCTATTCCCGTCTGCAGTGAGTGGTAGAGGTCCTGCAATATCCATTGCGACCCTCTCCATTGGTGCGCCTGCATGATATTACTGCAGTGGGCAGGTGTGCGTAGCGTTGGTCCCTTCTTGGCGCAGCAGACATGGCATGAACTGTTCCACAACCTTACGCATGCAAACCCAGTAAAACCTTTGCTCAAAGAGATTGTCTCCCAGGATGGCCGCACTTCGCTCTGGTTCATCCACTCGACCACTGGTCGTAGGTCTGGGTCTTCCAGCTGCAGCGTCTGAAGTCTTTCCCCAGCAACGTGTGGATCCTCCTTCACTATAGTGCGACTACACTTCTTGGGAAGTGCCTCTCTCCGACAACACTGTTGAAAATCAAGCTTCACCACTCCCAGACGGTTATGCAAGGCATCGTTCACCCTGCTCGGCACCCGCACCTTTGATCTTGGGGGAATAACTACTGTCAGCCTCTCTGTAAGCTTAGCACTTGCATACTTCAGTCTTCATCAGAACCCACTTTCGTTTAATTTTCAACTGTATCGAGCCTAGGTCCAGTTGACACTTCCGAGGTAGGAGGTAGTCCAGACTCAGGCTGCAAGGGTCTTTGATATCCGCTGCATAAACCTGTGGAGTTTCTTCCCCCCACCCCCCCACCTCTTGCTTGATGCGGTTATCCACTGGTCCATTTAACACTGGGCAGTGTCCAGTTATCTCGCACAGCTGCTGCGACGTCTCAGGTAGTTGTCGATGACTAACAACGTCCGGCCTCACAGAAGTCTCTTCCGAGGCTGTGTCGATCACTAACGGAGACCTTAAGCCATCGATATTACCTTCAACCTGGACACTGCTTACAGTGGCTCGGTTGCATTTTGTCAACAGTGGGGCTCTGGTGAGACAGGCTGGTCGCTGCTCCTCACTGTATAGATATGTAAATACCAAGATATGTGAACACGCCTGACGGCAAGACTCTGTTACCATTCATTGCACCATTTATTCACATGTCTGCATTACTACATATTATTATAGCATGTCTGATATCTATGCTTATGTCTAATGCCTATGTTCACTTACTATGTCCCGATGTACTATGTCTGTACTGCGCTCGTCGAGTAACTAGAAGACCTCATTTATTGTCCTAGTTATGTCTAGTAACTCTCCTTGCCTAGCTAGCTAACTTCCCTCAGATCGGCTTCGGCCTGGCTACGACACAGAGTCCCTTGTGCTTGCTCCTGCTTCTGTATCGGTCGGCTATCCTGCCAAGTCTTGCACTACTTATGGAATATATCTACTGCTCGTGCCCTGGAGTTTAAAGAACCTTGTCTAGGATATACATCCCACCACATGGCGCAGTTGAGTAGCTCCAACACGACAGTTTACAAGTTGCAAGAGCCGGCCTCGTCTGTTTCCCGCCCAGAAGATGTATTCTACAGTGCCCCTGGATTAAAGTGCTTTGTGACCTTGTGAAGTGCCCTAAGTGATGTGCAGTGCGTTTGATGTCTGTTTTGCTATGTTTCTGGGGCCCTACAGGTAGCAGAAACCCCTTCAGCCCAGTTTCCAAGACAGCACTTCCGGCATACATAGTCCGTTTGCGCCGGCCCGCAAGCCACTGCCCCCCCACCCTCGACTGAGTCATCACCGACATCTCGCCCGGGCGCGCGGAGTAATACAGAGACCAGTATCACCGCCGCCAGCCGCCTCCACCCAACTTCACAAATATTACAGTCAATACTCTTTTACTTGCCCGCCAGTTCCTGCGCTTAGGCAAGTACATTGACGAAAACATAGCACTTCACCTTATTCTCCTTGTCTTTCCCATCGCAACCATACCAAACACGAGATGTCCGACTACGACGATTTGCTGGGTAATTCAAATGAGGATTATGAGGAAGACGAAGCCTCACACGCCGGGCGCGCCAAATTCAAAGGATAGGAGCCAGGATATACGTCAGTTAATTCACTTCCTACAAGTTTCCCAGGAGAAGGAAGCCCAAAGACGTAAATTAGAGGAGGAAAAACGACGTCAAGAGGAATTGTCAAGACAGTCAGAGGAATCAGCTTACCGTCTTCAGCTCCAACAACAACACCAAGCTGATAACCGCAAATTCCTGGAACTATTGGAATTGCTGGCAACAAGGACGACTTCACCAGCTGCCACAACCAATTCGCCAGCTTCAGCCTCTTCATATATCCTTCAGACAACGTCTCCTCACACGTCACCTATCCCTCTTGGGTATGCCTCAGTGCCTTCTCAACCACCTGCTCCAGTCTCGAGTACACCCCTGCACAGCAAGTCTTCAGTTCCCAGCCCCCACCTCTCCAATCTGATGCAACATATCAAGTATACTGTCAATGGCGACGTCGTTTCGAAGACTTTGTTGTTATGTCTGACCTCAACCGAATGCCCCCTCATAAACAACTCATCCAATTAAGATCGTGCATTTCCCTCGATGTTCAACGCATCCTAGAGTACACGCTAGCCATTCCCCCTAACTCCCCCATGTCAGTGACAGAGGTTTTAAACGCCTTGCAGAGTCATTTCCGAGGCCTCCGCAATGAAGCTTTGCGTCATAGGGAACTGCTATCCTGCAAACAAGCTTCTGGGGAATCATTCTCAGACTTCTACGCACGACTTAAGGACCTAGCAGCCGAGGTGGACCTATGTACAGGCGATCCTGTAACCTGTGCTGAGATCCAGCTCAAGTTGATCTTGCTGATGGGTGTACGTGACGAGGACCTGCTTCAGAAACTCCTCACCCTCGACGCCGTCTCTTCCCTCACCGACTTCGTCGCCTGTTGCAGGTCGTATGAGGCCACAAGAGAGGCTGCCTCAGCTATACACTCATCGCCGTCTCAAGTTCACGCCGTCTCCACCTACAAGAGGAATCAACGCCAGATGCAGACGGCGTCCTCTCCACAGCCCCTGTCACAGTCACCAGTTTCTTCTCCCGAATCCTGCAGAAACTGTCAGCGCCTGCACGGTCCAGGAAAGTGCCCTGCGGCTGATAGTAAATGTCGAAACTGCGGGTTTCAAGGCCATTGGCCCTTCACAACTCGATGTCCTGCCAACAAGGTCTCATGCAACGCTTGCAACAAACAAGGACACTTCGCCAAGTGTTGCAGGTCCACCAAGAAGCCTCCATCTCCATGTCAAAACGTCTCTTCACAGCCCGACAGAACGTCCACACCACCGTCTCTCAAGAACAACAAAGGCTGCCGACGCGTGGATGATGCCTCGAGTGACAGGTCCCCCAAGCCCGTCAATGTTCGTCTGTCCTACGGTGCCAACTCTTCCAACCTCCTGATGATACCTGACACGGGCGCGGACATCACGGTGATTGGACCAACACACCTGGACGCC
The DNA here is from genome assembly GCA_958450375.1 of Homarus gammarus. Classification (NCBI taxonomy): domain Eukaryota; kingdom Metazoa; phylum Arthropoda; class Malacostraca; order Decapoda; family Nephropidae; genus Homarus; species Homarus gammarus. The sequence goes on along the minus strand of CAUDMG010001671.1, from coordinate 403,738 downwards.
CTCAACATTCCCAGGAGTAGCCTGTCACCCACAGCCATGAAAGACGTGCTCACAGCGGACGGGTCCCCGATGTCTCCACCTTTGGGTTGCTTCAAGGCAACACTACAGCTCGGTCCCAAGTCTTGCCTTGCCACAGTCCACGTCCATGAGGACATCCAAACCCCTCTCCTGTGATGTGGCCATTGTCAGGACTTGGCCATCGTCTCATCCGAGTTCCCAAAGCCCATCCTCGCCGTGACACACCTCAACAGATGTGCAGAGATACCTGTTTCAGCCATGACCACACCTGCTGCCGCCCGGTAGTTTTTTCTTCGTCAGTTCAGCGATGTCCTTGTCTCCAAGTCCGACCTCCAGAAGACGCCGCTCAAGAAGATGACAGGTCCCCCGATGAGAATCCACCTCAAGCCTGGCGCGACGCCTTTCGCCACCCACACACCCAGACCCATCCCCTTTGCCCTACGGGACAAGGTGAAGGCGAAGCTCGATTCTCTGGTGCAGCAGGGGATCATCAGACACGCCGGTGAGGAGCCCTCCGAGTGGTGCCACCCTATGGTCTTGGCAACCAAGCCTGTAGGTGTTTGCATCACAGTGGACCTCACCCATCTCAACTCGCAGGTCTCCCGTCCCGCCCATCCATCGCCTACGCCCATCCAAGCAGTCCGCAGCGTCACCCCGTCTGCAAAGTTCTTTACCACGGCGGATGCACTACAGGGGTACTGGCAAGTCGACCTGGCGGAAGAAGATCGCCACCTCACTACATTCATCACGCCCCACGGCCGCTTCCAACACTGCCGCGGACCCATGGGCTTCGCAGCAACGGGGGATGCGTACTGCCTCCGTGGGGATATGGCTCTGCAGGGTGTCACCAACTGCGTGAAGGTCGTAGATGACATCCTGCTCTTCGACGATGATCTCCCGGCCCACTTGAACCGAATTCATCTGATGCTCACAAGATGTCGTGCCCATGGCATCACCCTGAACAAAGATAAATTTGTGGTCGCCGCCTCCCAAATTAACTACTGCGGCTACAACATCTCGCCAGAGATGAGGAGAAGGTCAAGGCCATCAGAGACTTCCCTACTCCAGCGAACCTGACCGACCTTCGCTCGTTTATGGGCCTGGTAAATCAGCTGGCCGACTTCTCCCCTGAAATCACCCCCTCATGAGCCCCAAGCGCTCTTTCCTCTGGACTCCTGACCACGACCTAGCGTTCAGGAATGTTAAGAAGGCGTTGCTGTCACCACCAGTCTTGGCACCCTTCGACCCGTCCTTACCAGTCGTCCTCCAGACTGACGCCTCCCGTCTATACGGCCTCGGATATGCCCTCCTTCAAGATCACGACCAGGGTAGACTGCTCTTAGTTCAGTGTGGCTCCAGGATTTTGACCGACACGGAGACCAGATACGCCACCATCGAACTAGAGATGCTGGCAGTCGCCTGGGCTATGGCCAAATGCCGCCTTTACCTGTTCGGCCTTGGGCATTTCACCCGCATGACGGCCATCGCCCGCTCATACCCATCCTCAATCACTACACGTTGGACGCCATAGAAAATCCTCGCCTCCAACGTCTCAAAGAGAAGACCGCCCCTTACGTCTTTGCAGCTGTGTGGCGCGCCGGGAAGCTTCTGTGCATACCAGACGCCCTCTCCCGAGCCCCTGTTAGTCGCCCCACACCTGAAGATGAAGTCGACTGTACCACGGCCGCGGCTCACGTTCGGTCTTTAGTGACACACTCAGCCACTACTCTTGCTGACAAGACGACGACGACGCCCTCCATCGAAGACGATAGGACTCTCCAGGAGCTTCGCATCGCCGCCGCTCAAGACCCAGCATACGTCCAACTCCTCAACTACGTCTCCGCTCGATTCCCCACCAACTGCTACGACATTCACGCCTCCGCCCTCCCCTTCTGGATCGTCGTTCCCGCTGCCCTCCGCCGGCGCACCTTGTCCCGCCTCCATGACAGCCACCGCGGTGTTGAAGCCACCAGGCGCAGAGCTCGTCAGACCGTCTTCTGGCCTGGTATTGACGCCGATATTAAGAGCACGGTTGAGGCCTGTGAGCCTTGCCAGCAACTCCAGCCCAGCCAGCAACAAGAGCCGTACCTGTGCAATGACCTCCCGAAGCGGCCCTTTGAGTCCGTGTCCGCCGACTTCTTTAATGTGGCCGGAAAGTCTTTCCTGGTGGTCGCCGACAGACTCTCTGGATGGCCCGTGGTAGTTCCCTGTGATCGGGACACCACCTCTTCCAGGGTCATCCGGATGTTCTGCCGCTTCTTCCGGGAAGTCGGAGTGCCTCTCCGCCTCCGAACCGACGGTGGGCCCCCGTTCAATAGCCACGAGTTCAAGAGCTTCGCCGAACGCTGGGGCGTCCACCACATCGTCACCTCCCCTCATTACCCGCAGGCGAATGGCCACGCCGAGGCAGCGGTAAAGTCCGCAAAACACCTCATCCTCAAGACAGCACCGACGGGGAACCTGGACTGCGAGGAATTCGACAGGGGCCTACTGGAACTCCGTAACACCCCTACCCCTGCCGGACGCTCTCCTGCCCAGGTATTGTATGGCCGCCCCCTTCGTACTTGTGTGCCTGCCCACCCCCAGTCCTTCTTAGATGAATGGCAGATCAAGGCGGACGAGTGTGACCGCCGTGAGGCTGCCCGGATGGCCCAAGTGACAAGCCACTATGACGCCCACGCCCGCCCCCTTCCCAGGTTGGCTGTCGGCCAGCAAGTACGCATCCAGGACCCGACGTCACACCGCTGGGACAAGGTCGGGGTCGTCATGGGCCGTGGCGAGTCCCGTTCGTACCAAATCCGCCTCCCCAGTGGTCGTGTGTGGTGGCGAAACAGACGCCATCTCCGCCCAGTGCCATCCTCTAGTGACGAACCTTCCTCCCCGTTCCCTGTGCCCCCTTGCCCAGACCAGGAACGAAGGTCGTTAGTTGATCCTCCCATTGTCCCCCGCCGCTCCCCCCCCGACTCATGGAAAAAGAGTCCGTAGCCGCTCGAGATTGCACTACGAGCGTAAAGGGGGAGGGAGGTGTGTAGATATGTAAATACCAAGATATGTGAACACGCCTGACGGCAAGACTCTGTTACCATTCATTGCACCATTTATTCACATGTCTGTATTACTACATATTATTATAGCATGTCTGATATCTATGCTTATGTCTAATGCCTATGTTCACTTACTATGTCCCGATGTACTATGTCTGTACCGCGCTAGTCGAGTACCTAGAAGACCTCATTTATTGTCCTAGTAATGTCTAGCAACTCTCCTTGCCTAGCTAGCTAACTTCCCTCAGATCGGCTTCGGCCTGGCTACGACATGGAATCCCTTGTGCTTGCTCCTGCTTCTGTATCGGTCGGCTATCCTGCCAAGTCTTGAACTACTTATGGAATATATCTACTGCTCGTGCCCTGGAGTTTAAAGAACCTTGTCTAGGATATACATCCCACCACACTCACCACCAGCTATCTCTAGTTCCCCGTCTTAATTGGCTGCTCTTCTTTCTCTCTCTTGGATTCATGTGGGTACTTAGTCTTGAAGTGTCCATTTTCTCCACACTTTCAACATCCTTTTTTCTCCACGTTCTACTCTGTATTGCCCTTATCTCGCTTTTCACAATGCCAGCAGGTTTCTTTAAATCTCTCTGTCTCTTGTACTTGACCCTTTCCTGCTTTAAAACCAGAGCTAGACTCCGTCCTGAAGCTTGGTAAACTTAACCTCATATAAGATTCAAACTCCAGGGCTCTAGCCAAAGTTTCCTGTAGAGTTACAGGTTGGGTACTGCTTCACCTGAATCTTGAGCTGCGTGCTGTCCAATTTGTCCACAAACTGGTCTCTCAACAGTACGGCTAACAGTTCAGGTGATGCTCCAGGCATACTTTCCAGGGTTTGAGCAGAGTTTCACTTCGATTACGGGTACGAGTGCGGAATCTGGCCCTGTAAACCTCATTTTGGTGCTTGGTTCTATATCTTCGTTCCAGTACCTTTACCAGTGACATGCAACTGCTTCACTCTGCTCCCGTTAACTGGAGCTAATTGTAATGCGCACTGCTTGTCGTCCCACCCGTTTTGCTCAACAAGTAACTCAAATTGTGCTTGGTAGGTTTCCCAGGAGACCTTGCTATCAAATTCATGTGGATTCTTCTTCTCTGACACTCTTGGATAATTCATCGCTTCATTTGCAGTTGTTCCTGAATTTTCACTTGCAGCTGAACATTTTCATGTTTCTGCTGTTCTCGTTGTTCTTGGAGTAAGTGTTTCTGTTCTTCTCGATGTGCGTGTAAGACTTGCATCAGATCAGCCATGGAAATCTGCCTTTGCTTGGCCTGATTTCTGGTCTGGACACCGTCACCTTCCATCTTGATTAATATCTCACTGCTAGGCTATCCCACTCCTGACACCAGTGTAACAACCCTCCTTTCGCCGCTTACCGAGCTTCCACCACTGGTTACAAGCGGCTAGGGTCGTATGTACAGAAGCAGTAGCTATCTCACAAGTGGTGTCGAATTACCACTGGCTGTCCCTCCAGTCTCCGGTAGTTTCCCGACGATAGGTATCAGTGTACAGACAAACAAAGGTGGGTAGATTTCCACCAGGTCACAGAAACACCTTTGTACACTGTAGTCCTCTTTAATAATCACTAATTCTCCACAACACTGTTCACAGGATAATGTGTTCACAGCTTGACTCCTCACTTCGAATATATACTGTAGTCGGCACACTACCAGTGTATAATTTCTTAGTCTTTTCACTTTTATATTGCACACAACAATTCCAGAATACTTGCACAACAATTATCTTCAGTTGTCCTACTAGACTTGTACTTCACACTCTGAGCAGAAATGGTCAACTCACTCCAGACTTGTACTTGTACTTGTTTTGGGGATTACTGGCCACTTCGCCTTCAGACTATTTCGGCCGAAGCTGTTTGTTTCCGGAGTCATTTTCTTTGGACTTCTTCCTTTTGTTCATTTTACTTTTCAATTGCCATTATTCTTCTTGGTCTTGTTCTGGTATATTCTCGTAAACGTATACAAACGGTGATGGCGTTAATGTTACTAAATCGTTTTCTTCGGTCTTGTTTAATTCTGGCTTCTTTTCTGTGGTCTTTGTTGGGGTCTTGATTCTTCTTTTCTTCGGTCCTCACTACAAGAAGAGCCTCCATGTAGTTCAGTTTTTTCTTGCTTCGCAGCTTAGCCACCCTACGCTCCTCCCTCCACTTGGGACACTCCCGGTCGGAGGAGGAGTGAGGGCCACCACAAGCTGCGCATTTCTTGGCGGCCGCGAGCAGTTGGTGTGCTGGTGCCCGGGTGTCCCGCAACTGCAACAGACCTCCCGAGCCCGACACTTCCCTGCCAGATAGCCATACCTCTGGCATTTGTAACACCTTGTTGATCTTCTTGCATACGGTCTTACTGGGATGTTCTCCAGTCCCAGCAATACGGTGCTTGGTAGAATCTTGGGGTAGCCAACCAGTGCAGTTGCACTGGTCAGCTTCCGTACCATTGAGAGCTGGTCTCCGATCAGTTCGGCCAGTTCTTCTTTTCAAGGTGTTCTATCTCGGTGTGGGAGATGACTCACCAACACCAAGTTGTCCTCCAGTCTACTTATATACCTCATCAGATGATCCCAGAACACCCTAGCCTAATCCAGACAGGTCTGGGTTGTTCTAGTACGTTCTACTCTGATCAATGCTTCCAATAGGAAGTAAATCATAAAAAAAAAATGATGCAATACATTCTAGAAAATTTTTACATTAGTAATACATCAATATATATACAAGAAAATCTCCCCAAACTTGCCAAACTAACTGCCGCTTGTGATAAAAAAATAATCAAAACTCCTAGTTAACAAAATTTATAATACCAAATTATGCCTCGGCATGACACTATATGGTTAAAATTTAAATTGAAATTCTTTATTGACAATAAAACTACTTCATCAAAAGGGCATGGGCTTATAATAATTATTTTTACGTCAATGAAATAGTTCATTTTGGCCTGAACACTGTACTACATTTAAAGAACAGATAATGTAATCCTACACAAAATTAAATGTCATCCTTGGAGCAAAATTTTTATACATTGCAAGAATTAATTTAATTTTTCCATTATTAATCACCCAACAAACTTGTTTATTTGAAGAATTTATCTCACTGTTCCTGTATGGTTGGATTTTTTCACATCCTAATACATAATGTTGTAGTGTATGAGCATCCCTAAGATGACACAGTTGACAAGGTTGACCCGCCCCTCCACTGATCTGCCAGTAATGTTTGTATCCCAATCTTAGTCTCATTATAACAGTGTCAACAGATGGTAAGTTAGTCCCGTAAGTTACACTGGTGTTTTGTAAAACGTTCAAATAATGCTGAAAACTCTCGCTACATATGGCAATCACTTCTCTTCTTGCTTTTTCCCATTCCTCTCTTTCTTTTTTTTCTCCCTCTTTATCGTTCTAATACTTAAAATGTTAACAATATCTATATTACATCTCTTCTGCAGCTTTTTTTGGACAATCTATCAGCCATTTCATTTAAATGAATCCCCACATGTGATGGAATCCATACAAACTACAGAGTACATTCCATTTCTTGCATTACTATGACCAGTCTTTTACAGATATTAACAATATGAAAGTTACATGGATTTTTACTCTGCAAAGCTTCTAATGCACTGTTACTATCAACAAAAATATATGTTTCTTTACAATTCTCTATAGCAACCTGGAGTTCTTCACACATTTCGTGTAGTTCAGCCAGCGTGGATGAGGTGTTGTTACTAATTCTTTTACAAACCGTTTCAGCTGCATAACACTCATTGATAAAAAATTTCCTTATAAAAACACCACATCCCGCTTGACCGTTACTTAATACTGATCCATCTCAATATATATGTACAGTGTTTCGCCTGGGAAAACTATTTATTTTCTCTAAAAAGACATTTCGTAAATAACTGGGATTCCAATCATCTTCTTTCCCCTCAAGCTGTATAAACCATCCTTAAAATAAGAATACCTGCGCCATTTCCCTTCCATGCCAAAGCTTTTAAAGGTCTTAAACGTCCTTTACATGCTTTCTCCAGGTATTGCATATCACTTACTGTACTGTTGGACTTATACCCAATGTGCATCCCAAGGTATTTGTAAACATCAACTTTTTCTAGCATTAAGCCATTAAAAATTAAATCCCCTTGTTCACAATTTCTTACCTGATATTCTACAACAAAGTGTACTCAATGCATCTAAAGCCTCTTGCATGTTTCTCATACCTTTACACTGTAAAAGTATATTATGCGCATATATTACAACTTGGCTGTCTCCAGGAAATTCGTAGCGAGCCATTATGATCATCAATATGTTAATAGGGCTGGGGCTAAGTACACCTCCCTGTGAAGTCCCCAACTCCATCTCTCTTTCTTCTGAGTACCAACCCTGAAACCATACTCTAGCCATTCTGTTACTCAAGTAATCCACAATTCATTTCAGTAACTTCCCAGAAACCCCTAAATTAATTAGTTCCCCAAGTATGACTTCTTTATTTTTCCTATCAAAAGCCCCCTTTAAGTCTACAAAAGTCCTACATGTAGCCTCGGAGTTATTCAAACATATTACTTCTCCCTTTCATAATTTCATGTAAATTGGGCGCCAAAAGATTTTCCACTTTATACAACAACCTGTTTAATACTATTCCTTCCAAAATTTTACTAAAACAAGAGGTCAAAGATATGGGACGAAAATTTCCATTGTTCTTTGGTATTGGTGCAATAACTGCTTTCTTCCTCTTAAGAGGGATACAACCTCCATTATGAGACATATTAAACAAGTCTAAGGGGGCCCTTCTCTAATACCAGTGAGACAGTTAAGGATATCATGTTATTCCATCATCACCGGGTGCCGTAGACTTTCCCTTTTTAACCTCATATAATAACTCACCTCTCGTTATAGAAACACGTGTATCACCCTTCAGTGTACACTAACTTTGCACTAACTCACACCCAAGTCTACTCTTACTTTGTTATGAGTCCTGCGCATACACTGAGGTAATTCGCCAAAACTAGCAGTCCCAGCCCATTTCCTAAAAAGTTGACTGGCCCTGTGCCCTGTGGGTCAGCGTAGCTATTGCCCTTGCTTCGAACACTTCGCACTTTATTCACTTCCTTCCATGTCACCCAAGCTCTTGCCTTTAGCGATTCTCCCTAAAAAGTCTGCCCAGTATTTATTCCGCGCCTCTGCTTGATTTCACTGTCATTTGCACTCCTTTCTCTTTACACTTTTCTAAGGAGTTTACTCCAGCCCCGAACCAATTTGTCATTAACATACATACTAAGTTTCCCATAATTCTGTATTTTGTTAACATATATAGTAATTCGTACTGCAAAATGATCACTAAGCAAATCCCTAACTATGTTAACATTCTCTCTTATTCCACATGTATTAAAACATACTGCATAATCTAACCCTCCTCCAAGTATGTGGGTAGGCTCATGATTCCCCAATATTTCAATATCATCAAACTCCTCCAAGAAGTGTAACCATCTCCTTCCATTAACGTAAGTCTGTCCCATAGTACCCAGGACCTCGTGTCTAGCATTAATATCACCAACCAAAACACTAGCGTCATTAAATAGGCACTTAGGCATGTCATCAATATCCAAACTTTAAGGATGTTCTACAGTAGCTAAAACAACTATCTGTGCAGGTGGGGGTCGATATGCTCCGAAATTTTACAGCCCTCATTTACCAAAATTTATCGTTCATGGTCTCATATTGTTTCCCACAAAGTATGCACAGATAGTTGTTTTAGCTACTTACATAGATGTAAACAATACATATAGACCTCCCTTGGACGTAGATTTTAACACACAAACTTTCAACACCATTCTGCTTGTCAGCTATTACCAATTCAACCGGCACATTTTTCCGAACATAAGTTAACAGACCTCTTGTATTATTTCTATTATTAGCTGGTAAACAGAAACATTGATAATCACGTAAATTCATCAAATTACCATCCTCCGTGCCCGTCTCTTGTAAGGCTATAACATCCACCTTTTACAAAAGTGCATAAGCACGCACATCTGTGCCCCGGGACGTCAGCTATTTACATTCCATAAAAGTATACTTAAACTAGTGTCCTCCATTTTTCCTATTAACAACAGAAACTAACCTTATTCTCTCATTCACAAACTGTTCCATTTCTCTTTTCACTCGAGCTAATACCTTATCATGTAATACTTCGGGTATGTCGCCCCACTTGCTGGTTATCTCTTCCCTTATGTCCACATTTCCGGTCCCCCAAAGCAAAGATGGTTTGTCAAATTTTATTACTGTATTATTTTCAACCTTCTTTCCTCTAATTCAAAATCCACATTTCTTTGTAAACAAAAAATGGGCAATTATCTTCTGGTTGTCCTCTACCTTTTTTCTAAGCATCTGAATTTCTTGCCTGAGTTGAACTACTACACCATACACATCACCAGACTTGTCAATTACCTTATCCTCTGGAACAACTTTCGGTGCAGCTCCTGCACCATTTTCTGTTACCTTCAACGTGTCACTCTGTTCTATCCTCTTCTTCCACACGTTCTCAGTTGAAGGTAGAGTTGTGTCACCTGCAACTCCTCGTCCTTTTTCCTTTTCTCGCTGTTGCACTTCCCCAATGCTCTATCACCGTGCACCACGCATCTGTGGCTTCTTATTGTAAATTGAGGAACCTGCATTATGCGCTCCGTCAACAAGTGCAACAGCACGGCACAACATGTTGCCCAGACTTTATTTTATTTCCAAATTCTATTGAATTATTATTTTTTCCACTGTAACGACACCGACATTCAGTTTGACATTTCCAGGCCATATGGCTCCACCTGCTGCATTTGTAACACAGAACAGGTTGTTCAATAAACTTTGCAATTCTCCTATATCCTATTCCAGAATTGAATATCTTCTCCGGAACGTCTCCCTTCATCAAGGCTACCACTTGGTTCCTCTTCTCATCATGGATTTCTCGTCGCTTTGCCCATACGAATCGAGTATCGTCAAGTAGAAAATCAGGATCCAGTATAACCGGGTACATGAACACGATCACCTTGGTGTGTTGCTCTGTGTCCTGAGGCATCGTCATAATCACCTCCTTAAATCCTGTCGTCGTCAAAAACTTTACCGTCTCATCCCCAGCTACAGTCCAAACCACTGACTAAACCTTATACCGAAAAAAATATGTTTTTGTCTTTTTATATAATATTGTTTAAAGATTTTTCCTCCCACCAAAATTAACATTATTGAAATTAATTCTCTTGTAAGTAATGCATGGCATTATAAACATACAGTACAAAGTTTGTCAAGAGTTGACAAATATTAGCAAATATTACTAAATTATTTTATTGAAGCATTGTCAATGTCAGAACAAACAATTCAAACTTAACATCGATTTTGGGTAACAAAGGGATGCATTTACGATTGAAGATATTAAATAGATATCATTTCATACATTAACAGCATTTCTTAAACAAAACACTCCACATGTTCAGAGAGTTAATTATAAGTGAATTTAATTTACATATACAGTGTATGCACTGATATCCTTATTACATGAAAACTTTTTATGCTAATGAAGTGATTATGGGACTTTCCTTTCAAAACGAGGTCCAGCCTCGCTGAGCGTCAGTCACTTCATTAATTCCCCTGGGTAGGTATTCCACTAATTTTAGGCAGATGTTAGGATGCTGCCTCACTGATTCACACACCTCCCAAGCCTTTCTTTCATTGTCGTCGCAACTAACTTCATCTCCCACGTCCCACTCGCGACACATGATGGCCCATAAATTCTGGATGGGGTTCATATCACAACCATTGGACGGTCAGTCGACGACTTCCACTTCCGGGTGCTGAATAAACCAGTCCTTCACCACATTGTCTTGTACGAGTGTAGTAGGGTGTGGATGAGGTAATGCCATGGTTTTCACTGACGGTAAAAATACCTCTTCTAAATCTCTACTGCAATTTTGGCCTGTGAACATTCTCTCAAATCTCACCAGCTTCCCAGGCCCAAACCCCCACATCCAGTCCCCCAAATTTAATGTCATTCTACCATTCCTGGCTTTCTCTTAGATGTGTTGAGCAACATAGCGAATGCTGACTGGTCTCCAGCACATTCTAGCCCCTAGTTCAACTGATGTGAAACACTCATCCGTAAATATAATGGACTTCCCGAAACTTGGGTCTGCTGCATGGTACTGGAGAGCAAAACCAAGTCTAGATTCCTTTTGTCCCTGGAATAATCATTCTTTCTTTGCCGTCGTGGTTCGCGGGTGGCAAGGAAGCTGCAGTTTCCGAGTGACCTGAACCACAGACATATTATGATGCTCCTGTATGGTGTCCGGTACACGAGCGACAGCTTCACGTGTGGTAACTCGTCGTCTCTCACAACAAGGTTTGATTTTAAGAGAACCCTCCTCCTGCCACCGTTAAATTCATTTGGATAGTAATGTAAGAAGTTTACAATAAGGACTTCTTTCACGTGTGATTATAGTGTGATACTAGATTAATATATGAGTATTAGCTAGAATCTATTTTGTTCTGAAGTTCTAAAAACCTCTGTAAATGTTTACATTAGGTTATCACTTATGAAGGATTTTACATTCATTTACAAATGGCAGCGAGGCGTGCAAACAAAAAGGATATAATTGCTACCAGTTGAGTGTCATTAACTCTCACTTTCTCTCTTTTATAGGCTATGCTATATTTCCATTAACACCTCTTCTATGTAACTTCAACAACCTAACCCCATCTTCACCCCCTCCACTGCTCCCCCACTACCTCACTACCCACACTGACCACTCACTTGTCCTCTACTCCTCACACGAGACGAAGGTCCCAGACAGACCGAAATGTTGTCATGTTTACAAGAGTTCATTTAAAATGTGGGTATAATTCATGTACTTCTAAATTATAGCACTGTGCATTAAAACACACGATTGAAACAACTTAGTCACGTCTACTTGTTGTCAGTTAACAGACCTCCACAAGCAACGCCCATGATCCTTTAATAACAACTATTATATATACAGGGTATAACTAAATTGCTTAAATATTTTGAATATTCGCTGTTTTGGTAGTAGTGAAAATCATTATGTAATCTGAACTAATTACTGCTGATGTGGATATCGGGAATGCGCCACAGGTTTGTAGTCTGGGTGTCACCTCACCTCTTGTTTGTGGCACCTTCCCCCTCCAATAATGTATCACCCAACATTGAGTCACGACCACGCCGCCGTCTAGTTTGTAATTACACCCATAAACCCATTTACTGTGTAATATGATCTTTGACATGTATATAAGATTTTTGTTGATATATTCTTTATCTTTATTTTTATAAACCATCTCCATCACCTCCTTAATGCTATCAGTACAAGGGAATTTCTGTCATTCTAAATTCTCTACTCCAGTTCAGGTGCGACATCTGTTGGGTTAAAGAGGCATTTATTTCTATTGCTTAGTTGTTCGAACCTCAGAGCTTTCGTAGTCACATTGTTGTTGGGAGCGGGAGAGAACTTTTGTCCGGGACTGTATATATATTTAATGATTCAGTTGATAACATCACCTTCCAAAACTGAGCTAATTGAACCAGCTTTTAATATCAAAATCGATTTTTTTTCTTTATGAGCAGGTGCTGTTGGACTCACTACTGAAGCCTGAAGAAGTGGTAGAACCTGACGAGGACTTGGACGACGCGGAGGGCGAGCTGCACAACTTAGGTAAGTTAGTAGATAAAACATGACAATACTAGTTACAAGATGTCTACACCCAGTCATCATACCTCCCGTTTTGAAGGTTGATCTCCAGGAAAAACAAATCCCTATCGGAATCCAGCAAGGCAAAAAAAAAAAAAAAAAATTCCATGGTCAACATTTCAAATTGAAATAGCATACCGTAAGGCATCAAAATCTTCTTGACAAGATAGTTAACAACTCCTTGATTATTGTACTGTTTGTATCAATTCAATTTTCAATTTCAATAGTTTATTCCTTGGGAGAGAAAGCGGGATCCTAGTGCTGTCACTAGGTACCCCTGTACAATAACACCAGAAGCATCTGGTAAGTGTCACAAGTATATACAGGATAAATATTATAAAGGTGCTTACTAAAGCCTAAGGAAGGAAGGATATTCCTTTAACACATTATCAATATTATTTACATAATATCTGGCCAGTATGGGAAGGATCATCGTGTCTCCGTCAGGGGGTGAGTTTGTATCATTCTCTCTCCTACTGTGGTGAGGGATAATCACCATAATTTTTTGTTTTGTGAGGAGTGTCATCGCTGTCTTAAGGAAGAAGAAAAATAAAGCCTCGAAGTCGATTGTCTGTTGGATGAAATAATTTTATTTTATTCTTAAATTCTCCCGTGGACTTGTTGCACTTCAGAAAGATTAGAAGACAACTGCTACTCTTGGTGCCTGTCTGCCATTTTAGTTACAATAGCAGTTCAGTATGTGATTTTATGAGTTACAAACTGATGGTGACTGACAAACACACTATTGCACCATTGTATTGATTTGAATACACGTGCTGTACTATTATTTTCATCTTGCTCCGTTAAATATACTAATTATTCAGTGTTGATATTCAGTTATTCTTCACAAACCTGTGAATTTTTCTGGTTTTGATTTTCAGTCTCCAGCTTTTGTCAGTACTGTACTGTATAATTCACATTTTTATCCAAACTTTTCTCCTCTGTCATGTGCAGCATTTACAGATATCTGGGTTCCTTGTTCCAGTACACTCTTATTTGGTTTAACTTTTCGAATGTTTGTCATATCTTTATCTAGTGGAGTATTGTCTTTATCTAGTGGAGTACTGTCCTTATCCAGTGGAGCATTATCTTTATCGGGTGGAGTATTATCTTTATCTAGTGGAGAAATGTCTTTATCTAGTGAAGCATTATCTTTATCTGGTGGAGTATTGTCCTTATCTAGTGGAGTATTGTCTTTATCTAGTGGAGAAATGTCTTTATCTAGTGGAGCATTTTCTTTATCTGGTGGAGTATTGTCCTTATCTAGTGGAGTATTGTCTTTATCTAGTGGAGTATTGTGTGTCTTTATCAAGTGTAAAGTTGTGTGCCTGTATCAAGTGGAGTATTGCGTGCCTTTATCTAGTGGAGTATTGTCTTAATGTAGTGAAGTATTGTGTGCCATTATCTGGTGCATTATTGTCTTTATGTAGTGGAGTATTGCGTGTCCATGTCTAGTGGAATATTTTGTGCCTTTATGTAGTGGATTATTGAATGTAGTTATCTAGTGGAGTATTTTGTGCGTTTATATATGCGTTTATATAGTGGAGTATTGCGTATTTATCTAATGAAGTATTGTGTTTCTTTATCTAGTGGGGTATTGAGTGTCATTATCTGGTTAAGTATTGTATGCCTTTATCTAGTATAGTATTGGGTGTCTTTATCTAGTGGAGTATTGTGTTTCTTTATCAAGTGGGGTATTGAGTGTCATTATCTGGTTAAGTATTGTATGCCTTTATCTAGTATAGTATTGGGTGTCTTTATCTAGTGGAGTATTGTGTTTCTTTATCTAATGGAGTTTTGAATGTCTTTAACTCGTGGAGTATTGTGTTTCTTTATCTAATGGAGTTTTGAATGTCTTTGTGGAGTATTGTGTTTCTTTATCCAATGGAGTATTGTGTTTCTTTATCTAATGAAGTATTGAGTGTCTGTATCTAGTGGAGTATTGTATGTCTACCTAATGGAGCATTGAGTGTCATTATCGAGTTAAGTATTGTCTGCCTTTATCTAGTATAGCATCCGTCTTATTTTTTTTTTTTTTTTTTTACAGGGATTATCCCACTCGAGCACAGGTCACTGACACGCGTCGGGGCCTGGGGGGCGAAAATGTAATAATAATAACAGTAATAATAATAATTAGTTCATAGTAAATAATATTTATAATAAAAAAGTAAAAAAAATAAAAATGAAATATTAATAATAATAATAATAATAATAATAATAATAATAATAATAATAATAATACAGTCGGCCCTTAACATATGTGCGGGTTAGGTAACAGAGATACCAGTGAATGTTAAAAATCCGCGTATTTTTGCTGCCCCCCCCCCCCCTAAAAACATCCCTGGCCCCCCATGTCCTTATTTACCGTATATACCTGTGTGTAGTTCGAGATTTTAAGACCAAATTTTTTAGCAAAAAATTGGGGGTCGACCTCTAAACGGGCAATAGTTTTGTGAGGTTGAAAAATATTTACCAGTAACTACCAGTAAACAATGGAAACTAAGCACCACCAGCTGTGAGTGTCAGTACAGTTGCCAGGGCAGATCTCTTGCTTCACCATAGCAAGCCCAAAGTAGCCAAATCCATGGTATGGTAGCACAGGACGATGTAAAACATAAAGTATTCATTTTTTAAAGTCTATTTATAGATTTATAAATTTTTGTTCATTACATTTGAAACATCAATCTTTGTTAATTAAATTTGAAACAAAAGAAAACTACGATACCGTATTTCTAAATACCGGGTATTTTCATTAAAATATTACATCACAAGTATACTTTACCTTAACTGTGACTGAATGAATATATTTTCAGAAATAAATATGGAAATGTAATGATTTTGCTGAAATGACGTAAGTATTCCAGCGGAAAGTGGAATAAAATCATGACGAAAACAAAGACTTTCGCTTTCTTTCGTTGTTCAAAAGATTTTACCGTGGAACAAACCTGTACTGTACATGTACTAAATGATTACAGTACTTAAATTGTTATTTCTATTGCAAATATAGATTGTTTATACAGGTTTTCAAATAAATCACTATCTTACAAGAATCCCAGCAATGTAAGTTATATTCACCCAGGTCGTTTGGGTGGCAAATTATGAGAAGAGCTTAGTCACTCTTTAAGTAATGATAAATAAACACGTTGGCCTTCAGCGCCAACTGTCACATCTTATCTCAAATAAATAAACAAACACCACACTCTGTCACCACACTCCCCCCCACTCTGTTCCCCTCCATACTCGCTGGCTACCTCCCTCCTTGTGTTCCCAGACAAAAGATTGGTGATAACTTTATTCTTCTAGGTGTTTATTTTATATAATATCTCAGACTAAAGTCATGGGCTCGTGGGCCGTGGGATCGAATCCTGGCGGGTTGAGGTGTTGATTGTATATATATATATATATATATATATATATATATATATATATATATATACTTCATTTTTAGTCCATATAACACGCTGACTTTGAACATATAATCAACGACCTCACCAACCAGGACTCGAACCCTCGACCTCCTGGGTGGGACTAGGGAATGCTACCGACCAACCCACAAGGAGACTAAAAGCAGTCCTAGACTCTGTTATATTTCACACAAAGCCTGTTCATCGAGCTGATGGCGCCGTGAACCTCATTGGGAACTGCCCGTGCCACGTATGTGGTGTCAGTAGCATTTTACCTAATCCAGCTGGTATGAAACACGAGGTGCCATATATACTTCATTTTTAGTCCATATAACACGCAGACTTTGAACATATAATCAACGACCTCACCAATGAGGTTCATGGCGCCATCAGCTCGGTGAACAGGCTTTGTATGAAATATAACAGAGTCTAGGACTGCCTTTAGTGTCCTTGCGGGTTGGTCGGTAGCGTTCCCTAGTCCCACCCAGGAGATCGAGGGTTCGAGTCCTGGCTGGTGAGGTCGTTGATTTTATATATATATATATATATATATATATATATATATATATATATATATATATATATATATATATATATATATATATATATATATATATATATTTATATATATATGCAAGTAAATCACCCTAGGTGCACGTGATCTAGGTATATGCTGAGAACCACAAGGAAAGAAGAAAACACGAAGTTCCCAAGCGCTTTCGTGTAATTCACATCTTCAGGGGTGAGTACAGACTAAGGAGAAGTACAAAACAAGGTGTATATATACAGAGGAGGGTGAGATCAGGTCCACAATGGTCAGGTATTAGGTAATGACCCTACTAATCTTTAAATAGCAGGGCAAGGGTCGGTAGTCGGGAGAAGAGAAAACAATAATGCAACCTCCTGTGCATTGAAAATTAGGGGTTTAACGAAGAATGTGTACAGGCAAGAGATGGGCATTCACGTGTCCTAAACCTTCGTTAATTAAATCAGCAATGAGCTTTTCATTGGTGCAAGATAAAAATTTGAGAAAATATTCACCAAATACAAGAAATATATATATATATATATATATATAATATATATATATATATATATATATATATCAGCCATTCTAGTGTGGGTACCGATTGCGTCAATTCATGCATTATCTAGATAAATGGTTAGTAAGTGTAATTATGACAATCACCTTTGAGACTAGAGACTGGATAGCATGCCTGGCTTAAGTAGTAGAAGTGTAATGACCCACACCATGCTGATAAAAAATTCTTACAATTGGTTTGCTGAACATAGTTTAAAACGACAATCATTAGATACAGCTTGTGTACTGTATACGTTTGTGGTTTGAGGTGTGTCCGGGATATTGTTGACATCCCTGAGTAGTAAATCTGGTTGTACCCTATTAAGTCTGTCTGCCTGTACGATGTCTGTTGTTTTTGTGTTTGGTTTAAATTTTTTAACTTTGCTGCCTATTTCCATGGCGGTAATCAGGAATGAGCCTGAAAATTTGGCCGAAAGTTTTAAGATCCGTTCAGGTTCTCTAACCATGTCAGCATCGCCTATTTCTAGAGTTATAGGCTTTGCCTGTTTGTGTTGCTTATAAATCATTTCAGCGCATGACGCCGCAAAAGTTTTCCATACTTGACCATGGATGCCTGTGAAGACGCTGGGTTGCTTTGTAGCGAAGTCATCCAGAGTGTAGAGAGGGCAAGGTTTGCCTGTAAGTACGTCATAGGAAAAACATTTGTCTGTGCCATAAACAAAAGAGCAGGGTAATTTGCCCATGGAGTTTTTGAGCTATTGATCGAACCGTTACTACAGTCTGGGTCTTGAGGTACCATTCCCCCCAAGAATTGTGCCCTGGGCTCACAAAATGACGAAGAATCTCAAGGATCTTACGATTGGTTCTTTCGAGAAGGCTATTTGCCTGTGGATTATAACCTGTGATGAAGCTTTGTCGGATGCCATATTGCAGACATATATGGGCTAAAAGTTGAATCTTGAACTCAAATCCGTTGTGGTGTTGTAAAAAGACATATGAGATGCATAACTAGGGTGTGAGCCACAGATTCGGCTGATTTATCCTGCAGTGGGACTAAGATCACAAGTCTAGAAAAATGATCGACACACACCAGTACGTACGAGGATCCTTGGTGACTCCTCGGAAGTTGTAACAAGTCCATGGCGATTGTGTCAAACGGACGTTCAGGTGTAGGGTATTCCAACACACGATAAACATTTAGCAATGTGCTACTCTATATCTTTTTACACTGTATTCCAAAAATATTTTTTCTGATTTCTACAAAGCATTTGTCACGCCTTGGGTGGGCTGCTTGAGGTATAGTCGCGAGCCATAATACCGAGGACACCTTGCTTGAACTGGATGTGAGACAAGGTAGCCTTTATGAACGACAGCTCACTGCGATGGTTTTTACACACACCGACACAAACGGTTGAACAGACTAACCTGTAATTTGACAAATATTTCCACGAGTTCCAACTCGGCACCACGCACAGATCTAGGGAAGCTGCTAACACTCAATAGGAATATTAGACTGATAATATTGATATTGAATATGATACTGATAATTAAGTATACAGGTGTAATATATGCTCTTATTATTCAGCAGTGCATTGCTAATTCCGTATTACCATTAATGTCTCAACAAAATTTCAATGAAGGTGAACTAAGTAAAACGTAAATAATAATATATCATTTAACCCTTAAGTAATAATAACAACAAATATGTCATTTAAAACTGGTGTTGGAAGTAATATCACAATGTAGTGATTAGGTTGGTGGTGTTTGTAGTGGGTGTGAAGTTGGTGCCTCTATGTGAAATGTTATGTGGAGATGTTATATTAACTAATACAAGAGTTTATTAGAGCGTTATCCATTTAATACTGAGTGGAAACAAATTCCACCTCTTGATGTGTCAACATGTGAACCACTCATGAAAGTCCCTAATTATAGTGAGAAAGTGATGACGTCACAAATGTTTTTTTCGGAAGTCTGTTAAGTAGATTAACCTTTCAGAAACACTAATCAATATATACTGTAGAGTGTAGACCTCCAAAAATATTGGGTCAGTAGAGCGGTAAGCGACTGAGATATGGGTCATGAAAGGTTCAAACCATTTTGAACCAATGCTGAAGTTAGTATCTTTGTATGGGAACTTTGTGGAATGTTAAAATCGATTTATCCGCTTCTGAGTTTTGTGGAGATACGAAACTTTGCATATATAACAAGACTCTTTACCTGATCATAAGGTTTACAGAACAAAAATATGCAATTTGAAAAATGATGATGTCACAATTTGCCACTGTATTTCATTGCTAGCCATAGTATAATGATACCCCATAGCTATTTCGCAGTTCAATATCTTATCAGCATGATAGTATATCGGGTGTCATCACAAACTGTAAACACATACAGTATAGTATACCGTATATTTCACCAACGACACACCTATGCCTCGCCCCTACCCTCCCCGTTGCTCATCTGCCAGATTCACAAGAGAGAGAGAAAGAGAGAGAGTCACCACAAGACAGTTACTGTTAACACCCCCACCCCCCCCCCCCCTTCCCACACACGCACAAACAAAATGAATATAGTTACTTTCAGTATTTACTGTGACCTGGACTGGTGCTCCTGAGACTGGGGTTAAAGGGATGCACGGTTAATGATATTGGAGATGTTCGAGTTACTTGGTTCTAACTACAGGAGTGAACATAAGAACATAAGAATGGAGGAAACTGCAACCGGCCTATTGGCCCATACTGGGCAGTCCCGTTTACACCCAACCCCTATTGATCATATAAGCATCCAACCTATGTTTGAAGCTATTCAGCTAATTCTAGTTAATGATGATATTTGGTAACTTGTTCCATTCATCCACTACTCTGTTTCCAAACCAGTGTTTACCTATTTCACGCCAAAATCTAAATTTGTCTAATTTAAAACCATTGTTACGGTGACCAGAATTGAAGTGCGTAATCCAAGTGAGGTCTCACAAGCGCAAGATATAGTCTTAAGATGACCTCGCTAGTCTTGTAACTAAGACTCCTTTGTATGAACTCAAGAACTTTATTTGCCTTGTTTCGAGCAAAAACACATTGTTTACTTGGCTCAAGATTCCTACTTATCATTACTCTTAAATCTCTCTCGCAGTCGGATTTCTCAATAACATCGTTGTTCATCTGGTATCTGGTTTCTCTGTTTACATCTCCTATACTGAGTACTTTACATTTGTCCACATTGAATTTTATCTCCCATTTTTCAGACCATTCGAAGAATTTGTTTAGATCTTCCTGTAGTTTTGCGGAGTCCTCTTCAGATTTAATTACACGTCCTATTTTAGTGTCATCAGCAAATTTACTTATGTTACTCTCTATGCTGATATCTATGTCGTTTATGTATATAATAAATAATAATGGTCCAAGTACTGAGCCTTGGAGAACTCCACTAGTGACGTTGCTCTAATGGGATTTAGTGTCGTTAATGCTCCCTCTCTGTTTCCTGTCCTGTAACCACGCCCTAATCCATTTTAGAGTAACACCTTTAATGCCATGAACCTCTACTTTTCTTATTAGTCTTTCGTGGGGGACTCTGTCGAATGCTTTGCTAAAGTTGAGATATTTCACATCATAATTGTGCCCCTTGTCCAATGATTCGAAAACTGATGAAAAGAATGTTAATAGAATAGTTAGACATGAACGTCCGCTTGTGAAGCCATGCTGGTAATCATTGATTAACTTGTGCTTCTCCAGGTGATTTCGAATAGAGTGCGAAATGATTGCTTCCAATAATTTGCCTACAATTGATGTTAGACTGATTGGTAGTTAGAGGATAGTGATCTATCTCCCTTCTTGAAAATCGGTATTACATTCACTATCCTCCAGGGTTCTAGTACTACACCTGTTTTTAAGGACATGTTAAACAACATTGCTAAGGGCATACTAAGCTATTCCTTATATTCCTTTTATACTCTGGCAAATATCTCATCAAGACCAGGTGACTTATAAGGCTTTAGTTTGTCTATTTGCTTACTAACATCGTTACTTGTCACTCAGATTTCAGATTTGCCCCCGAGGGGGCTAGTTTATTGGGCACCCCCTTACATCCTGTGCAAGGTGAAGCGCAGAAGCGTTTACAGCGCCCAACAGGGAAGTATGAAAAGTTCATACTTGCCTTTATGACTCGTACATTAAGGGCGTAAAAGCCTGAAGGGTCATAGGTTCTGTCAAGTTACATAAAGTGAGAGAATGATGAGTGTATGGGGAGAAAGTTCCCGGTACATTTTATCTGTTTATGGCAAAGAGTGGCAGGTCCCTAATAATGTCAAATGCCAGGCCTGTGACTAGGAGACTTGTCACTACTATCTCACATAATTTGTTTTCTTCACTATCTCTGTATAGAGTCGGTGCCTCGGGTATCATGTTTAAATTTTCGGTGGTGAAAACTGTTGAAAAATATTTATTCAGATTATTGCTCATTTCTCCGTCGTTATCAGTTAGCTCGCCGGTATCTGACTGTATTGGTCCAATCTTTTCTCGTGTTTTAGTTTGATACATTTGATAAAATCCCTTGGGGTTTGACTTCACCTCCCTTGCTATCCTCAGTTCATTATTCCTCTTTGCTTTTCTTATCTCGGTCTTAAGCCTACCGGCCAATACCTTATAATAATCTCGGAGGTAAGCTTCACCACGATTTATCCTCCTACCTATAGCCTTCCTTTGACCAATAATGTTCTTTAAATAATTATTTATCCATTTAGGGTCATTGTTGCTTGATCTGAGTTTTTTGTATGGTATGTTCTGCCTTTGTACAATAAGTAACTTATTATTTAAATTGTCGTGGAACTCGGCAACATCAGATCTCGTTATCAGGTCAGTCACACCCGTCAGGTCTCTGGGTAGGTGAGGTCGCCCGCTGTGGGTACATTGTAAGTCACATCATGTGAGGTCATGTATTTCACCCCCAAGCGTGATACCCCTTCTCTCAACTGTCTCTTCAAACTATCAAAGTTTGCCCTTCTGAAATCTGGGACTTTCGGGGCATTTTCCTTACGGCTGCCCCGAAAATCTAACTGGAATCTAATTTCTTTGTGATCGCTGTTTGCAAGTTCGTTCCCTACCTTGACATTACTAATGAGGTTTTCTCTGTTCGACAGAATCAGCACCAATTCTCAGGAGCCATACAGTAGTACTGTACTCACTAGCACCATGTGAATTCCTTTCTTCCATAGCCCTCAATATTCCCATTCACTCATGCTGCATCCAGGGGCAAGTTTTCTCCAGTTTAATGGACGTGAGAGGGAGAGCGACAGAGGTAGTCCTGCCCAGTTACGTCAGATGTACTTAATATCAGTCAGAAAAGAGATTTAGTTTCCCTAACTTTATGCAAGTGTTCCCCATACATTATATACACTCCTTAGCTGTGGTATAGTGTAGTGTGTGACTTTACGCCAATCTCGGCAGTTTCCTACACACATACGTGGCACACTTTGTATCCTGGGAAATCTGGGTAAAACAGGTCACCCACATGGATGCGTGCTTCTGCATGTGACCCCTTGAATCACATCCAATAATCCCAGGCGCGAGCGTCTATACCGTGGTCCCATCAAGCAGTAACCACCAGGTTGGCTCCACTAATACCTGGAATAATCCACCCATTAACCACTCTGATTTCTTTTCTCAGTCCTTCGAAGCACTTCATGCAATTGAATGGAACTTACTTGTGAGTACGGTTGGCATCGCCCACAATTATTATGGCCACGTGGGGCGTTCTATTCAGCATGGTGTCAGGCGCCTCTTCCTTCCACCAATGATAGCCAGCTTCTGCTGCTCCTGCTTGGAGAGCGGGGCCCCTCGCTTACACGTTTGTTTTTCTGGGAAACTACTTAACTCTTTTCCTGCTCAAATCTAAAATTATTCCCTGATTGACCTTTATTTCTTTTCGGGAAAGACTAGCAGTATTTTATTATTCAGTGACACTTTTAATTCAGGACATGAACGTCCCCCACAGCTATCCAGTAATTATTTTAATTATTCGTGAAGTGCATGTCGTCATTCTTCTCATATTT
This sequence comes from Homarus gammarus, assembly GCA_958450375.1. Lineage (NCBI taxonomy): Eukaryota > Metazoa > Arthropoda > Malacostraca > Decapoda > Nephropidae > Homarus > Homarus gammarus. The sequence continues at coordinate 380,446 of CAUDMG010001671.1, read as the reverse complement.
TAATTATTTACTATGGGCACAAGTAACATATTTTCAAATGGCAAATTATCCAAGAAAACTTTTGTTAATATTATAGCTGGCTTTTAACTTCGTCAAGAGTGTATGAATAATTTGACCACATACTGTACATTTCGTAGGCCTCATGGCGTGTGCTGGTCACTTAATTCCCGACTCCTCCGCTTGGTGCGCTGCGCACAGAGGCTTTATACAGGTCTGACTCCGCCACGTGGTATGGAAAGTACTCGCGACTTCGCCTCACTTATGTCTCCCTATTTGTTAAATCAGTAATTTTCATTATAAAATTTCAAAATATCACAGTCGACCCCCGTAAAAAAGGACAACACTGTCCTCTTGTGCCGAGATAAAAAATAGGCATACAACTCCCCCAGATGAGTTCCGCTCTATTAACTATTCTCTTCTGCCTACTGCAACTCACACCCGCCGTTCTCCACCTTCAGGAACCCCTGTTGCCTGCAGCTCTGGTTGATGCTAGCCTTTTCAACAGATGATAATCGACCCCCCTAAAAAAGACAGCACTGACCTCATGTGCTGAGAGGAAAAAAATATTACTAGGTTAGGTTAGGTTAGGCTAGGTTAGGTTAGGTTACTCTTCCAGTCTGCGCCATCCAAGTCACAACCTCAACCCAGCAAATCTCAACTCTCCCAGAGCTATCTTTCAAATTACTCCGATGACAGTAAAACCCATCCTCAGCCATCAAATTCCACTTCTTACCTGGTCCTTTCAACTAGAGGACTAGTATCAAAAGTAATACCCGACTCACTCTCAAGCGCTCTCACGTCTGCAGCTCTGGACATTGTAACGATCGACTCATTCGACGCCTCTGACCTCCATGTCGGTAGGGAAACCCTATAACAAATGCACCAGTCCATATGAATGAGGACCTGGCCATACAACCATTCTCAACGCCCAGCTGTCTCGACACCACAACCACAATCCACCGCATATCCCTGACATATCCACCTCTTGTATCCTCTCCTTCCTAACCTATGACTCCTCCTTAATTAATTTTTTTTCTAGTCCCCGCCATGCTCGCTAGCGTTGGTTGGTCGTTGACCAGTGGGATCTCTCTGCGTAGTTTTACTGATGTTGACTTCGTTGATTGGTCGATTGTGTTCTCTAGGGTCTCGTAGTATGTTGTGGTAGGTTGGGAGTGGGTTGTTTCCATTTCAGTCTCTTCTTCAGTGCAATCTTCTTGTTGTGTCATTTTATCTTCCCTTTCTTTGCTGGTGATTCCTAGACTGTTTTCGGTTATTATTTTGAAAATGTCTGCTGATGGGGCATCGTCTGGGAAGTTTACCTATGGTAGGTTGTTCGCTGCAAGCATTTCTCTGACATTTCTTCCGAATGTACCTGGTTTAACCACGTTGTTTATGTGGGCATGTATCAGTGTGGTTAGTATGGTGAAGGGTAGACCTTCACTTAGCTTCAGGTAAGTGTTTTCTGCGTTGGCCTAATCTTTTGTTTATTCTAACACTTTAGAGGTGTGCCTTGCAACTTTGTTATTGCAACATAGGTTTTGGTTGGGTCAGTTTCTATATGTTTGTTCGACTTTTCCTATTCTTTCATGTCTTTAATGAAGTCCTTCCTTACTGGGCAGCGTGCTGCCAAAGTGCGGCGAGGTCCTTTGCAATTCAGACATTTTGGGTTTTCTTTGCTGTTACACTCCATGAATGTGTGCCCTTCAGCTCCACATTCCGAACAAAACTTTTTGTCTTTATTAGGGAAATTGGCGATACATGGTTATATTTATAACATATCCAGCAAGGTGTTATGGGATATAAATTTTCTTTTTCAATTTGGTGTTTTGAAAGATGGTAGTGGGAGATGCAAATGCCATTTTCTAGTGCCTTCTGAGCCATGGCGATTTCCATGAATCTCACATTCATCATCGTTGGAGCCCTGGGGAGCAGTACCACCTCTTCCACTTTAGCACATGTGTTTTTCTGTTCTATTTCTAGTGATATTTCAATTGGTACGGTACGGAGTCATTAGTTATGAGGTGAAAGAAGATTATTAGGGGTTGAAGAAAAAGTGGTGAAACTGAAATACAGTAGGAGTAGAAAGAATCTGGGCTCAACCAGATCGCTTCATCTTTCCTATTAGTGTTTTTTTTTTTTGTTCTGCTCCCTTGGATCGTCAGACCTTTGTATTAATATTGGTTTATTTATATAGTGCAGCTTAATATTATTATTTTTATTTATTATTGGAGTTAGTGAGCCCGCCCAGGTCCTTGTGTAACTGGGAGGGTAGTCACATTTTTTTTTTTTTTTTTTGCTAAGGTGTTAGTTAAGTGTTAGTTGTGTTAATCTAAAGGTACACTGTATGGAGAGGCCTCCCAGGTTCTTAGTGGAGCTGGTAGGTCACTCTCATCTGTTATTCTCTCTATTAATGTTTTATGTGTATATTGGGGCAGGAGGTGGTTCAATTACTTTCTTCCTGGCTGATTTAAACCAACTGTGTTCTTGGAATTCTTCGTTGTCTATATTATTTATCCAGTTTTGGTATGTTTCTGTGTTGAGTTCAGTCACTTTGTTCCAAATATTTGCAGCTTTGTTGTGTATTTCCACATTGATTGCTAGGAGGTTTGCTCTCTTGTGTAGCTGTTCATTATTGATGTGGTCTGTATATTTTATGTTATATATATATCTGAGGGCTATATTTTGTATTGTTTGTAACCTTTTAATGCTCGTTTTACTAAGGGTGTTCAATGGGATGGGTGGGTAGTCCATAATTGATTTGACAAGGGCTATATAAATCTTTCTTTTGTTATTAATGCTAAGGTTCTTAAAGCGTTTTATTTTTGATAATCTTATTCTTGCCTGTCGTTCTTTATCTTTTAAGTATGTTATATATCCTCTTTTTGTTAGTTTTAATCCAAGCATCCTGCCTTCAGTGTCGTATGGGTATAGTTCCTGGTCGACTATTACTGGACTTGTTTTATTCTTGGTTATTGGTATTATCTTGAATTTGTTCTTATTTGTCCTGATTTTCCATTTTTTCTCAAAATCATTTATGTTTTTTATCTTTCTTACCGTGTAGAGTGCCATAAATTGGGTTGATTTTCCTGGGTATGATACTATTTGAGTAATATCATCAGGAAACATTACATATTCGCTAAAGGGGGTAGGTTGAGGTGTGTCTGAGGTATAATTTGTATATAGTGTTGGAGAAAGGCAACCTCCTTGAGGTACTCCACTCTCAAGATTAAACATAGTTCCCATAAAGTTTCCAATTTGAATTTGTGCTCTCCTATCATCTAAATTGTTACACAATATTCTTAGCAAGTGTTCGTTAAGTCCCAGTTTTAATATTTTATATTTTAAGCCTAAATGCCAAACTTTATCAAAAGCCTTAGAAACGTCCCTTAAAATTATATTGATCTGGTTCCCCTTGCTTTTTTCTATTGCAATTATTTCTGTTATTGTAGCTATTGCAGTTAGGGTATTTCTATTGAGCATAAATCCATGTTGTCTATTGTTAGTTTTCCCATGTTGTGTTAAAAAGGTTATAAGTCTTGAATTTAAAATTTTTTCCAGTAGTTTCCCGGTAATTTCTAATAAAGATATTGGCCTGTAGTTTAATATTTCCTTATTGTCCTTACCCTCCTTGGGAATAAATATCATTTTAGCATATTTTCGTTTGTCTGGAAAGTAACCAGTTATTAAGCATGCGTTATAAATGTTTGATAGTGTTTTTAAGATGTTTTCAGGTAGATTCATGATCATATTTCGTGTAATACCTGTGAGCCCGGGGGCTTTTTCCTTAAACTTTCTCAGACAGTGCATCATTTCTCCCATGGTTATTATTTGATTATTAGGTAGTAAGTTATAGTCTATATATTGCTTTGGGGTGATTCTATGTATGTGTCTTCCCATTTCGTCTTCCATCCTTTCTTCGTGTTCACTATCAAAATATTCATTTTCCTCATCTGATATTTTTAAAACTTTTAACCATTCCCGTTTGAATGCTGACTCTTGTTCATTTTCCTCGTGCAGTTTTGTTCCATTTTGGTCTTAAATGTATGGTGGTTTTTGCTTGTTATGCCCCATCATCTTGTTTATGGAAGTCCAAAATGTTTTTGTGTCTTTAGTGTTGTCGGTCGCCATTATAATATCATACCATTTTTTGTTGTTTGCTTCCTTACATGCGTCTCTTGATATTATCTGTAGTGCTGTCTGCGTCGTATATAGCCATCTGCTACTGCCGTGTCTTTCCATATACCTGTTTATTTCATTGTAATGGGTTTGAATTAATTTAACTTCTTCTGGTAGTCTGTTGTTGGGTAATGTTCTGAAGTGTGAAGTAGGAGTGTGTTTGGTTATATATGTTTTTATTGCTGAGTGCAGTCTGTCCACTTCTGAGGCTATGTCTTCTGTTGTTTTCCCTTGTAGGTTAATCGAATGGTGATTGCCTAAGACTTCTTTGTAGCTGTCTCAGTCTGTTCTGCTCATTTTCAGTCTCTTTTTTTATTGGTATCTGTATGGTCCTTGGTTTATATATTAATTGAAAAAGGCTTTGTTGTTGGTAAAAATTTTGTCTGGTGTTGACTGTGTATTGTGATTTCTTCAGGTTGGAAAGTTAGGAGCTAGATGATTGATTTTCCCTAGGTTTATTAATTGATTAAGGGCGTCTCCTAAGATTGTTAACCAATTTTAATAGGAATTCTATAGGTAAATAGGGTCGTCTCGGTGGCAGATAAGTAGTAGCAATGATTACGTCTTCTTAAGTTGTATTTATTTTTATTGCTAGAAATTCATCCTGAAAGTCATTGACTAGTTTATATTTTTAGTTTCTTTTAACCGCTATAGCTACTCCGTCATTATTTTTGCCCGATTTATTTCTTTGTTTACATAATAGTTGTAGAGTCTTATGTTGCTCTTGCCTTTCTCACCGTGATTGCTCATTAGTATAATGTCAGGGTCAATTTCTTGATATATATTACTTAGGTTAATTCTCTGTCGTCCAGTTTTTTACGTTGTGTTGTATTAATCTTAAAGTTCTTACAGTTTGTCTGTTGTCCATTATTTCTTAAACTTGGAATGTGGCAGTTGGAGTGGAGACCTATCATCCTGTTTCCCCGCTGCTGACTCTTCTAAACTCTGACGGGTCTAGTATTTTAAAGTCATTGGTAGTAATCTTTGTCCAAACGTATTTTTCGTATAGAGACATTTCTTGGTATGTCCACTTGTTTATCCCCCTCTTCACAGTTTTTCGCTATTGTCCCTCCTGTTGGTGTCAATGTTGGGATTCCATGTTTTGGTGTAGTGATCACTTTTAATCCAATATCTTCAGGTTGTCTGTTGTAATCAGTCTCCATCTTCTCTTCTCTCCTCTTTATCCTTTGTCTTGTAGACTGTCCTTTTACTGATTCTGTCTTCTCTTTGTCACTTCTAGTCATTTGTCTGGGGTCTCAATCAGTCGCTTGTATTTCTTGTGTATCAGCTGTTGCTCCTTGCTCAAACCTTTTTCCGAGCTGTAGCCTTTCTTTCAGTTCACTTGAGTATATTGCCTGAAATAATTTTTCGGATTCTGGATTCTCTGGGAATATCATCTCATGTACAGTAGGTTATTCAATTTGAAAATTTTCCTTAACTCGTCAATGTATGATCCGGGTGCAATGATATTATGCAGATGTGCGTGGATCATACTGATCATTACCTTGTCCTGTATTGGTTCGCTTAAGTTTAAGATGGTATATTCTGGTCTGTGCGCCTCTTGGACAGCTCTCTTGGCTTTTTCAACGTATGTGTTGTCTTTCTTTTCATGTTCCTTTTTCCTTGTTTCTTGTTCCTTGTACTTAATCATATGCTTTTTTATTGGGCATGCCATTGGTAACGTCTTGTGTCCTATATGTGCATTCCCGTTTCTCTTACAGTTGAGACAGCCAACATGTGTGTTCTTACATTCAGTGTAGGTATGGTCGTCGCCTGCACAGTCTGAACAGCACTTTTTCTCTTTTTCTGGGCAGTCTCTCGTTGTGTGTGCTTCATACTTGTAACAAGAAAAACAAGTTTGCAGATTGATAAATGTTTCCTTCTTTATTTGATGAGGTGTTACTGACATGTTAAATAATAGAAAGTCCTGTTGTATTACCTTTTCAGCCATTGAAACTTCTTCGAAGGTAATCTTGAAGACATAAGTGTAGTCTTTTATCTTGATAACTTCCTCGATCGTCATCCAACTGTTTTGACGTTCCAATTCATCTTTCAGATGTTCAGATGTCTTCCTCCCGATCTCCTGGTCGATTTTACGAGCAAAAACTGATCTTTTTGTTTTTTGTTCTGGGGGCATGACAACAAGTCCTGTATTGTAAAATACATCTCTGGCTTCGTTTGAGAGGATTTTGTCTGAATCAAAGTCATCTTTGCAGATTACTTTGAAACCTTCGTTGGTACTGAATATTCTTGTTAATGGGACTTGTAATTTGTTATAGGTGATTTGCTGCCACTTTTCCTATTCCAATAGGGTGTACTTTATCTCTATGCTTAATCCTAATGCTTGTGGTCATCTTCCCTGTTTACAACACACTCCTGCCTATGACACAGGGATCCTACCGGGGAGCAGTGACTTCCCCCCCCCCCCCCCCTCTTGGAAAGCGTCGGGCTTGTAGGGTTCTGTGCCCAGGTAACCTGTAACATAAGAACATAAGAACATAAGAATGGAGGAAACTAGAGCGGGCCTATTGACCCATACTGGGCAGTCCCGTTTATACCCAACCCCTATTGCTCATATAAGCATCCAACCTATGTTTGAAGCTATCCAGCGTATTCGAGTTCATGATGATATTTGGTAACTTGTTACATTCATCCACTACTCTGTTTCCAAACCAGTGTTTACCTATTTCACGCCGAAATCTAAATTTGTCTAATTTAAAACCATTGCTACGAGTGTTCTCCTGGTTGGATAGTTTGAGTACCTTTGTAATGCTCCCTTTGTTTAACCCTGACTTCCATTTATACACCTCTATCATGTCGCCCCTCACTCTACGTCTCTCGAGGGAGTGCAAATTAAGATGCTTTAACCTGTCTCTGTATTCAAGGTTCCTAATGCCAGGGATTAGTCTTGTCATTCTCCTCTGGATTCTTTGCAAGGACTCTATATCCATTCTGTAAAACGGTGACCAGAACTGAACTGTGTAATCCAAGTGAGGTCTCACAAGCCCTAGATATAATTTTAAGATGGCCTCGCTAGTCTTGTAACTAACACTCCTTTGTATGAACCCAAGTACTTTATTAGCCTTGTTACAAGCAAAAACACATTGTTTACTTGGCTTAAGATTCCTACTTATCATTACTCCTAAATCTCTCTCGAAGTCGGATTCCACAATGGCATCGTTGTTCATCTGGTAACCGGTTTCCCTGTTTACATCTTTTATACTGAGTACTTAACATTTGTCCACATTGAATTTCATTCGAAAAATTTGTTTAGATCTTCCTGTAGTTTTGCAGAGTCCTCGTCAGATTTAATTACAAGTCCTATTTAGTGTCATCAGCAAATTTACTTATGTTGCTGCCTATGCCGATATCTATGTCGTTTATGTATATAATAAATAATAATGGTCCAAGTACTGAGCCTTGGTGGAACTCCACTAGTGACATTGCTCCAATGCAATTTAGTACCGTTTATGCTCACTGGCCGTTTCCTGTCCCGTAACCACGCCCTAATCCATTTAAGGATATTGTCTTTCGTGGGGTACTCTGTCGAAGGCTTTGCTGAAGTCGAGATATACCACATCATAATTGTGCCCCTCATCCACCGAATCAAAAACTGATGAAAAGAATGTTAATAGATTAGTTAGACATGAACGCCGGCTTGTGAAGCCATGTTGGGAATCATTGATCAACTTGTGCTTCTCCAGGTGGTTTTGAATAGAGTTTGAAATAATTGATTCTAGTAATTTACCTACTATTGATGTCAGAATGATTGGGCGGCAGTTAGAGGATAGTGATCTATCTCCCTTCTTGAAAATCGGTATTACATTCGCTATCCTCCAGGATTCTAGTACAACACCTGCTTTTAATGACATGTTAAACAACTTTGCTAAGGGCATACTAAGCTCTTCCTTACATTCCTTTAATACTCTGGCAAATATCTCATCGGGACCAGGTGACTTATTAGGCTTCAGTTTGTCTATTTGCTTATTAACATCGTTACTAGTCACTACTATCTCGCTTAATTTGTTTTCTTCACTATCTCTGAATAGTCGGTGCCTCGGGTATCATGTTTAAATTTTCGGTGGTGAAAACTGTTGAAAAATATTTATTCAGATTATTGCTCATTTCTCCATCGTTATCAGTTAGCTCGCCGGTATCTGAATGTATTGGTCCAATCTTATCTCGTGTTTTAGTTTGGTACCTTTGGTAGAATCCTTTGGGGGCTTGTTTTCGCCTCCCCAGCTATCTTCAGTTCATAGTTCCTCTTCGCTTTTCTTATCTCGGTCTTAACCCTACAGGCCAGTACCTTATAATACTCCCGGTGCTAAATTTCGCCACGATTTATCCTTTTACCTATTGTATAGCCTTCCTTTGGCCAATAATGTTCTATAAATAATTATTTATCCATTTAGGGTCATTGTTGTCTGATCTGAGTTTTTTGCATGGTACGTTCTGCCTGTGTGCATTAAGTAACTCATTATTTAAATTGTCGTGGAACTCGGAACTCGGCAATCTCAGATCTCGTTATTAGGTCGGTGTCATCTGTCAGGCTCGCACCCAAGCGCGACATCCCCTCTCTTAGCTGCCTCTTTAAACTATCAAAGTCTGCCCTTCTGAAATCTGGGACTTTAATAGAATTCCCTTTACGTCTGACCTGAAAATCTAACTGGAATCTAATTTCTTTGTGATCACTGTTTGCAAGTTCGTTCATTACCTCGACATTGCTAATGAGGTTTTCTCTGTTCGAGAGAACTAAATCGAGTATATTATTACCCCGGGTGGGTTCGGTTATATGTTGACTTAGGAAACAGTCCTGGATCGTTTCGAGGAAATCCTCTGATACTGAGTTACCCGTAAGGTCAGTCCAATCTACTTGGACAAGGTTAAAATCCCCTACTATACAGACTTTGTTGTGTATGGAAGCCCTGCGCATTTCATCCCAGAGAATTCGCTCATTACCTCTATCAAGATTGGGAGGTCTATATATTACTCCTGTGATTAATTTTTCCCTACCGTCGATTAATTATATCTAAATTGTTTCTGTATTCCACTCAGTTTTTATTTACTTATTTATTTCGCACTTCAGATTATCCCTGGCATAGATGGCTACTCCTCTTCCTTTCCTGGACGGCCTATCGGTATGGAACAATTTGTAATCAGCAATTTGGTATTCGACAGGTAACTAACGTGAGTCTAGGTTAATCCATGTTTCAGTGAATGCTATTATATCGATTTTTTCGGTACATACCAAGGCCCTAATATCATCCATTTTGTTTCTCATACTTCTACTGTTCGCGTAGTAGACATTTAAGTTAGTCGTGTTCTGAGTCCTCCCTTTACCGCATTTAGGTTTAAACTCCCTGTCTAATTTAGTTTTGTCATCTTTCCTAACACTATTTCCCTGTAATCTTTCACTTTGTTTACCCGCTCCGACTGCAGTCTCCTCCACCCCCGTGCTCAAATGTTCCCCTAGCAGTTTAAAGACTTCGATATCTTTTGAACTGCCCCCTCTAGAAACCCAGCCAGGGTTGCTACCCCATCCCGAGACAGGTGTACCCCATCCCTATCATAAAGGTCGCTTCTGCCTTAGAAGTTGTCCCAGTTGTCAATGAATGGGACTGATATTGACTTGCGATATCCGTCAAGACGGCCGTTGACACCAACTGCCCTTGACAACCATTCATTGCCAACTCTCCTTCTAGGCAGGACACCACATATGATAGGGATTCCTTCCTTCGTCCTAATACGATCTATAGCTGTCTTTAACTTATCAAGAAGCTCTTCACTCCTACACCAGCCAATATCATTGCCTCCTGCACTGAGGCAGATAATGGGTTTGTTCCCATTACCAGACAAGATATTGTCCATCCTGTCAACTATATCCCCCACCCCAGCCCCTGGCAAACACACCCTCATCCTATTTTTTTTTTACCACAAAAGGCTCTGTCCAGGTACCTTACATATGAGTCACCAACAATTAAAGTTTTTATACCTTCCTTGTCAGCCCTGTTCCTGACTGTACTAACGTCCAATTCATCTATCAAGGAACTGAACGAGTTGGTACACTTAGCTGTTGTTGTCTTGTTGTCGTATCCTTGGTGTGTTTCTTTCAATTTATGTTGCTAACTACCGGTGACACCCGGACAAGGGGTGCCCTGCACTATCACAGGTTCTCTTGCCGGATCGACCGTATCGCTAAGTCCCGCCTCCCGTTCACGGACCGGAGTGCATCAGGGGGATGAAAGAAGGAAAAAAAGAGGACTTAGAGAGTAGGGACAGTCTCCCTTCCACGCCACATTCGGTCAGCCAATCAGAGCACCGCAGTAAACGTGCATGTATCACGCCACCGTGGGGCACCGCTGATTGGCCAATCCAGGACGTTGACGCACGGGAAGTAGTCTAAATTTTGGGGAGCCCACATATGTGACTTCCAGAGGCTTGATTGTTTATCGTGCAATCTGAGATGGTAATTGCACAGTCGCTAAGATGGGCAAGGTCAATCACTAGGATTGAGTGTATAATCACAACGAAGTTGCAGATTGCTCAGCCACGCAGCAGAAGAAAGGTCCCCACCATCACCGGAACAGAACATTTCTTGTTTTATTCAACGCCGCGATTAACGAAGCTGCACTACAGTAGAAGTGTTGCTTTGCATTGTTACAGCTGTACTTATCCCGCGTCTTGTTGAACAAGATGGTGTCTTCCCCCGACTGCTTTTAATGGCGACGACATGACTGTAGTGGCTGTCTATCATACCTCGAATCCTTACACCGTTGTACAGTTACAAAGTGCTGGGAATTACGTGAGGCAGAGTCATTTAATATACACCACATATCACCTGTCGATGCAGTAGTAGACTTGGTCTGAACAACTGCTGAATGGGACGGAGGTAGGTCTCGTTGTGGTCTTGAATTTGCTGTAGGGGTTGTGTGGTGTCTGGGGTTGTTACCACCTTGCTGGAGACGATAACAAAAGTAAATAATATGACCATTAGTGTTACAGTGTTTGCTTAACTGTTGTTGTTTAGGTTTCGTGCAAGTATCTTTGGAAACCTTGTGATTAACCGGTGCCACAGATGTAAGTGTACTGGCCAGTGTGGTACAGGCTACCTTAAGTGGGATCTTACGTGTGTAAGAAAGTATTGTATTAGACTGGGCATAATCATCAGTCTTAACTTGACTATACGCAGGGTCCCGTAAACATAATACAACAGTCGCAATTTCAAAAATGCATACAAACTACTCTCATGATATGGTGCCGTCCTTGTGATCCTCATCTTCGCGATTGCAATGTTCTGCACCACATCCTCACATGAGCGTGAAAATGTAACTATGTTATAATCATCTTCCACTGTGAAATCGCGAGTGCAGTCATTCTGCGGCAACACTTTAAATATAATGGAAGTGTTAGTAAACATGATTGAGCTTGCTCTAGCCATTGTTAGTTGAGTGTAAGACAACTTAGATGTCACTGGAGGAATAGAGGATGTAGGAGGTAAAGTATACTGTCCTGACACACTGGGGATTGGTGGGTCGGGAGAATGAACAGATCAGTACTGAGGTGTGGTGTTGTATGTACGACATGACCTAAATTGGGTACGGTGTAAATCGCCAAATGATTGATCGATTAAATGTTCTCTATTCTAATGGAAGTACATAAGAAGAACATAAGAAAATAAGGAGTCTGCAATAGGCCGGTTGGCCTGTGCATGGCAGCTCCTGTCAAGAGTTACTACTACTCTCTATCATCCATGAATCTATCTAGCCTCCTTTTGAAACTTTCCAGAGTTCCCGCACTTACTACAAAGTTGCTAAGCTTGTTCCACTCGTCCATCACCCTATTTGTGAACCAGTTTCTTCCTATCTCCCTCCTAAACCTAAACTTATCCAACTTGAATCCGTTGTTCCGAGTCCTATCCTGCTCGGATATTATAAGAACTTTATCTATATCCCCTTTATTGATTTTTTTCACCCACTTAAATACTTCTATCATATCTCCCCGCACTCTTCGTCTTTCTAGGGAATGCAAGTTAAGTTTCTTTAACCTATCCTGATATGGAAGGTTTCTAAGTCCCGGAATCATTTTTGTCATTCTTTGCTGCACCGACTCTAGTGAATTTATATCCATTCTATAATAGGGGCACCAGAACTGAACCGCATAATCGAGGTGCGGCCTGACTAGCGCAAGATATCGTTGCAATAAGACCTCTGCACTCTTGTTACTTATACTTCTAGATATAAAACCCAATACTCTGTTTGCCTTATTTCGAACATTAATGCACTGTTTTCTAGGCCGTAGGTCCGGGCTTACAAGTACCCCTAGGTCTCTTTCACAAGTCGACTTCTCTAGGTTGATGTTGTTAAGGCTGCATACATTATAAGTATTTGTTCTTCCAATATTAAGTACGCTGCACTTGCTGGTGTTGAATTTCATTTGCCATTTTTCAGACCACCCCTGCAGTTTATTTAGATCCTCCTGTAATGCATTTGCATCCTGCCCTGAATTAATTTGCCGCCCTATTTTGGTGTCATCCGCAAACTTGCTTATGTTACTGCTGATCCCAGTATCTAGATCGCTTATGTAGATTATGAACAAGAGTGGGCCGAGTACTGACCCCTGGGGAACCCCACTGGTTACACAGCCCCACTCAGATTTAACACCATCTACGCTGACCCTCTGCGTTCTATCGGTGAACCATGATTTTATCCAATTTAAAACTTTCCCCTCGATAGCATGAGCCTTAATTTTTCTCAGAAGCCTCTGATGTGGTACTCTGCCAAATGCTTTGCTAAAATCTAAGTAAATAACATCGTAATTTTCGTCATTATCTACTACCTCGAAGACTTTCCTAAAATGCCAGCTCAGATAGGGAGAACTGCATCAGTTAGTATTGCATTTTCTTTTCGTTCAGAGGTACTATTGTAATCTTTTCATTAAATGCGTAATGTCTGAATGAGATAAATAAAGCATCTATAAATGATAATTCAATCATAGGAAGATTATACTCAATAATAACCCTGCACATCCATTTACGGTAAATGAATTGAATTATAATTAAATGAGTAAATGAAAATTCTTAAATTGTAATATGTCAGTAATATATAAAGTAAGGCACTTATAAATTAAAACTATCCTATCACGACGTCTGACGTGTGATGTATGCTGCATAATATGTTTACTGTGTGTAAAAATCTATTGGTGAAATACCGAGTACGAAGAATTGATTGAAGTAAAAGACTTGATTGAAGTACAAAGACTTAATTGAAGTAAAAGACTTGATTGAAGTACAAAGACTTAATTGAAGTAAAAGACTTGATTGAAGTACAAAGACTTGATTGAAGTACAAAGACTTGATTGAAGTACAAAGACCTGATTGAAGTTCTGGTCTTGAAGTCCTTAGAGTTCTGCAGGGGATGCAGTCTCATCTGGTGAGAATGAGATCACTTGAACTTGAACTTGTTTTGGGGATTACTGGCCACTTCGCCTTTAGGCTATTTCGGCCGAAGCTGTTTGTTTGCTGAGTCATTTTCTTTGGACTTCTTCCTTATGTTCTTTTTACTTTTGAATTGCCATTCTTCTTCTTGGTCTTGTTCTGGTATATTCTCGTAAAAGTCTAAAAACGGTGATGGCGTTAATGTTACTAAATCGTTTTCTTCGGTATTGTATAATTCTGGCTTCTTTTCTGTGGTTTTCTTGGGGTCTTGATTTTTCTTTTCTGTGGTCTTGTTGGGGTCTTGAATCTTCTTTTCTTCGGTCTTCAAGAAGAGCCTCCTTGTATCTCAGTTTTTTCTTGCTTTGCAGCTTAGCCACCCTACACTCCTCCCTCCACTTGGAACACTCCCGGTCGGAGGAGGAGTGAGGGCCACTACAAGCTGCGCATTTCTTGGCGGCCGCCGAGCAGTTGGTGTGCTGGTGCCCGGGTGTCCCGCAACTGCAACAGACCTCCCGAGCTCGACACTGCTCTGCCAGATGGCCATACCTCTGGCATTTGTAACACCTTGTTGGTCTTCTTTCATACGGTCTTACTGGGATGTTCTCCCATCCCAGCAATACGGTGGTTGGTAGATTCTTGGGGTAACCAACCAGTGCAGTTGCGCTGGTCAGTTTCCGTACTATTGAGAGCTGGTCTCCGATCAGCTCGGCCAGTTCTTCTTTTTCAAGGTGTTCTATCTCGGTGTGGGAGATGACTCCCAACACCAAGTTGTCCTCTGTGCGAGCTTCCACTAGTATGTGGATCCCGTTAATTTCTGTTATGTTGGCTATTTGCTGGGCCTGTCCCCATTCCGCGAAGGTGACGATAAGACCACCACTCACTGGTCTTCGTACGACCTTTGTCACCCCCATGATTCCTAAGGAGTCAAAAAACTTTCTTAGGACAAGGAGGTTTAGTAGCTTGCGCGAAGGGCATGTGACTGGATATACCCTGAAGTCTTACGACCTTCGCCTGGTCGCAGGTCAGCGTCGTCAGGTTCACGAAGTACCTCGAGAGCAGCGTAGATCTTGCCTCGCCGAGGTGCAGTTCTTGACAGATGATGAGGTCACGGTCACTCCTTGTTTATAAGTGTCAAGAGAGCGCTGAGCCAGATGTTGACCAATCAAAACAACACTGGTCTGGGGTAGGTTCACCCTGGGGGGGGGGGGGGGGTCTGAGGCTGGGGCTACTACTTGATGCTGGGGTGTTTCTTTTCTCTGGGAGAGAAGGCTTGCTGATGCTGTTATGCTTAGTAGCTGAAACAGTCATGACAACGTCTTGAAGGCAAAGTTACAGGATGTGGTAATGCTGGTTTATACAGTGGTGCCACGTATGAAGTGATCAAATGTATTAAATCACTTATAATAGCAATAATAGAAACTTGTACATTGAACTGGGACGTCACAAGTCTAAAATTTACCTCCTTTCAGAAAGGTAGATATCAAGTACCCCCAAAAAATGGAGAATGACAAACTTTAACCAAATTTCGTCAGTTTTTGTTCAAAGATTCGAAGAACCGCTGCCACCTTTATGTTCCAGTTTCCGGTTACCTGTGGAATCACTAATTAGAGGTGAACTGGAAGCAGCATTCATAAATGTTTATGGGTTAAGTTTTTAAACGTAAATGGTCTTATCTCCATTTATTAAGAAAATTTACTATTGCACAATAACTGGGATATCACCGTAATTAACGCTATGAGCTGTGAGCGTTAATGATGGACGAAGCTTGGGTATATCTAGGTTCTTAGAGCACACGTCTCAGTGGCTCAGAGACAGGAGTTGAACTGGCGATAGCCGGCTACTTAATTGATGACTTTGCGGTCAAGGTGTTTTTTTTTTTTTTTTTTTTAGGTTAAGGTGGGGAAAGGATGGAAGGCATGCTGGGGCTCAAGGCACAGCCAGACATGAGGGATAGAGAAGTCACAACATATAATCGTGGGGGGGAAAGGTTGGAAAAGAAGTTTAATGAGTTAAACAGAGGGGGACGACACCCCTTGTTTTACATATTACAGAGTTTGTTGCCTAACTAAGCTATCCTAGGATTTAGGATGAGGTTGCCCAATGGTTATTTTAGTAGATAATGACTAGATTTATTTTACAATTACAAGTTTATTAAAATCTTATTCTGTATTACTTTATGGACTCACTTGATTGTGACTTGTTAAATGTGAATTTATATCATCTAAGTTTTAATCTAATGTGGATCACTGTGGCGGACATAGATGGGTCGCGGGTTGGGTTGTTGTAGTGTGGGCAGACTCCGGGGCCACCAGGCGTGGGGTCTCCCTTCGTTGATGTCTTCCTCGCGTAGGTGGTCTGGGCTGTGAGGGTCGTCCAGGAGCTTGTCTCAAACCTTCTTCCCTAGGCGATGGAACCTGACGTTGAGGGCCTCTATTTTATTTCTTAGGTGGATGGTTTCCACTGTCTCCTGGTAGGGTGACGCTTGGTCACTGGCTGATCTCAAACACTTGTTTTGGAAGCTCTGTACTTGTTGTAGTCTAGTCTTCCCGAGTGTGACGAGTGGTATAGATGGGTACTCCAACACAGGCCTCACCAGCGCCTTGTACAGGTGAAGTTGTATCTTCTGAGGCATCAGTTTAAAACGTTTTAATTTGGCTGCAGCGACTTTGGCTTTATTTAGTCTGTCCTTTACGTGGGGAATGATGCCCGTCCGAGAGATGATGAGGCCGAGCAACCTGCCTTGTTTAGAGTGAGGGCACAGTGGGAATACACTGTCACATGTCCACATGCTGACTAAACACTGCTCATAGGAAAGTTACCGTGGGTTCGAATCCTGGCGGGTTGAGGTGTTGATTGTATGTAGAAGTCAGCTAATGAAATATATATATATATATATATATACAATCAACACCTCAACCCGCCAGGATTCGAACCCACGGCCCACAAGCCTATGACTATGACCGGGGAACGCTAACCGCTGGACCACCAGGATACTAAAAGCAGTCCTAGACTTTGTTATATTTCACACAAAGCCTGTTCAACGAGCTTATGGCGCCGTGAACCTCTAATGGGGACCACCCGTACCACTTAGGTGGTCAGAGTAACGTTTTACCAAATCCGGCTTCGAAACACGAGGATCCATATATATTTCATTAGCCCAATAAAGCACGCGGACTTCTACATACAATCAACACCTCAACCCGCCAGGATTCGAACCCACGGCCCACAAGCCTATGACTATGACCGGGGAACGCTAACCACTGGACCACCAGGATACTAAAAGCAGTCCTAGACTTTGTTATATTTCACACAAAGCCTGTTCAACGAGCTTATGGCACCGTGAACCTCTAATGGGGACCACCCGTACCACTTAGGTGGTCAGAGTAACGTTTTACCAAATCCGGCTTCGAAACACGAGGATCCATATATATTTCATTAGCCCAATAAAGCACGCGGACTTCTACATACAATCAACACCTCAACCCGCCAGGATTCGAATCCACGGCCCACAAGCCTATGACTATGACCGGGGAACGCTAACCGCTGGACCACCAGGATACTAAAAGCAGTCCTAGACTTTGTTATATTTCACACAAAGCCTGTTCAACGAGCTTATGGCGCCGTGAACCTCTAATGGGGACCACCCGTACCACTTAGGTGGTCAGAGTAACGTTTTACCAAATCCGGCTTCGAAACACGAGGATCCATATATATTTCATTAGCCCAATAAAGCACGCGGACTTCTACATACAATCAACACCTCAACCCGCCAGGATTCGAACCCACGTCCCACGAGCCCATGACTGTGGAACGCTAACCTCTGGACCACCAGGACACTAAAAGCAGATCTAGACTCTGTTATATTTCACACAAAGCCTGTTCAACGAGTAAGTATTGCTGTCTGTAAGCCAGGGGCTAATACAAGGGCATCTCTGAAAACATGGTCGTCTGTCAATACTCTGGTCACATTATTGCTATGATGTAACTTACTATAATATTTTTTTTATGTTAAAGGAATTTCCAAGGGCTGCACATTTGATTATATTATTCACAACTCTCATACGCGAGATTCGCTATACAGTACAAGTGCTTCCTAAAACGGACTAATTCAGCAACAGCTGGCTGTTGTCAGGGAAATGTTATCCTCTCATAATTTCAAGGCTCAGTTGTTATTCATGTCGGAAAAGAAACGGTATCTCCAAAGTTAAGGTGACGTAAATAAGAAAAATATATATCTGTGGATAATAATCATTATAAATAATATGACTATGATAACTTATATTTAAATATTTAGAAATATTACTCAATTTTCTTCATAGAGAGTTCATCATCAGTAATGGGTCTCAGCCGATCACTATAATGTGTCATCATCGTTGCTATGGCACTATTTAGTGGTGTGCTGCATCTTGTTGGTGAATTTAGTGATTATTATGTTGTTTCACTCTCCCTGCTAATTATTCCTGTAGTATTGTTTATTGTGGTCCCGCAGCGCCGAGTTGTTATTTTCTTAACTATTAATATGCTTTGATCGTGTTTGAGGTGTTTACTGCTTTTCAATTTATTCGATAATTCTCCATTCTAAACAATAAAGGGTCCGTGGCCAGAGAAGCAATACCTAGGACATGGTAATTACTTTGACTTATAAACAGTTGCCAACTGAATACCACTATTATATCTTACAAAGTTAATGTCTTTTTAATGATCTTACTTGCCTAACACTACCTACTGATAAGGGGATTTACCTCGATGAATGTATACCTATTACTGTATTCATAAAGGGATGTTTGACCGCAGTGTAATAATATCTTTGTGACGATTTGGTTGTCACCTGGCCACAGATGACAGTGAAGAGAACTCAGAAGCAGAGGAGACGGTGCTCCAGCAGGGTGTTCTCTTCATCCTGCCACACATCATCTCCCAGGACAAGGCAGAGATCTTCCTCTCCAATGTGGTGGCCGCAGGTGAGACAACAAAAATTAATGCAGAATAGGAACACTATTTTATTGCCCAAATTGTATATTTGTTGAAGTAACATTAAGACTAGTATGTATTGTACAAATTGTTTATATGTACAGTCGGGGTCAAAAGTCTTGAACACTTAACAATATCTGGCATCTACTTCTGAGTTATACATATATGATTGGGAAATACTAATAACACTACTTGTCATCACATATTATGCCTGAACCACAAAATGGGATAAAACTCTCCTTAATAACCTAAGATCTTCGGGTATTTACATGCCAAATACTGTCAAGTGTTCAAGACTTTTGACCCCGACTGTACAATAATAGTGTTCTGCCATCACTAAGTAATACACGACATAGGCTGATTTGCATGATACATACATATTATAAATCAATATATATATATATATATATATATATATATATATATATATATATATATATATATATATATATATATATATATGTATCTATATATAGGCTATATATATATATTAAACAATTATTAAACAATTACACCGGTCAACACAATTTTTCTGGCACAAGGTTTTTAAACGGATTTTAAGTAAATTTGGGGTGCAGAATCCAAATATGACTTTGGTTTTTGTCTATCACATCAGGTTTTTGAAATACACCATATTGCACTTTTGCTGGGAAACGTAAACTTTTGGATCAAAATTGACGGTTTAAACATGTATACATAAATTTTTTCAGCATTATAATTTGTATTTTTCTATAACCAAAAATTGTTAATATCAAATTGGAAAGTTAATGCACATATAATATTTAAATGCAACATTGAAGGGTGAAAAAAACCAATTAATGTACGGTAGAAATAGTGCAAGTATTAAGATCAAGTTACAGTTACATAAACTTCCTCTTTTTGGCCGATCTCTTATGTACAGCTTCTGGAATGTCTCTCATCAAACTCCAGCAGTAGTCCGCCATCATGTTCGAGTTCCATCGACCTTGGTAACTTTTTTCCATTACTTTAATGTCTTGATGAAAGTGCTCCCCTTGCTCCTCGCTCACTTCTCCCAGATTTTCTGGAAACTCGTCCAAGTGACTGTGTAAGTAGTGAACCTTGATACTCATTCTGCATCCAAGTGCTTGTAAACTCAAGAGCAGCTCTTCCACAATTTCTTGATAGTTGTCCGCTTTCTTGTTCCCTAAGAAGTTCCGCACCACATTCGAGAAAACATTCCAAGTTCTTGCCTGTGCCTCAGTCATTGTTGCAAGGAAGTGTGGATCTCTGAGTAGTGTTCTTATTTGAGGTCCATCAAAAATCCCTGCCTTTTTCTTCTCGTCGCTAAGACTTGGAAAGGTTGAGCATATATATCTGAAACACTCTCCACTATGATCAAGAGCCTTGACGAATTGCTTCATGATACCAAGTTTTATGTGCAGAGGAGGAAGGACAATGTTTTTCCTGTCAACCAGAGGATCGTTAATGATATTCTTGTCACCAGGCGTCAAACTATGTCTTGGTGGCCAATTCTTTTTCACCCAATGGTCTGCTGTAGCCCTGCTGTCCCAGTAGCACAGAAAACAGGGGTATTTTGTGTACCCTCCTTGCTGGCCCAATAGAAAGTTTACCATTTTCAAGTCCACACAAATCAACCATTCATGAGCATGGTATTGCAACCTCTCTAGAACAGTCTTAATGTTTTCATACTCTTGTTTAATTTGTACAGAATGTCCGATTGGAATTGAACCATACTTGTTTCCGTTATGAAGAAGAACACATTTCAAGCTCCTTTTAGAACTGTCAATAAAAAGTCTCCAATCCTTACTATCATATGCTGGTAGTCCCATGGAGAGAAGAAGTCCTTCTACATCATTACAAAAAACAAGCTGGTCATATGAATGAAAGTACTTCCGCAGTTGCTCTTCTCTGTTGCGATAAAAGGAGACACTCGTGCCAGGTTTTAAGAGTCGTTTCTCTTGAAGCCTGGAAGCTAACAATTCAGCAGACTGTTTTGGCAAATTTAGATCTCTGACCAGATCATTCAATTCTGACTGAGTAAACAACGTTGGCTTTTCACAATCTTCACCAGATGGCTTGAAAAGATCAGTCTCTTCATCTTCATCAGTAGAAACAGGTGAATTCCGGTCTATATCCTCAATCTCTGGTAGCTCATTAAATTCTGGCACGTTACGTGATGGAGCAAATCTGAGATCAGATTTGGATTCAGCACCTTAAAGTTAGTAAAAAAACAGTTAAAAGGTTTCATGCCAGAAAAAAAAAAAAATTTTTTGTAGACCAGTGTTTTTAAACAATTATTACATACAAGAACAAAATAATATAACATATAGTCCTATCTACTGAACAAGCTGGGTAATTACCTCTGAAGTACTGAACCTCTAAATTCAATATATATTCGGTGCCACATAACAATAGCATTTATAGACGTGATTGCAAGTATGTCAAGGCTAGTATTTGTTCAATATATTTAATCTCTAGAAGTGTTGCAATCAATGTACAGTCGCTGACAAAAGTTTCTCTCCATGGTGAAACCGAGTCACGGAAATGAGTTCTGTTCAGAACTTTAGGGCATTAAATGCTTAGTCCGAAAGATCAAACATACAAGGCAATAGCGGTATTCAATGTCTTCCACAAACGAATTATACGTGAATTAAAAGAGAGAAAGAAATTTACCATATCCACGAAAGAATTGTACAATTTATTAAAGTCAATTATTATTGGTGAGGTTATACAGGTTATTCTTCATGCCGAATTAAAAGAATACTAAAAAAAAACATTGATACACGATATACACAAAAGACTAACATGTAATTTATTAAAATCACTTATACAAGTTATTCTAAACATGGTGCTGCGAGGTGGCTACATGGAGACAGGAGCTGGGATGTCTTTCATCTTTATTAATATATTGGTCTCATAAATGAAACAGGCGACTCCACATGTTCTTGAAATTTTTCTTTTGTTAGAGCTTTTTAGTTTACAATCTTTCACGAATTAGACTTGCAGGGTTACCAGTGAAGCCTCTATGTGTCATAATTCTTTAAGTTTGTACAAGTGCTCATTTGCACAGCCAAGGGTGTTAATTTTCTATGCGACTCTTCTACATCATTATTCGCGCGAACACTCATATTAAATACACTCTGTTGACTAAGGGGTTAGTCTTGAGTGTCTCGTGTGACCAAGAGATTCGTTTTGGATGTCTCAGGTGAAAACGGGGTTAGATCGGGTGTCTCAGGTGACCAAAGGGTTAGTTTTGAGTGTCTTGGGGTGACCATAGGGTTAGTCTTGGGTGTCTCGGGTGACCAAAAGGTTAGTCTTGGGTGTCTCAGGTGACCATAGGGTTAGTCTTGGGTGTCTCGGGTGACCATAGGGTTAGTCTTGGGTGTCTCAGGTGACCATAGGGTTAGTCTTGGGTGTCTCGGGTGACCATAGGGTTAGTCTTGGGTGTCTCGGGTGACAATAGGGTTAGTCTTGGGTGTCTCGGGTGACAATAGGGTTAGTCTTGGGTGTCTCGGGTGACCAAAAGGTTAGCTTTGTGTGTCTCGGGTGACCAAAGGGCTGGTTTTGGGTGTCTCGGGTGACCAGGGGGTTAGTCTTGGGTGTCCCAGGTGACCAAGAGGTTAGTCTTGGGTGTCTCAGGTGACCAAGGGGTTAGTCTTGGGTGTCTCAGGTGACCAAAGGGTTAGTCTTGGGTGTCTCAGGTGACCAAGGGGTTAGATCGGGTGTCTCAGGTGACCAAGGGGCTAGTCTTGGGTGTCTCGGGTAATTAAATTGTTAGTCTTGGGTGTCTCAGGTGACCATAGGGCTAGTCTTGGGTGTCTTGGGTGACCAAAGGGTTAGTTTCGGGTGTCTTGGGTGGCCAAAGAGTTAGTCTTAGGTGTCTTGGGTGACCAAAAGGTTAGTCTTGGGTGTCTCAGGTGCCTATAGGGCTAGTCTTTGGTGTCTTGGGTGACCAAAGGGTTAGTCTTGGGTGTCTTGGGTGAACCAAATGGTTAGTCTTGGGTGTCTTGGTCGACCAAAAGGTTAGTCTTGGGTGTCTTGGGTGACCAAAGGGCTAGTCTTGGGTGTCTTGGGTGACCAAAGGGTTAGTCTTGGGTGTCTTGGGTGACCAAAGGGTTTGTCTTCCAACATTGTTACAAAATATTGTTTTCTTTGAACATCATACAAAAATTATGTGACACCAGTGCACAGCGTGGTTACAATTCATAGTAGTATAATTACTGGAAGCTATGTTACACATCATACTGTATAATTAACATTCAACACACACATTGTCCAGCACAATAACACAGTTCAGTACACTTCAGGGAATTCTTCATACGTCCACAGTATGACTGCCTGCAGCCTGTCTTACATCCACAGCTTATGAGTCCTTTACAGGGAGTTTTGTTCACAAAGGTTCCCACATTTTGTCACATTCGTGCCATCCCTAATTTTCAGGGTTGGGCAAGTCTGAGTCTGGAGACAAAACCTGGCCCCACACATAGCCTCCCTGGTATTTTGACTTCTACACGCTCACTGGCCTTGTCAAACATGAGAACAACAAATCTTCCCATTATTACTTTACATTCAAGTGGGATATTCTGTGGGCATTTGCTCACCTCATTAAAGGCCTCTGTTACTCGTGGATACAGTTGACAGGTATTCCAGGCAATAGACTTCCTTTTCCCTGCAATTGTTTATGTGGCATTGCACCCTGTAAATATGTGGAACACACGAAAGGCTTTAGAGACTTCAGCACCAAGTGTTGATGTGATTCTCATACACGGGCAAGAAGCAGAAATCTTTCCCTGTACCATATGCTATCCGCAGTTCATCCAGGTCTTTCTTGTTTATATTTCCTATGCGTAATGCAACAACATAAAAATCCACGGTCTGACAAGAACTTTATGATAACTCTGTTGGTAGAATCCTTAACATGTAGGGTAATATGGGTGTCAGCCTCTTTGGGAGAAGATGGTGTAACATTACTCATATCATTTCTCATTGGTACAGACAGTACATTTGGGCCATGGGTGACACAGATTCCCCTGCCAGGATGTGTGCCTTTAAGAATCTCGGCTGTGAAGAAGTCAAATAATTCAAGCTTAATGTCATTGTCTCAGGAAGTCGATATTAAAGTTTGATGGAATCTTAGCATCAGCTATGACACGTCTACAGATGCCTGCATCACGTCTGGCTCTGGTTGAACTCCAGCTGTCATCTTTGTAAGTATCTCATACAAGGTCCAGGCGATTAGCAGTACGGAGATAGTAATTGATGTGGGGGAAGAATTCCGTAGTTGAGTAATCACTAAAGGCCCATCCAGGGTGGCAGCATCAACGTCTGGAGCTTCATATACTTTTGATACCACTTTCTCCAAGGAAACCACTAGGTCTCCTTTTGCAGATGGGGGTCTTAACTTGCTGTACTCTGATAAACTGGTTGGATACGGCTGATTTTCATGCTTGAAGAAATTTCCTAAATATCCGTCCCGAGACTGTGAAGCAATGTAAAGTTATGCAAATGGGTCCCTGTCACCTTTAAGGTCAGCCATTAAAAGTTTATCCTTTCAGATTGATTTTGGGTGAGGCCTGCTGAAGAGAGATAGCTTGTTCTTAAGCAAGGTGTCTGTGATAATCCTGTTACAAGACAGCAGTTGCTCTGCTACAAAAGTATTAAACTGCTCTTGACGAAGCTTCTTAGTTGACCAGCCAACTATCGAAAAGTGCTCTATATAAACAAGTTATGGCATTTTGTTAAAACCAAACACCCACGCTCGTTCGATTGCTTATTTGTTAAAAAAAAAAATCTGGGTGGATGCCACACTGGATTTTTACCCTAAAGGTCATTTAAAGGTCAAATAGGTAAATAATATATGGAAACAAGTCTTCTATAAATTTGGGCCTATTCGACGCAAAATCAAATTTATAATTTATTTTACGATATGATATTTTCACTAAGATTAATATTTAAAATGTTATTAACACAATTATGTCTTTGGTTGGGATATGATACGTTATAGCTATTAATAATTACTATACCTACTACCTACCCCCTATAGACTATATGTGTCGTAAGAAACAATTAATACTGGCTATTAATCTATAGGTTAATAGGCCACATGCTGCAGTGATTGTTAAATGCTACAAATGCTGGTCGTTCACTGGAAATAACAAAAATCCTCAGACACGAGTTTTTCACAGTTCCACTGTCCTTGGCTAAACTGGGTTGTTAGATAAACTGCACATCTAAAGCTGAGCGAACTGATTGGCATCCTGTCAGCTACAATTGATATCCCACCATACATTCCAGATGTCGAGATGGAAACTAGGCAAACCACACGGATGTCACACATTTGAAGATTACTCTGTTGTTTTCCAGAGATCATTTACTAAATATTTTGGAGAATATACATCGTGGGTTGATCTTGTATTTGACAAATACATTGCAGTAGATTCTACAAAGGCAGCTATGAGAACCGAGAGACTTGGAAAGAAGCTCTTACGTAAGCCTATTGTTGGAAGGGTATGGACAAGAACAAAGCTAGCCTAGCACGATTTCTATTAGAAGCCATCGTGGAAAGTGGAAAAGTTCTACCGCAACGATATCAGTTGTGGTTGGAGGTGGTTTCACTGATGATATAAAGGATGCAAAATCAACCAGGCGAGAATATATTAGTCTTCATGGAAATCATGACGATGCAGGCACACAGATAATCCTACATGCATGCGACCAGTCACTGCTGGGTATGAAAGGCTACTTGGTAGTCTCCATAGACACAAATGTCATCAGGTTAAAATGCATAATAGTGACATCCTAAGTTACATTTAGATATCATCAACAGATCTATAGATATGTTGGAGAAATGATTATAAAACCTTTGTTATCTCTGCAAATGTATTTTTTAAAAATGAAATTGAAATTTTTCTAGAGAATTTAATTGTTTGTCATGTGCGTTTCCCAGAGATGCAGTGCTGCCGGAGCTCACTGGAGCGCCGCCCCGGCACCTCTGTTTTGATCAATCAATCAACATCGCCGACGCCTTGTTCCCTCCCGGAAACTCTCCAGCAGGGGGTGGCCATGGCAGAATGTCTCCAGGCCATTTTATCCTTGCACACCTCACTTGCTCTTTCAAACACTCTTCCTCCCCTCCCCGCTCTCTCTTCAACAAACTCTCTAACTCTTTTCTCCCACGTGGAAATTGGTCTACCCCTCCCAACATTCCCCTCTCTCTTGCTATCATAAACATTTTTGTCAGCCTATCTTCATGCATTTTTTTTTTATAGTTTATTGGGCACCCCCCTACATCCAGTGCAAGGTGAAGCGCATCTGGGAAGCATGCTAAGTTCATGCTTGCCTTTATGTCTCATGAGTTAAGGGCGAAGAAGCCTGAAGGGTCATAGGTTTTTTTGTCAAGGGCGTAGAAGCCTGGAGAGTCATAGGTTTTTGTCAGCAAGTTATTGGAAGCTCCAACAACTTTCTCTGAATACGAATTCGCAACTTTTCTATTTAAAACAGGTACCTACTTTACTGCTAGGTGAACAGGGACCAAGGGGGGCTAGGAAGTGTGTCCAAACAACTTTCCACCGGCCCGGGAATCGAACCCGTATTATGTCACTTGCGAGGCAAGGGCGGTGCCACTCTACCACCGGCGCCCCTCCTCTTCAAGTATTCTCGGCACATGTCCATACCACCTTATTGTATTCCTCTTCATCCACTCCACCACACCACACTTCACACATGAAGTTATAGTAAGCTCTATATGTTACTATAAATCTATATCAATCAAGCAATCAACTTTATTTTGCATTAATAATACATATACAAAACCGAATATATCCTTATATAATTAATCTCTCCTTCAGATCAGCTTACATTTTATGACTTATCAATATTGTAGAAAGACTTTGATAACAGGTGTACTTCTAAACACTTAAGAATAGTAATTCCTCGTATAACAGCTATAGATATGTGACCAATATCGAAAGGATAAGCACATTAGAACTACTAATAGATCATATATTGTGTGTATATATATATATATATATATATATATATATATATAATATATATATATATATATATATATATATATATATATATATATATATATATATATGCTGATAATCACAAGGAAAAAGAAAACACGAAGTTCCCAAGCGCTTTCGTATAATTCACATCTTCTGGGGTGTGGAGATGTTCGGGGTATTTAGTTCTAACTACAGGAGCGAACACAAACACCTGTAGAGTTCTGTAGGTTCTATTTAACGGAATATACAAGGGTGCGCTCACAAGCACAGGTAGTCCAGATTACAGATTAGAGATTGCCCACGAGGGGGCTAGTTTATTGGGCACCCCCTTACATCCTGTGCAAGGTGAAGCGCAGAAGCGTGTACAGTGCCCAACTGGGAAGCATGCGGAGTTCATGCTTGCCTTTATGACTCATGCATTAAGGGCGTGGAAGCCTGAAGGGTCATGGGTTTTGTCAGCAAGTTGCATAAAGTGACAGAATGATGAGTGTGTTGGGGGGGGGGGGGGATTCCCGGTACATTTCATCTGTTTATAGCAAAGCGTGGCAGGTCCCTAATAGTAATAATGTCAAGTGCCAGGCCTGTGACTAGAAGGAGGGATATCTGGTCAGGGAGGGAAGAGGTGTTGGTAACGGCTGGGGACCTGTAGGAGGAGGTCATAGGGCAAGTGCGGATGTAGTGACGGAGGGTGTGAGAGTCGGGTTGGCCACAAAGTTTACAAACAGTGCGGCCAGACTCAGTGTTGCCAATGTACTCCCATAGGTACCTGTACCCTAGGCGCAGTCTCATGTATATAATCTGTTGAGATCGAGTCAGAGATTGATACTCTTTGTAGTGGCGGTTGGAGTCACTGGTTACAGCGTCAAAGTGGCATAGCGTGACGCTGCCCCGTTGTTTCAGGTATGTCCATTTTACGTCGAATGCTTCTAGTTGTGTGGCGTGTATGCGAGATTTGAGATGATTCAGGGAGAGGGCGAGGGTGGCTTCAATATGTTCTTCTTGTGTCGCTTCTTTGGTAAGTCGATCAACAGTGTCACAAGCACTTATTCCTATATGTGACGGGATCCAAATAAACTTGACACGGATGTCATCAGTTTGTTCTAGATTGGCGACGGCGGCTAGGGTGTGTTGGGCGGCAGGGGAGGAGGGGGAGGGTAGTTTGAGCCTCGCTAGCGTAGAAGTGCTGTCACTGATTATTAGGAGGTTCCGGCGTTCAGTGCAAGCATAGGTCGCCCCCTCATGAATGCCCGCGAGGATGGCTATGATTTCAGTGTCAGTGGAGGAGGCCCAGTCGTGGACCCTGATTTTCTTGCGGGCCTGGCGCTCAGGAATCCATACAGCTGCCCCAGCGCAGCCCAGCGTGGTGACAGACCCATCACAGTATACGAGCATAGGAGGGAGGGAGGTCGCAAGAGAAGAGGCGACATCATCAATCTGCTCAAGGCAGTTAAGTTTGAGCATATACCGCAGTTGGGTGGATTTACGACCAGGGAAGGTGTGGACGACAACATCAACACACGCGGAAGTCCACGGCGGTAGAGGTGGATGAGTGTACTCGGGAGGGAGAGAGGTCGAGGGGGTGTAGAGGTGATAACGCAGGATGTCAGCAGCAGTGTGGACGGGCCAGTGTTGAGAGAGGGAGGGAGAGGTAATGGGGGCAGGCCGGCGCAGGAGGGAGTCAAGATGTGAGTTCAGTGAGAGAGACAGGGGAGTCGGTGTCGCGATCCCACTACCCTTTATACTTGGGGAGTGAAACCTACCCCCAAGTTATTAACAAATAAAGGAACAAATAGGGAACACGGCAATAATTATCCCCACCAAAAACCTACTCAACTAAATGTACTTGAATAAGTAAGAACAGTTGAAGTAAGTGAATCACAAAAGGGAAGATAATTAATTAAGTCAATTTATGTTCTAAAGGGAGTAATGACAAGCAAACAAGAATTTAAGGGAATAAGTAATTGTATAATAAAATAAGGGTGATGCCGGAAGGGCGAAAATATACCGTAAGGAGTTAGACCAAACTAATATTACTTAACATTACTATATTACACAGACATACGAAATATATATATACAACAATCACTACAAAATGATTATTCCTACCAAACAGGAGATTCCTTACCACAAGGATCCCTTCCTAGGCCTAACTAAACGTGTCACTAATACCTGATACCCCTAGGGCATTGCAGAAGACTGGACAAGGCACTAGACAAGGTGTCAAGGCTAGAGAACGAATAGACACGTCTACCCTATGCCACGGTTTTTCGCTACTGCGGAGCGTGGGCACGCCGAGGAGCGCGTCTCATATCATGTGATCCAGGACATTTGCTGGATATTTTATATAATTAATTAATACTACTCTTGAGTTGACTTAACAGAGTAAGACAATGATGCATATTAATAACATACATAAATACACAATTAACCTAAGTAACTAGGAACAATAATAATATAATAAGTACAATTAATAAGTTAATAGCTTGTATGAAATGTAGGCGTGAACATATGCCTCACGCTATGCGAGTTCCCGAGTGCTCAGGCACGTGACAGTCGGTTTCTCACTGCGAAGGAGTTTAACACCTAGGATGGCATTGAGAGCAGTAATTCGATCGCAGACTGGAAGCAGGATCAGTTCACGATGCATGACTTCTAGTCTGGTGGTCATGGGGCAGCCGAGGAGGAGTCTCATCGCTCTGTTTTTTATTTTCTCTATGCTTTGTTTCTCGCGTTGGGAGGCAACTACAAGGACAGGGGAGGCATAATCTATGACAGCTCTGACGATAGCAATGTACATGAGGCGTAGGACCCTGACAGAGGCTCCTTTGAGGCCGTGGGTAAGGGACTGGAGGGGCCTCGTTCGTTGGCGGCACTGGGAGATGTCGTGGGCGGCGACAGCAGAGGTGGTGGCGCTGGTAGTGGCTCGCACGGGTAGACCAAGGTACCTGTAGGTGCTTACTTGATCGATGTCTTGTCCTTGCAGAGTCAGCCGAGTCTGACGCCGGAAGTGTGAGATGAACTTGGTTTTAGTGTGTGAGATGACTAGCCCGAGTGTTTGACAGGTCCCGGCGAACGTGGAGAGAATAGGTTGTTCATGTTGCACTGTAGTAATTTGGAGGAGAATATCATCAGCGTAGCTTATGATGTGACCGTCTAGGGCGCGCTCAGCAAAGATGACGTTGAGACGGCAGATGGAGTTCATGAGAACATTAAAAAGTGTAGGACTGAGTACACCTCCCTGAGGCGTGCCAAGATCAAGGTCACTGCTCGTAGAGTAGTGGCCCTGAAACCGGACACGGCCTGTCGACGGGAGAGGTAGTCAGCAATCCACGTGAGGAGTTTGCCCTTCACATCCATGTGAGTGAGACCCTAAAGGATCACTTCACTATTGGCTTTATCAAAAGCACCCTTGAAGACGACGAAGAGGGAGGTTTTGGCTGAGGTGTTCGCCATGTAGTGAGCGATGCAGTGGGCAGTACTCTTTCCGGGGCGGAAACCATAGAGGTCAGGGTGCAGGTGGGTTTCAATTTTCCAGTGGAGGCGGTGGCATATCATGAGCTCCATCATCTTTGACAAGCAGGAGATGAGGGAGATTGGACGATATTCATCTTGTCTGCCTGGTTTAGGGACTGGGATGGTGGTGGCAGTCTTCCATAAGTGAGGCAGCTGACCAGTATCATAAGAGAGGTTAAATAGACAGAGGAGGGGGTTACCAGGGGTGGCAATAAGGGCATTTAACACTTCATATGTGACGCCGTCATCGCCAGGGGCGGTGGATCGGCCGCGCTTAACAGCATTTAGCAGTTCATACTGTGTGAAAGGCACGTCAGTGTCTGCAGATACGTCTTGGTACTCGGAAATGCGCTGTCGGCGTTGTGGTTGCAGTGCGAGGGTGAGGTCTCGCACAGCGGGTGGTAGTGCATCAATGGAGGCGGCCTCCTGCCTCGTCTGGGAGAGCGCCTCGGCTCGGGCAGCTGGTCTGGGGTGGAGTGCGGGTCTGGCGTTGATGCCCCGGGCATGGTTAATGGTGCGCCATATATCACCTATAGAAGTAGACTGGTCAATAGAAGAAGCAAAGTCAAACCACTGCTTCTCTCGTGCGAGAGTGATGGCAGATTGGAGCTCTTTATTTGTGCGCATCAGGAAGCGTAGAGCATCAGGAGAGCTGGGAGATTTCTTCCACTGGTCGACTGCTAGTCGGTGCCATACTCGGATAGACTTAACATAAGGGTCGCGGTTAACATTCCAATGACTCCTGGGCTGGCGGTTAGGGCAGCGGTGTTTTGGGGCAGGGCGGAGGAGGGTAGTGCATTGTTTGGACAGATCAAGGTAGAGTTGGTCTGCGGTGGTGACAGTGTAATCCTAAAACCATTCAGCAATGGTAGTGATGAAGGCAGGTATGTTGGCAGGGGGTAGCCTGAGCCTAGGGCCCTTGGGTGGGGGGGGGGGGGTATTCTCACGTACTGGAGAGTAGTGTGGATAGGGAAATGATCACTGTGGGGGGAGTGGAGGATGCGGGTGGAGTGTGGGCGGGGAGGGTCAGAGTAGAGGGCGATGTAGTCAAGTTTCCCTCCCCCGATGTGGGTGGGTGAAGGAGGGCAGAGAAGACGTACAGGGTCATCAGTGGTTTGTAGGTAGTAGAGCCAGGAATTACCCCAGGAGTTTGAGTGGGGCCCCTGGGAGCCGAGACTGGGGTGTCGGGCATTGAGGTCCCCCACAAGGAGGGTGGGGGTGGGGGTGATATGGTGTGGTAGGACAGGTACAGTAGGGGTGGAGGTAGGCACATAGACATTGACAATATTGAGGGACATACCTTTTAGTGTGATTGTGATAGCGTGTGCGTCGGTGGTGTCGTCATCAAGGGGGACGTCGAGAGGTTGATAGGGGACATCCTTCTTGATGTAGATCCGCAGTCCACGTGCATGACCTCGTGGTAGTCCATCGATGCGGAAAACAGGGGTGGATGGGCTCTCAACACATGTGTAGCCACGGAGCACATGGGTACCAGCAGCACACGGCGTTTCTTGGAGGCACAACACGTCGATATTTTCAGTGTAGGCGTAGGTTTTGAGGGCACCAAACTTGTTTTGTAAGCCG
The DNA here is from genome assembly GCA_958450375.1 of Homarus gammarus. NCBI lineage: Eukaryota > Metazoa > Arthropoda > Malacostraca > Decapoda > Nephropidae > Homarus > Homarus gammarus. Next base: position 348,775 of record CAUDMG010001671.1, on the reverse strand, counting down.
TTTATGTTCCAGGTGAGTACCTGCAGTCCTGTAGCGTTGCTATCCATTGTGGTGTATTAGACTGATTTTAGGCTGGCCGGTTGGGTACATGTGTACCCCTGACGTGGACGGATGGGCCTTAGGTGCAGGCATGTCGGCGGAGCTTGGGTGGCCGGGAGTGGAGTCGTCAGGTCCGGAAGGGAGCCCTGGTGGAGACAGCACAGGAGCGGGCGTGGCTTGCGGTGGGTAGACGGGTTGAGCCACCTCGTGACGCGAGGATAAGGCAGGGCTTGGTGCGGGGGCAGCAGGACGCACAGGCAGTGAGCAGGGGGGGCTACCAGATTGTGTCAAACCAAAAGAGGGGAGTGACAGGGTGGCAGCCTCGGGCAAGAGTTGGTTGTGTAGTAGGGTGTGTCAATTTAGGGGGTGAACTGGCTAAATTGAAAATCGAGTAATTTGGTAGCAATTTATTGTAGTCTTTAAGCATGCAAAACAATATTCTGGCATAATTTTTTTTTTATAATAAGTCCTACCTACATCAAATGGATTTTTAAATGTACATATTTGTGAATTTATAACATAACCAGCGTTTGCACACATGTTACTGTTTCAAGTTTCAAATTATTATATTTTATTATCCGTAGTCTATTTGAAAGTATCCAATGCCTTCATACTCTCTTTGCTTTGGTTTCTTGTCATCAGTAGTCTGCTTGCTATTTGTGCTTTGATGTAACCTTCTCGCCTCTCGTGGCTGTAAACATGGCCCGCTGCTTCTGTGACCATTTTCACACATCTCTCCACACTTTGAGTGTGGGAAGGCCACTTCGGCACCTGCATTGGAGTCTCTTTAAGGTTTCTCAATTCTTGGCTAGTTACACTTGTTGTCAATGGTGGCTCTAAGACTTCCAAACTCAAGTCAACCAATTCTGACAATTTGGTGGCATTGACGTTTATTGGGGGAACTTTTCTTGAATGAAACTGGTCGTCATCTATTAGCGTTCCTCTAATCTTTAGAATGACTTCTACAGCCTCGCTTCGGAGATTGGTACATTGACTGCAAAGTATTCCTTGCAAAACTGCTTCTGATCGAGCATACCTAGCGGACCTTCTTGCCACAGGTAACACGATGTCCCTCACTACCTTCCTCTGTGTTCTTACTAGCTGCAATTGAAACAAAAGGTGATTGGGCCCATCCACCCACATAGGATTAAGTTTCACACTAAACCACTGGGGAAGATAAACTCCAATAATAAATTCAACAATTAACCTCAAATTCTTCAGCACTTTGCCCTTCAATTCGTGTTTGGAAATCCAAATCCTGCAGAAACGAAGAGCTGTAGTTAACCAACGGCTGTGACTGACAGGTCCAATCTCCAAGAGAGCCAATGACTGAGGCACTTCTCCTGATCTTATTGCTTGGGCAATACGATAAGCATAGGATTGATCTGTGCTGAGATCTTTGATGACTCCTTCAGACAACGCCGGAAGGGGAGGGCCAACTTCGACCTTTGGAAAGGTTGTATTTATTTCTAGTTGTGTTGCTTCATCCAGCATGATGCCAAGGGGACCTGACCACTTGTTGTTGCTCTTTGTAGGACCATCAAGTTCCTGGATGAGATGACGAAGAGGTAGCTCGCCTGTATGTAAATCACATACAATCCAAACAAGTCTTCTTCCTAGTTTTTTCTCTAAATGCGTCATTACAACCCCCTGCCATCCGGTGTTCACTGCAGTTGAATCTCCACCAACAGCCTGCAGTGAACTGCCAAGTCCTCTCTCCTGAACCCAACATAAAATATGATCAGCAATGACCTCTGCATGTTTCTTCCCTTCTACTTCAGTTTCGGGAGCAAAGTGAAACAAAAACCGACCACCAGGCTCAGAACAGACAGAGTAGTGTTCTTCTTTGATGAGACCTGGAAACTTTCTGTTCACTCCCTCTACTTCTAGCAAAACTTTTGTGTCATCTATTCTTCCATCAAACAAAAGACAGGAGAGCCCTCCCTCGCTTAAATCTTTTTCATGCTGATCAGATATTTCCTTCATTATTTTTTCTTGTGCTCTTCTAATTTTATTATGATCTATCACCAAAGATACATCCTCTCGGCTGATGAGGCCTGCATCTATCCAAGCGGCAGTTGCAATTTCTGCAGCCTCACGAAGTCCAGCATGGTGGCGAATACTAGCTAAAGCAATGTTTGAAATATTTCTTGTGTTGTATTTCATTTTCTTTGGTAAAGGTTCAGATGGCTCTTTGGAACTATCATCTGATGTTGCTTCCTGTTCATCAGAAGAACTATCAAAGAAGTGATAAACATCTTGACACAGCTCTTCCTCTCTTTGGATGGCTTCTCCACTCTTCATTTTCTTCTTTTGTTCCCTCTCTCGGATTTGTTCTCTCTTCTTGGCATTAGCAATCTGCTTCTTTGTTTCTGAATAATCTATTGAACCCATTTGCATACTTCCTTGGCCTTCTGCCTTTGTCCTCTGTGCCTTTGTAAATTCAAGCTCTAAAACAGGGATCTTCTTTTCACGAGGACAACCACAATCAATGTGGGAATTATTTTCTCTCTTACCTGAGTGAGAACAGTTGGATTCAGAACATAATTGTATGGAGCACTTGCAGGTCAAAATGTCAAACAGAGTATCAAGTGTGTGCAGAAATTCATTTTTCCTGGCCAAGTTTCCTTTACCAAGTGATGTTTCAACTGCTTTGTGCCATAATTTCGTTAGTTTTAGCTCAATAGTTCGACACTGATTAATCACAGGTGGTTTGAATAGTGCATTAGCTTTTGTCCATTGATGCAGAAGAGGGACTATCATGTCATTTATGAGTTCTTTATCTGTATAGTTCCTTCTGTCCTTTGCATTTTTTTCTCGAAGGAGTAACCCTAATCTTAGCATGTCTCTCACTGTTGGAAGTTCTGATACAGGAAGCTCCTTCCCTTTACCAACTAGCAGGCTCAAGTGGGTTGACAACTGACTTCTTGTCTTCAATTTTGACATCTTCACACTATCTGACAAATAGAAAAATATTTCAATGTTTCATAATTCAATTGTTGTTTCCAAAAATATCAATTTGTCTATCAAATATGCTGTAACAGAAATAACATAATAATTTCTTAGAACATAATGTTTTATACAATGATATAAGTAACTGCGACAATCAATATGCCCTACTTACAATAATTAAAATGTAGAATTCGTCTGGTAGAGTAGGTGCAAGTGCAATGAGAGCAAACCACCGTCTATGATATCTAGAAGGAGAGTGAGCCGGGCGCCTTATCCTCACGCTTGGTACAAGTCAAAACAACAATTAAACTGTCCCACACGGAGAGCCTGTTCATGTTCATGTTCTGACATGCATATTGTAGACAAGCTATAGAACCATAAAATACTCCATAATCCATATGCTTACATGAGATTAGTTAATATCAAGTGAATAATTCTAATCAAGTCTCATTAATTTGTTGACATACTGATATTTGAAACTTTAAGGTATAATTGATGTAGGTGAGGGTTATTTCAATTCATTTTTGTTTGCTAATCTCAAGTTTAGACATAAAGAGGCACAATATTTTGACTACCAAATTTGATTTTTAACATGTTGACAAAATTGACACACCCTATTGTGTAGGTCGGAGATGGCGGTACAGAGTGTAGAGAAGAGTTGCTCAACATGCCTGGCAAATTCTTGGAAGAGGGACATGATCTGTGTCATGTCACTGGGGGGGGGGGGTTGTGGGGGGGGGGGCACTGGTGGGAGCACGAGGCTTGACAGCGTGAGAGTAGAGGCTGAGTTGAGCGGGGGCACTGGTGGGATCACGAGGCTTGACAGAGTCAGGATAGAGACAGGGACGAGGCTCAGTTGTGGTTGAGTTAGGGAACGGCAGGTGCCGTTGTTGTGGTGTAGCCTGGTGAAGCCAGGCACAGGCAGGTGTCCCAGTAGACTGGGGGGAGCGTTGTGGTCGATGCGGCCCTCGGGGAGGCCTCTCCCCTGGGACAGACGGGCGACGGGGGCACTGCCGTGAGTCAGCATTGTGGCGGCCGCCACAATTACAGCACCTGGGAACAATTACATAGCCCACGCCACCTCTATTGATGTGGTTTTTTATTTTCTGGCCACAGACGGCGGAGTTGTGGTTTCGCGAACAGAATCGACATCTAGGGCGATCCCGTCGGCAGCAGGCAGTGAAAATGTGCCCCCAATGAGAGCAGCAGACACAAAATGCAGGCTCAGGGTGATAAGGTTCTGCATATAATGGTGGAAGGAGTGGAAGGGCTTTCACAGTGGCTGGGCATTCCTTTCCCTTCCACTTGACAATAACAGAGGCTTGTGGATTTTTCCCCCGGTAATGGCGACGTATACTCAGTATGTTGGGATTGAATTCACGTGCATCTTCGATGTCAGCGTATAAGGGAAAACGTTTCACTAGGATGTGACAACATTCCTCAGCATCTGCTGGGGGTGGCACCATGACCACCCCGTTGAAGCCGACAGTACTAAGGGCTTCATAGACTTCGAGAGTCTGACACTTGATAAAGTTCCGGTTCTTACCTTGCCGGAATTCAATGTTGTGGCCGTACTCTTTGCAGTACTTCATCATCCAATTAAACCGGTCCTCGACTGATTTCAATGGGCCCCGGGGAAAGTGTAGATTCAGCTTCCTTGGCTGGTTGGCAGAGGGGAGGGTGCTGGGGTCCGTGGCCTCGGAGTTTCCACCCTGGAGAGTGTTTCCACATTGGCTAGTGTTTCCCATAGACACATTATCGTCACTGTCATTATCACTGGGATCTGACTCTTGATGGGTGTTGTATTCAGTATGGTCAGGCGAGTTGGCGATTGGATTATTGAGAGAGGGGCTACCTCTCCGGAGGCGCTTGCGCTTGCCCTTGCGTTGACTCCCCATGCTGGCAAAATTGCCGGCTGAGGGGAGTCAGGCCTAAGGAGGGGGACCTTTGCGGGAAGTCAAGAGCACCTAAGGGCTTGCCCTTATGACTCATGCATTAAGGGCGCAAAAAGGCCTGAAGGGTCATGGGTTTTGTCAGCAAGTTACATAAAGTGACAATGATGAGTGTGTGTGGGGAAAATTCCCGGTACAATTTATCTGTTTATGGCAAAATGTGGCAGGTCCCTAATAATGTCAAGTGCCAGGCCTGTCACTAGGAGGAGGGATATCTGGTCAGGGAGGGAAGAGGTGCCACCCCTGTAGAGGTAGGTCATAGGGCAAATGAGGATGTGGTGAAAGAGGGTGTGAGAGTCTGTTGACCATAAAGTTTACAAACAGTGCGGCCAGGCTCAGGGTTGCCAATGTACTTGGCGTGGCGAAGTACAGTGGGGGTGGAGGTGATATGGTGTGGTGGGGCAGGTACAGTAGGGGTGGGGGGAGGCACATAGGCATTGACAACATTGAGGGACACACCTTTTAGTGTTATTGTGATGGTGTGTTCGTCGACATGTCGGTGGGGTACAGGTAACCGGGGGTGGTGTCCTCAGGTCCAGGTAGCCCTGGTGGAGACAGCTCAGACACGGGAGCGGGCGCGGCTTGCGGTGGGTGGAGGACAGGTTGAGGCACCAAGTGTTGTGAGGATGGGGCAGGACTTCGCACGGGGGCAGCAGGACACACCAGGGCAGGCCCGGTAGGCGCTACACCAGCAGTGAAGGCCGCCGGCAGTGGAGTAGGCCGTGAGCAGGGGGGGCTCACAGGGGGACCAACAGCTTGTGTCAAACCAGAAGAGAGGAGTGACTGGGTGGCAACAGAGGGCAGCAGTAGGTGGGAGATGGTGGTACAGAGTGTAGCGAAGAGTTTTTCATTACGGTTGGTAAAATCTTGGAAGGGGGATATGATCTGTGTCATGTCACTGGTGGGGGGTTGTGGGGGGGCACCGGTGGGAGCACAAGGCCTGACAGCCTCAGAGTAGAGATGGGTAGGAGGCCCAGCAGTAGTTGAGTTAGGAGACGGCCGGGACTGCTGTGTTGTAGCCAGATGAGGCCAGGTAGAGGCAGATGTTGTTGAAGAAGGCGTTGCTGGAGACACAGGGTACACAGGGGGGTTTGGCCCGGAAGACTGGGGGGGGGGGGCGTTGTGGTAGACTTGGCCTTCGGGGAGGCTTTTCCCCTGGGACAGACGGGCGATTGGGGCACACGACCACTGGGTAACAGCACCTGGTAGTCCCGTGAGCTACCGAGACTCTTGACTACAGCAACTTTGTCCCAATGTAGGGAGGTCGGGTCCTGAACACGGACTTGGGTGCCGACACTCAACCTGGGGAGAGGACGGGCGTGGTCGTTGTTGCGGGCGACGACGTCTTGAACACGTTCGGCGGCTCGGCGATCACAATCCTCTGTCTTGGCCTGCCACTCCTTGGAGAAGGACTGAGGGTGAGCAGGGACACAAGAACGGAGGGGGCATCCATACAAGACCTGGGCAGGGGAGCGTCAGGTGTAAATGGGTGTGTTGCGAAGCTCAAGGCGATCCAGGTCGACGGCCTCTCAGTCAATATTCACAGAAGGGGCCACTTTGAGGATGAGGTGCTTCAGGGATTTGACAGCAGCCTCAGCGTGGCAGTTGGACTGCGGTTAATGGGGCGGTGACAACACATGCCGGACTCCCCATCGGTCGAGGAACACTGCAAAGTCCCAGCTTGTGAACTGGGGCCCTCCGTTGGTTCGCAGGCGCACAGGAACGCCCACGTAACGGAAGTTGTGGCGGAACTTGCTGATGGTGGCGGCAGATGTCGTATCATTACCGCACTTGATGACAACCGGCCAACCAGAGAGACGGTCGACGATAACCCGTAAGGATTCTCCTGACACACAGAAAAAGTCGGCCGACACAGACTCAAAGGGGAGGGTGGGGTTGTCGTCACTCATGAAGGGTTCCTGCTGCTGGCTGGGTTGTAGTACTTGGCAGGTCTTACATCCATGGACAGCATTGGAGGTGTCGAAGTCGATGTCAAGCCGGAACGCAGTCTGTCTTGCACGCCGTCTGGTGGCCTCGGCTCCGCGGTGACTGTCGTGGAGGCGAGCCAAGGCGTGGGGACGTTAAGCAGCAGGGACAACTACCGAAGGAGAGGTATCACTGGGCAGAGGTAGGAGTAGGGCAACAGCCGGGTAGTTGCTGCTCCGTTCGTGCACCCTGTTGGCGTATTTTACCTCGAAAATCGGTTTTGGGAAGTCCTGGGAGATGATGGCCAACTCTTGGCAATGCCTGTAGGACAACGAAGGAGTCGGGACGCCATTATGCACATCAATCCAGGCTTGACACGACCTGTTGCCAAAGGTAACATGTGCATAGAGTGAACCTAGGGCTGGGGCCATCTGTGAACCATCTGCCGTGATGCATAGGGCCTTGGGAGGCGGTCCTAGATCACTTGGAGAGAGCCCCAAGCATTGCAAATGCTGGGAACCGATGACCGTAGCCTCACTGCCGGTGTCGGGTAGCATCTCGAGACAGGATGACACACTGCCGTAGGTCACGATGACGTTGATGTGCTGAGGAACTTTGGTCCTGGGACGCGAGGAGGAGTACACCCTCTTAATATGGGTCGGGTGTTGTCCAGGGTCGTCGTGCCTCTGATTCGGCGACTGTGGGCGGCCCTCACTGGTGGAAGGCGCGTTGCTGCTTCTGCCGACGCTATCCCTTGGGTTTGTTGGTCGGGCAACACTTGTCGTAGTGGCCCAGACGAACCACACACATTGCAATGGACGCGTTTGGCTGGGCACCGTACTGTAAGTGACCAGTGGCCCGTGCGGTCACAATCGCAGGTAGACTCAGCAGCTGGACACACCTGTGTTCCGTGCTGCTTACCACAGCTGTTGCAAAGGGAGCCGGGCATGGGCGTGGTGGGCATAGGCGTTGGGGTAGACTTCTTGTCTTTCTTGTATTGGGATATAGCCTGTACAGCTGTAGGGGGAGCTCGGATGGCAGAGTTGGCACACCTGGCAGCCTCATAGGAGCGACATACTGTCAATACATCCTTAAGAGAAGAGGAAGAGTCGAGGGAGGTGAGGCATTGGACAAGCTCCTCGTCCTTAACACCCATCCGGACCACCTGCTTCAACTGGATTTCCTCGCACTGCTGGTGATTACCGGAACATATGTCTATCTCTTCCGAGGCTCTCCTGAGTCGTACATAGAAATCATCAAAAGTCTCGCCCTCCATCTGTCTACAGCTAAACACTTCCCTCCTGTGGAGAGCTTCATTCCGCTGACCTTTGATGTGCCGTTCTAGAACATCCAGTACCTCCTCTACAGACAACAAAGACGTCGGGGGCACTTGCAACGTATGATCCAACACACGCTGCGTTTCCAGAGTCAGGCACATACACAGCTGAATGAGTTCTTTAGGCTGTGGCAAGCTCTGGAGATCCACCATTGTAGCATAATCACTCCACCGTTGCTGCCACTCACGAAAAGTCTGGAAAGTCACTTCAGGCTTCAAGGTGGGTGGGGTGGGGGCAGCCGCTTTGGGGGGAGCTGGGGGTGTGCAGAAGGCGTTGATGAGGTATCTGAGCCAGTCGATACCGAAGCAGTGGAAGAGCCAAGGGCCTGATTAGGAGTGAGGCTAGCTGTCAAAGCTACAAACCGTTCGTTATCTTCCAATCACCTTTGGTGGTCTCTGTTTGCCTCGACTTGTCTCCTCTTTTCGTCCTCAACACGTCTTCTCGCATCGTCCTCACGCCTTTCCTCCTTCATAAGCTTCATCAGAGCAATTATCTCTGAAGACTAGGTCGAGGTGGAGGGCTACTGGGTGTGTTGGGAGAGGGCGGGGCATCGCGCTCTGACTCGTCAACCATCTCTCTAGAGCTGTCATCCGTCTGACTCATCCGGGCGCTAGGGACACCCCTGCATGAGGCCTGGGGCATAATTCTTTATCTGTATATTGTATCTCAAATGAGTGTTGACCGGTCAGCCCGTTGTATCAACCAGGTCTGAGACAACAAAATTAATTGAATACACAGATAAGTAACTTATGTATATATATATATATATATATATATATATATATATATATATATATATATATATATATATATATATATATATATATATATATATATATAATCAACACCTCAACCCGCCAGGATTCGAACCCACGGGCCACAAGCCTATGACTGTGACCGGGGAACGCTAACCGGTCACAGTCATAGGCTTGTGGGCCGTGGGTTCGAATCCTGGCGGGTTGAGGTGTTGATTGTATGTAGAAGTCCGCGTGCTTTATTGGGCTAATGAAATATATATTTATATATATATAAAGAAATGACTGCATTCAGTGTGTTCGTGCGTGGGTTGGTGTGTGTAGGCGCGGGAGGCGGGGGGGAGGCTGGTGGGTGTGCAGCGCAGGCGTTAGGAGGATCAGTTACCCTCGAGACACAGCCCGGGACGGACGCGCTGACGCACCACACCTCACAAATGACCTATATCAGCCTTCCACCTTGGGGAATCCTTTAGAACAAGGTCACACTTTAGCACTACACACACGAGGGGCACTTAAGACACTTCACAGGAACTTGCCGTCACTGCACACTGCTCGAAACTCGTTGGTCATTCAAACGAATTTTTTGGGGAGACAATGGCGATGGTTGAGTTGCCGGTGACAGTTGACGAGTGAGTTGACGGAGCGACGTCTACCAGTCTTGATTTTACAAGAAAGCACTTATTTCCACTTAATCGATCACTTGATACTCACTGCACCATGGAGATGTTCTGGGTACTTAGTTCTATCTACAGGAGCAAACACAAACACCTGTAGAGTTCTGAAGGTTTTATTTAACGGAATATACAAGGGTGCTCTCACAAGCACAGGTAGTCCCTACTCTCCTATATGGGTCAACTGACCTCTCTCTGACCTCTCAGGCGACATGTGTTAAGTGGTACATTAGCAGCTTCCAGATGTCGCCAGGCGCATTGTCTAAGCATGTGGTAACATAAAACAGGGCCATTGCCACACGATATGGACTAGAGAAGTAATGTATATAAATGGGGTACATACATAGTATACATACAGCATATGTAATATACATACAGGGTGAGTACAGACTAAGGAGATATACATAACAAGGCAAATACATATACAGTAGAGGAAGGTGCGATCAAGTCCACAATAGTCAGGTTATTAGGTAGTGACCCTACTAATCTTCAAAAATCTTCAATATATACGGTTTAGGAAACGGAAATTATTTTGACAGCTCCGGTACCTTAAAAATTGGCACTGAAACACTGGGCCGTTCCGGCTTTCTTAAGTTAGGTTAGGTTAGGTTAGGATAGGATAGGTTAGGTTAGGTTAGGATAGGTTAGGATAGGATAGGGTAGGTTAGGATAGGTTAGGTTAGGTAGGGTGACATTAGGTTAGGTTAGATAAGGTAAGGTAAGATTAGGTAAGGTTAGGTATTGCTAGGGTAAAATACATTTCACTAGTTTTGCTGCAAAAAAATCATGACTGAATGTATTGGATAAAAAAAACCTATGAACATAATTCTTTTTCTAAGAAAAAATATGCTTCCCCACCTAATTTTTATCCCCTTTTTTATTAGGTTTGATGAACTTAGATTGGATTTGGTATTATTTAACTCTGAGTCATGGGTACTTATTGGATACTTGGCAGAATAACTTGTTATAACTTGGTCCTAGCAAAGGCTGAGTCTAGGCAAAAATGTTCACTTGACCTCATAATGGGTTTCATTACTGAAGGATATTTACAGCTATTCCACATTAATATGGTCTATCTGCAAGTTTACTTAGTCATAAAAAAATTGTACCATAAATGTGGACAATAAAAATCTTCTATTTTGGTACAAATTACTTGAAAGGTTGTAAGAAGACAAAAGATGCATCTCTTCCATTCTGAGAGAAATTGAAACTCTCAAGCCTCTTCTTATCGTAAAAGAATGAATAAAAAAGGCAAACTGTAATATCGTATTTTAGTTTGTTGATGTACAAAACATTTTCTTCATTATTCTATGATAAAACAAGTCTAACAAGCATTATTACAACATATATTCTTTTTTTTTAAGCAATCGGGAAATAGCGACTACTATATATGGGTTGATCGCGTTACAGCACCTCCTTAGGTGCTGTATGTTACTGGATAGATTACGGGCTCACTTACGGAGTCCCCTGCCAAATATTTGTTTTGATAAAACCGATCTGAGACTGTAAGTGCAGTTACGGGGTAAACAAAGAGATACAGGGCCGGATACTCAAAAACATTTATGGGACTGTATGTCTTTGTTTACCCCGTAACTGGACTTACAGTCTCAGATCGGTATACTCAAAACACAGATGGTATACTCAAAACAAATATTTGACATCGAACTACGTAAGTGAGGTCATAATCTAGAGCATAACTTACACCACCTCCTAAGGCACTGTAACACTCTCAACCCGGATGTAGTAGTCCCTAATTCCCGATTGTATAAAAAATAATAAATGTATATGTTGTAATAATGCTTGTTAGACTTGTTTTATCATAGAATAATGAAGAAAATGTTTTGTACATCAACATACTGAAATATAATATTTCACTTTGTCTTTTTCGTACATTTTTTTTAAGATAATAAGAGGCTTGATTGTTCCTATTTTTCGCAGTTTGGAAGAGACGCATCTTTTGTCTTCTTACAAATTATGAAGTATTTCTTACCAAAACAGAAAGTTTGTATTGTTCACACTTAGGATAAAAATATTTTTTATGACTGAGTAAACTTACAGATAGACCTTATTAATGTCGTGTAGCCGTAAATATCCCTCAGTAATGAAAGCCAAATATGAGGTCAAGTGAACATTCATGCCTAGACTTCGCCTTGTTTTTCTAATATTCAACCAATAGCCTATACCTATTTTCTTATGTAAATGGCTTATGATAACATGAAAGGCTCTAAATTTCCATGGGCTAGCCATAATTAAATGATCTTAGGCGTAAAATATGCATTGCAATTAACTTGATTAAGCTAGGGGCCTATATAACTGCTTCTTCAGTCTTAGCCAAATAAATGTTTAAACGTGGGGCCCTAGTTAGTTTAGTTAGAACATGAAGAATATTTAAAAAGGAAATTATACCAATAGGTTATAGGTTTGGTTTGGTTATGTTATGTTATGTTATGTTATGGTATGGTATGTTATGTTATGTTATGTCATGTTATGTTATGTTATGTCATGTTATGTTATGTTATGTCATGTTATGTTATGTTAGAGAATATGTAAATGTCAGAATTGGTGAGTGTCTGGCTGTCAGTGAGACACTTTGTCTAACAGCTACCTTAGGCCTAGTTCCAGTCTTTTCATGAACATGATCCTAGGGCAGAGTATTAATTTTAGAAACTTTAAGGCTAATGCAATAAGTTTCAGGATTTAAGTTTTTTTTTTTGTGTGAACTTGAAGACAATTCAGACCAAATGACCCAAACATTGAAAGGAAAACACCAGGGGGATTCGAGCAACAGCATTCACTGCCTTTACAACTTCATCCCAGGCATGATTCTTCAATTTGAGTGTACATCTCGAGTCCAACTTCCCTAAAATTATTTTCTTTCTTTTGGTGACTTCACACACCATGGCGTATACTTCCGCCTCACTGAAATTTGGGCATCTCTTCTTTGCAGGTGGTTGTCCTTCCATCTTTTGTTTACAAACTTATATTACGTGCGTCGTTCTCAGCTGATTTCTCCTTCTCTTGTGATTGGTTGATGATTTTGCTAACTGAGTGCTGATTGGCCAAATAGCTCCTGCACTGCCATCTACGTTCCGACAAGAGAACCGAATTTACAGGGTAAACACTCGAGTTACGATAATTTAAGAACTGCTTACGGAACTATAATTAAATTTTGATTATGCTAAATTTACGGGACTGTAAGGAGTCTGCAATATATGGTACTGTATCTCGCTAATATACGTAACTTATGAGTTGTTTTGAGTATCTGGCCAGGTCCGTAAATGTTTTTGAGTATGCGGCCCCAGTTACGTACAGTAGCAGAGATACAGTTCCGTAACTTACAGACTCTTTACAGTCATGTAAATTTCCCATACTCATAAGTGACTTACTTTGGTGTTCGCCAATCGTCGCCCAGTTAACAAAATCATCAACCAATCACTAGATAAGGAAAAAATCAGCTGATATCGATGCTTGTGATAGTTGCTAGTTGTACATACTTCAAGGTCATTATTCAAGATGGAATTATGTTTGAATAATACTTGAGAACAATGGTTAACAAATTACCAAAATAAGCATATATATATATATATATATATATATATATATATATATATATATATATATATATATATATATATATATATATATATATATATATAAAGAGAGAGAGAGAGAAAGAGGTAAGATTCCATAACATTTGCCTCACATTTTTTCTTACAAAAAGTGTTTTTTCATAGGTTTTGAATTTAATGCAATCAGTGGTCATGCACATTTTTTGCTGCAATATTAGTGAAATGTACCTTAACCTAGTGTAACCTTGCCTAACGTAACCTTACCTAAGCTAACCTAACCTAACTTTACTAAAACTAATCTTTACTTAATCTAACCTAACTTTACGTAACCGTTAATTATTCAGGACTAACCCGCGGCCGAAATTGATCGAAAACGAATATATAAATACTTGATTTTCACCGCATTTATAGTGGACCCTGTTGTAGTTTGTGCAAATGTGTTAGAAAATGGATATTTCTAAAATAAACATAACTTAACATTTGTTGATATAAAAAACAGACCTAACCACCTAACCAAACAAACCAACCTTACCTTACCGAACTTTTTTAACGGGGGGATCTGCCCCTTTCCGGTATATTAAACAGAAAGAACTTACTATGATATGGTGAAATTTGAGTCATTTTCTGAACGTGAATTGATACGGCCGCATTGGCGTTTATGCAGCCTGGGCGGATGAGTGATTTGTTGTGATGGCTGGAAACGTCGAGCAATGAGGATGTGATGAACAAATTTCTTTCCGGTCAGAAAGAACAGGGATTCCCGCAGTGTGGACAGTCCCTATTTAAAGAAACAATGCCGTGGTCTTTGAACAATTGAATTGTGTAGGGTTAACGTGATGTTGGATCGCACTACGATGAAGGTGAGAAGGGAGACTCATCTATTGGCGTTTTCTATAATATATATTACATACAATGCAGTGCTAGGGAGTTGCTGTGTAGTGAGGAGCTTGTTATGCGGACGTCTTGTCTGTTTGAGGGCGCTGAGTAGAATCCAATCACGGCAAGGCTGTGGGCTTACATACACGTCCGCCGGAAGTGAACGTCGCTGCTAGCCGACACCCAGAGCAGTCCAGACAGCTAGGCTTGGCAGAGAAACTCGGCGCGGGATCGGCTGATCAGCGACTAACGGTAGTGGCAGTTGTAGGGGAGAGTATCCACTACAAGGGTCTCGTTGTCTTTATCCCTAAATTTGCAAATTGCATCTATATAAGACAGGCGACAACCTCCATGTGTCATGCTGAAACTGAAACTTTCGTGAGCCCAGGGAAAAGCGCAGCAGCAGAGCGCGGGCTCATTACTGTTGGGAAGACAAATTAGTGCGTGCCTAGGCGCCTAAATATCTACAAAGCGAGCCATTTGCACAAGAAATGATTACCATATTAGAACTCACTGATGTAAATAAGCAAGAAAATAAACAGTAGTGCAAATAACTCATTCGTGGGTTAGTCCTATATATAAACCACCAAACCTAACTTTATATGTTGGAGAAATGATTATAAAAAGTTTGTTGTCTCTGCAAATGTATTTGTTAAAAATGATATTGAAGGTTAGGTTTTGTTAAGGTAAGATACATTTCACTAATTTTGTAGCAGAAAAACACAACTGAATGAATCAGATAAAAAATCTATGAACATAATTCTTTTTCTAAGAAAAAAATGCTATACCACTGTTAATTTTTACCCACCTTTTTTATTAGGTTTGATGAACTTAGATTGGGTTAGGTATTATTTAACTATGAGTCATGGGTACATTAATAAGGTCTAACTGTAAATTTATTCAGTTATTAAAAATATTTGTACCAATAAAAATCTTCCATTTTGGTACAAATTACTTGAAAAGCTGTAAGAAGACAAAAGCTTCATCTCTTCCATTCCTCAACAAATATAAACACTCTAGCCTCTTTATCGTTAAGAAATGCACTAAAAAGACAAAGTATGTTGATGCACAAAACATTTTCTTCATTATTCTATGATAAAGCAAGTCTAACAAGCATTATTACAACATATATTATTATTTTTATGCAATTAGGAAATAGCGACTACTATATCCTGGTTGAACATGTTACAGCACCTAAGGAGGTCCTGTAAGTTACGGCCTCGATTACGGGCTCACTTAAGGAGTCCGCTGCCAAATTACTTTTTTCGAGTATACCAATCGGAGGCTGTTAGTCCAGTTACGGGGTAAACAAAGAGATACAGTCCCGTAAATGCTTTTGAGTATGCAGCTCCAGACCTACATCGACAAAACTCAACACCTTGCACCTGTTTTCAGAAAGTAAGACGGATCTCGAAATGTTGCCAACAACAAGAGAAGCTCTAAAATTGCACATAGTTCATGTCAGTTACAGGTAGATCAAGAACATATTGTAGCCCCATCTCCAACTGAAACAGCAGACTGGACACTGTTATCACAGCAACTTCACATAGTGTGAACTAGGCTGCCATCCGAACCGGTTGCATGTTTGCAGCTTGTTACTTGCGCCTGCAAATTCAAGTGTAGAAAAGAGTCACAGTAGACACATAGTCCTGCTGCGTGCTGAAAGCAAATTGAACAGAATAAATGACGAGAGACAACACAACAGACATTTGTGAAGCTCTCTGTTTTTCCTGGAAATATAGCATTTGCTGCCACCTTTGACGGCCCAAAGTGTAGTATACTGTAAAGTACTTGAAGTCAAAGCGCACTTGTAGGTGTAAAGAAAATTTCTGGTGGTGGTGGACTTTACCAGTTCTTTTTTTTTCGTAAAACTTGTTGCATTGACCATCCACCACTCCAGGCAGAGAACATCATATGAAGGTGACGTCATAAAACAGCTGAAACGGGGACGTACGCACAGTAAAAAAAAGTAATAATTCATCCATTAACTGATGTGCTGGGAGGGTTGGTATGCATGCCTGTATGGTAAAGGTTTCCACTTACCTATGGTAAGGCAACAGATATATGAGGACACTCTCAGGCAAAGAAAGCAGGGCTACCACCATAATACAGAACCAACACACATATTCCACTATTAGGGTGTGTCATACGGAGGCGAATTTTTTTTTTTTGAGTTTGAAAAATCGGCTCATGGTATTAATGATGTAGTTCTATGTGCAGAATCATGTGATATCTTCAGATTTGAAAAGTTTTCATTTTTTGCTAGGTAAATTTTAACTTGAAATCTTATGAAAATTCAGTATTCCCACCCTTTTACCAACACCACTAAATAGCTTATTTAAAGTAAAGTAAATGTATCAGGTTAATTTATTAGGATGAAAATGATCCAGAATAGTGAAACGAATGATCTTGACACATTTATTAAATTTAATATTCCTTTAGAAAACAAAATCATCAAATACAAAAACCGGTTTTACTACTACGACCCGGTGTTGCTGCACACCACAGAGAACATGTCTTTCTTGCTTCTGTTTCTACTCATCACATCCCTGCTGACCACCTGAGCTGTACACGTGACTGCTGGCCTCGCTCACTTGCTGTACACAACGCTCTATACTCTGGGTGTGCGAGGGCCAGGCAGGGACATGCATTAGGTTGTCCAGGAAAGCTCTGACTTGAACATTGGTGAGGCTGCAGGTAAGAGGGGGCTCACTGCCAGCCTGGATGTTATCCAGATCTATGAGATCAGTGAGGGTCTTGGCACCTAGATTGACTTCAGGAGTCTTCCTGACCCTGAAGGAATCGTCACCAACTGATTCGTCATGCCCAGACCCTCTCATAAGTCTCATATCCAAGATCTTTTTGACTGCCACTCTTCTCTCCTCCTCATCCTTACTGCAGAGCATTGTCTGCAGAACTGCCTCGGGATGAGCATACCAGGAAGATCTCCTCACAGTCTGCTCCACAATCTGAACAACCTTCCTTGGCTGACTCCTCAGGAGCTCAAGCTGGAAGAGAACATGCCTCGGACCTTCGGAGAACGATGACTTGACCTTGGTGTTGAACCAATTTGGCAAGTAGACACTCACGATGAATTGGACAATAAGTCTCAGGTTGTGAAGCTGGTTCCCTTTCAGTTTATGATGAGCGACCCAAATTCTGCAGAACCTGAGAGCCGTTGTGAGCCACCTAGAATGTGAGACTGGACCTATCTGCAGGTAAGCAAGTCTACCAGGCATGACCCCAGTTTTGATGGCACTGCAAATCATGTAACCATAGTACTGGTCAGTACTCAGGTCGTCAATGACAGTATATGCAAGCTCAACGAGTGGAGGGCCAACTGTGATTTTTTCAAAGCTCGGATTTATTTCTAACTCAGTGGCAGAGTCCAGCATCTTGCCAAGAGGGCCAGACCATCTGTTGTTTGAAAGAGTCTTGCCATCCAGCTCCTGGATCAGATGTCTGAGTGGCAACTCGTTGGTGTGGAGGTCACAAACAATCCAGACCAGCTTCCTCCCAATCTTCCGCTCTATCCACTGTATGACCCCCTTTGCCACCCTGTGTTCGTGTTGGTGCTGTCCCCTCCAATGGCCTGCAGGGTCTGGTCTACGTTCCTCTCTCTGAGCCAGTTCACAATGTTATCTGCCACTATCTCAGCTGGTTTCCTGATGTCATCTTTCTCTGGAGTGAAATGCCACAAATACTTCCCTCCTGGTTCACTGCAGCAGGAGTAGTGTTCCTCCTTCACCATGGCAGGGAACAACTTGTCAGAATCTCCAACTTTCATGAACACTTTTATGTCATCCCTTCTCCCATCAAAGAACAAACAATTGATTCCATTTTCTCTTATCCCCTTATCAAACTTCTCTTCTAGGTTACTGACAAGTTTCTCCTGAGCTCTCCTTACTTTGTTATGATCTATCACCAGGTGAACATCATCAGGTGTGATCAAACCACCGTCATCCTCCGCTGTAAACTCACGGATGCTATCACTGCGGGGTAATACTTGAACAATGTTAGGTTGGTTAGATGACATGCTGATGTTAGATGTGTTAGGTTCTGAATAATAAGTTCTATATACAGGAGAGAACACAAACACCTGTATAGTTTTGTAGGTTCGGTTTACTGGATAAGAGTATGTACACAGAGGGAAGCAGCACTCTCCCTTGGCTGGGCTCCTTGTCAACTGCTATAGGCGACGTATGGCAAGTGATACATTAGCAGCTTCCATACGTCGCCAGGCACATTAATTAAGCATGTGGGATATGGTAATAACATTGCCACACGCTGCTAGCTAGGCTGAATAAATAATACATAGATGGAGCACATACATAATATACATACATGATATATAATCCAGCATAAATTTTTTTACATACACCTCTCTTCCCCCTATACGCTCATAGCAAAGTCTTGAGCGGACCTTTTCTTTTGGATCCGTTCTGAGCGTCGAGGGACTTCATCACTGGGAAGGGTATGGGACTCAACACTGGTGGCGGGGCCAGCAGAAGGCATTGTTACGGATCGGAGGAAATGGCGGTTCCTCCACCACACACGACCACTGGGTAACCGCACCTGGTAGTCCCGTGACCTGCCGAGACCCATGACTACGCCTACTTTGTCCCAACGTAGGGAGGTCGGGTCCTGAACACGGACTTGGGTGCCGACACTCAACCTGGGGAGAGAACGGGCGTGGTCATTGTAGCGGGCGACGACGTCCTGAACACGTTCGGCGGCTCGGCGATCACAATCCTCTGTCTTGGCCTGCCACTCCTTGGAGAAGGATTGAGGGTGAGCAGGGACACAAGAACGAAGGGGGCGTCCATACAAAACCTGGGCAGGGGAGCGTCCGGTGTAGTTAGGTGTGTTGCGGAGTTCAAGAAGACCCCTGTCGAAGGCCTCGCAGTCAATGTTCCCAGAAGGGGCCACCTTAAGGATGAGGTGCTTCAGGGATTTGACAGCAGCCTCAGCGTGGCCGTTGGACTGCGGGTAATGGGGCGATGACAACACATGCCGGACTCCCCATCGGTCGAGGAACGCAGCAAAGTCCCGGCTTGTGAACTGAGGCCCTCCGTCGGTTCGCAGGCGTACAGAAACGCCCACGTCACGGAAGTAGTGGCGGAACTTGCTGATGGTGGCGGCAGACGTCGTGTCATTACCGCACTTGATGACAACCGGCCAACCAGAGAGACGGTCGACGATAACAAGGAAGGACTTTCCTGACACACAGAAAAAGTCGGCCGACACAGACTCAAAGGGGCGGGTGGGGTTGTCGTCACTCATAAAGGGTTCCTGCTGCTGGCTGGGTTGTAATACGTGGCGGGGCTTACACACCTGGACAGCATTGGAGATGTCGGGGTCGATGCCAGGCCGGAACACAGTCTGTCTTGCACGCCGTTTGGTGGCCTCGGCTCCACAGTGACTGTCGTGGAGGCGAGCCAAGGCGAGGAGACTTGAAGCAGCAGGGACAACTACCGAGGGAGAGGTGTCACTGGCCAGAGGTAGGGGTAGGGCGGCAGCAGGGTAGTTGCTGCTCCCTTCGTGCACCCTGTTGGCGTGTTTTACCTCGAGAATCGGTGTTGGGAAGTCCTGGGAGATGATGGCCAACTCTTGGCAATGTCTGTAGGACAGCAAAGGAGTCGGGACGCCATTATGCACATCAATCCAGGCTTGACACGACCTGTTGCCAAAGGTGACGTGTGCATAGAGTGAACCTAGGGCCGGGGTCATCTGTGAACCATCTGCCATAAAGCGGAGATCCTTGGGGGGCGGTCCTAGATCACTTGGAGAGAGCCCCAAGCATTGCAAATGCTGGGGACCGATGACTGTAGCATCAGCGCCGGTGTCGGGCAACATCTGAAGACGGGATGACACACCGCCGTAGGTCACGATGACGCTGATGTACTGGGGGACTTTGGTCCTGGGACGCGGGGGGGAGCACACATTCCTAATGTGGCTCGAGCGTTGTCAGGAGTCGTCGTGCCTCTGATTGGAAGGCTGTGGACGGCCCTCTCTGGTGGAAGGGGGCTGAAGCTTCCGCCGACGCGGTCTCTTGGGTATGTTGGAAGGGCAACACTTGTCATAGTGGCCCAGACGACCACACACATTGCACTGGACGCGTTTGGCTGGGCACCGTACTGTGAGTGACCAGTGGCCCTTACGGTCACAACTGTTGCAGGTAGACTGAGCAGCTGGACACACCTGTGTTCCGTGCTGCTTACCACAGTTGTTGCAAAATAAACCGGGCGTGGACGTGGTGGGCGAAGGCGTAGGAACAGACTTCTTGTCCTTCTTGTACCGGGACACAGCGCGTACAGCTGTAGGGGGGGCACGGATGGCAGAGGTGGCACACCTTGCAGCCTCATAGGAGCGACATATCGTCGACACATCCTTAAGAGAAGAGGAAGAGTCGAGGGAGGTGAGGCGTTGGACAAGTTCCTCGTCCTTAACACCCATCAGGATCACCTGCTTCAACTGGGTCTCCTCGCACTGCTGGTGGTGGCCTGGACATATATCTACCTCTTCCGAGGCTCTCTTAAGACGTACGTAAAAGGCATCAAAAGACTCACCCTCCATCTGTCTACAGCTAAACAATTCCCTCCTGCGCAGAGCTTCATTCTGCTGTCCTTTGATGTGCCGTTGTAGAACGTCCAGTACCTCCTCTACAGACAGCAAAAAGGTTGGGGGTACCTGCAACGTATGTTCCAAGACACGCTGAATTTCCAAGGACAGGCACATACGCAGCTGGATGAGTTGTTTAGGCTGTGACAAACTCTGGAGATCCACCATTGTAGAATAATCAGTCCACCGTCGCCGCCATTCACGAAAAGTCTGGAAATTCACATCAGGCTTCAAGATGGGCGGTGTTTGAGCTGCTGCTTTAGGTGGGGCTGGGGGGTGTGAAGGAAGCATGGATGAGGTATCTGAACCAGTCAGTACCGAGGCAGTGTTAGAGCCAGGGGCTTGGTTAACAGTGAGGCGAGATATCAAGGCTTCAAACCGTTCACTGTCTTCCAATCTCCGTTGGTTGTCTCGTTCTGCCTCTGCTTGCCTTCTGTGCTCATCCGCCAAACGTCTGTGGGCTTCATCCTCGCGTTTCTCATCTCTCATAAACTTCAGTAAAGCAATTATCTCTGGAGACAACGCTGAATATTGAGGTGAGGGACTGCGCGATGTGGGGGCTGGAGCGTCGTGGCCGGCCTGGTCATCCATCTCTGCGGGGCTATCACCCGCCTGACTCATCCAGACACTGGGTCCACGGCTACGTAAGGCGTGAGACATACCTACTTCATCTGTGTACTATGTCTTAAATCAGTGTTGACCGGTCAGCCCGTCGTATCAACAAGATTTCAGACAAAAAAATTAATTAAATACACAGATAAGTAGATTATATATATAAAATATATATAAGGAAGCCGCGCGGTCAGCGAGTGTTAGTACATGTATGTGTGTGAGTGTGTGTCCCGGGCGGGCAAAGCGTCTCGCCCCAGCTGTGAGGGGGGGGGTGGAGGCGGCGCTGTGAGGGGGTGGAGGGAGAGGCGCGGCGACTCCCAGTCAGTCCAGTTACCCTCAGAACGCGGTCAGAGACGGGTGTACTGAACTCTACTCCTTACAAATGCCCAGAACGTGCCGTATACCTTGGGAATCCTTTAGAACAAGGTCACACATGAATGGCACGAACACACAATGCACTAAACACTTCACAGAAAATCACTGACACTGCTCAAAGTTGCTAAATTCTTCGAGGAGAGGTGACGCGCAGGAGTTGACCCAAGCGAGAGTCCATAGAGTCCATAGCCGGCTTTCTACAAACTTTGCACTATCACTCGTAATTATCCAGTAAGATCGGATCACTGCGCCATGTTAGGTTCTGAATAATAAGTTCTATATACAGGAGAGAACACAAACACCTGTATAGTTTAGTAGGTTCGGTTTACTGGATAAGAGTATGTACACAGAGGGAAGCAGCACTCTCCCTTGGCTAGGCTCCTTGTCAACTGCTATAGGCGACGTATGGCAAGTGATACATTAGCAGCTTCCATACGTCGCCAGGCACATTAATTAAGCATGTGGGATATGGTAATAACATTGCCACACGCTGCTAGCTAGGCTGAATAAATAATACATAGATGGAGCACATACATAATATACATACATGATATATAATCCAGCATACATAATATACATACAAGATGTAGCCATGGTTAGTGAGTTGCTAGACAACTTAGATCTAACTGAAAGATGAGTGGATGCAAGAGGGAAAGTAATCTGACACACTGTGAGATTCTGTAGACTGAGAGGTATCCTGCCTGTAACCAGGTGTTGTATTGTACGTATTACCTGACCTTAGGGTTCCACGACACAAATCGTCATGCAATTGATCACTTAAGTGTTCACTACTCTCAACAGAAATGTCTCGCAGTAAGGGCGCTTGCGTTTCTTGCGAATCTATTAATTTTATGTGTTCAGTATTCACACTAGTACCAGTAGCTAGTACAGTGTCAGACTTGAGTGCGTCGTCAGAATTATCTGAAACGTTATCATAAATCTCCTTCAAATCGGTAATATCTGAACTCATTAAATTAAAAAATAATCCATCAGTGTTAAATAGACATGAAAATCAGTCTACACAAAAACTTTGCCTAGCCATTTACAGTATATGTTTCAAAAATATCGAAATAATTGGCAAGGAAAAAAATATATATATATATTACTGGTTTACGAGAACTTCAGTGTATTTATATATATATATATATATATATATATATATATATATATATATATATATATATAAATGCAAATAAATCACTGTAGGTGCGCGTGATCCAGGTATATGCTGATAACCACATACATATATATATATATATATATATATATATATATATATATATATATAATCAACACCTCACCCCGCCAGGATTCGAACCCACGGCCCACGACTGTGACCGGGGAACTCTACCTCTAGACCACCAGGATACTAAAAGCAGTCCTTGACTCTGTGTTCGAATCCTGGCGGGGTGAGGTGTTGATTATATGTAGAAGTCCGCGTGCTTTATTGGGCAAATGATATATATATATATATATATATATATATATATATATATATATATATATATATATATATATATCTATATATATATATGTGTGTGTGTGTGATGCTGTGTTGGAGCATATGTTAATGTGTGTTTAATATAATGTGTCCTGTCTACAGTACCTTATCGTTGGCATGATTGTAGATTTCTGGGAATTTCTTGAAAATTTGGCCTTTAATCCGTAGACTTCAGCGGCTGGGATGACGGTCAGCTGGTCGAGATTCAAGGTCAGGGTTGCTGATGTAGCTTAAAGATGACGTCCTTGAAGAATTCATGATGGCGTCTGGTGTTGACGGGAGTAACCACGGTCAACCACTAGAGGGGTGATGAATGGCTACTAAGTGAACTCGGAGTTCTGTCGTCAGGTGATCCTGTGAGGTCACTAGGGGCTGTTAGACCTCTTGAAGTTGATTGAGTATGACAGGTCAAGTAGTTGGCTTGTACCAGATGTAGCTGGGTTCAGAAAGAATTTACCACACTCTGTTTTTCACACTACAGAGACATTTATTTAAACAACTTGGGATGTCTAAACAGTCATTTCTCAACTGCGCCTTGAAACACAGGTTTGTACTGTAGCTGTATGGGTTGGTTGTTCTTTGAGAAGAGAAAAAAATGTACAGACAAAGTCTTCACAATACTTGAGCGTTGGGAAGAGTAAGGTGTCTGGTTGAATCTTTGTAGTGATGGATACTCCCACACGGCTGGCGTTAACATGTACTGGGTCATGTCCACTTGAGATGGGGACTCCAGTTATCTGCTTGTCAAGGTGTTGTCACACTAGAATGAATTATGTTTAACTCACTTAAATGTTATTTGAGTAAAAAAAAATGTATGTCGATCTGGGATGACATTTAAATATATCACTTGATATATAACATTGCTCATGAAAATATATTTGGTATATAGTGTGTTGCCTTGAAGAATGACACTTAGAAAATTTCACTGTTACTTGGGTTACAGTGACGTCGGTTCTTGCACAGTTAGTTACACTGCTTCACTGGTTCAGTTAATGGTTCTATCTGGTCGCTGCCACCTTTTTATATAAGCTTTGGGTAGAGCTCCCTTTTAACTTGGCTTATATATAAATAAATTAAGGGGTTAAGTTACAAACCCAAAATGGTCTTTTCTCCATTTATTGATAAACTAAAAAGGTCACAGGCTATGAGTAAAAACACCGTAATTAACACAAAGCTGTGAGTGTTAGTTAAGGACAGGGCTCAGCTTGACTGAGTTAAGTCACCCGTGCGATTCTCATGAGACTCAAGTGAAGACTGGTGTCCTGAGGGGAGGCTTGGCTGACGCTACATTCTCAAGGTCGGCCTACTGGTAGAGGAGTTTCCCCTCACGTGAACAGCACATGGCACAGCTTAATGGAAAATTACCATGGAGTGATTGTATATATATATATATACTAAATGTATTAATCCAAATTTATATAATTGTTATTGCCATGAGACAAGGGCTAATACAATCAAGTGCATTTAAAAAAATGCACATAGTTCACAGCCAAATATATTAATCTGTATTATCTATGTATGTATACAGTGTATGTAAATTGTAAAATTTTGAATAAAAGATGAGAAATAAAGGACTGGTGGCGGCGGTCATTGACAATATATATATATATATATATATATATATATATATATATATATATATATATATATATATATATATATATATATATATATAACAAAACGAATCTTGCAAGAAGAATATTTATATATACATAGGAAAAATATTTAGTAAGAGAGTAAAAGAGAGAGGAAGACTTTGGTAACGTGGCCGTGATAGATATTTACACTGTCAATACACTTATCTTACGTCTTAAAGGCGACTTCTCAAACACGGCTTCGTTACAACTCTTTATTAATTACGAACATGACATGGACACATTAATAACACCTTCTATTGAAGTTACTAGGACATTATATTTACGTTACTAGGACATCATATTACGTTACTAGGACATCATATTACGTTACTAGACACTCTGATTCTCGGACACGAACATGAAATGAATACACTTCCCACCCACGTACGTAACTCATCCCATGGAAAGCTCTGACAAAAACTCACGTGACTTAGGGGAGGCCTAGCAGGTGGTCCTGGGTTGTCTCTATGGGAGACTGCTTAGCTGGGCACCAGTGTGTCGAGGGCAACTCGCTCCTGACCGGAGGCGACTGGAGGCGACAGGAGGCGGCTTGCCTCCGGCCCCTGACTTCTCTCGAGCAGGACTGGGGACGTGGTAGTTGGCCCTTCCTGGTTACAAGACACACTCTCTCTCTGTCTCTCTCTCTGAGTCTCTGTCTCTCTCGGGAGGACTAGGACGTCCTATATATTGGGAGGCGAGCCCTCAGGTTGAGCTGATTGGGGGGGGGGGGGGGCGGTGAAGGGTCTCCTTACATTTGCCCTCGCTGATGTAGGGTCAGGTCTGGACTTTTTCAGAGACTATAAGTTGTATCTTCTGGAAAAGTCATCAGATGGGGCCGTGTGACATGAGAGGCCCTGGTTGATTTGTGGCCTCTTGACTTGGGCTCGAGAGTTACATTTGACCTGGCTAATGTGAGGTCAGGTCTGGACTTCTGGGATGTAGGCTATTGTGTATATTGGGAGAGAGTCGGCTGGTGCCTTCTTACATATTTGTTGTGGTGCCGTGTCACATGGGAGGGGAGCCTGGCTGATTTATAACCCTTGGTCAACCGTGAGAGTTACCCTACACTTGACCTCCCTAATGTCTGGTCAAGTCTGGACTGTCTCTGAGATGCAAGCTGCGGTCTGACAACCCATCACTACATATATATATATATTTCATTAGCCCATAAAGCACATGGACTTCTACATATAATCAACAACCTCACCCCACCAGGACTCGAACCCATGATCTTATGTGTGTGACCGGGGAATGTTACCTCTAGACCACTAGTACACTAAAAGCAGTCCTAGACTTTATTATATTTCACACAAAGCCTAATGTTTCTCTGGGCACGCTACACTGTCCTAAGGGCAAAGCTGTAATGTACATGTAGTCAAAATAATGTATTAAATGATTACTACAATTTTTGTTTAGTGCAAACTATAGCATGTTTATATACAAATTAATCAGTTTCTTATAAGAATTCCAGCAATGTAAATCATATTCTCTCTGGTCACTTCTGTGACATTTTATAAGAAAAAACATAAACTCAAGCCAAAGTACATAAATAAACAAATAAATTCTTCGCTAGACCTTCGGTGCCAAATGTCAAACGTGTCACTGTCACCTCCCCTTCCTCTCTCCCCGCCCCCCTCCCAGCCAGGGTTTGGTGGTTAGACAATGGGCTCTAGTGTTTATCTAATATAATATCACAGATTAAAGATATGAGAATATAATTTGTATTGCTAGAATCCTTGTAAGACAGCGAATAATTTGAATATAAACGTCATATATTTTGCACAAGAGATAAAAAATTTTGCTCTTTGTATCGTATGTCTAATGCGAGCTATAGCATGTTTATATTCAAATTAATCACTATCTTATAAGAATTCCAGCAATGTTAATTATATTCTGCCAGGTAAGTTGAGTGACATTTTATAAGAGAAAAACTTAAAGTCATTCTTAAGGACATATAAATAAATAAGCACTAGGCCTTGGCATCAACTGTTAAATATATCACCTCACCTGCCCCCCCCCCCCCTCTCTTCCCAGCCAGTATACAGACTATTTCGCATCCCTTAAGTTTAGCTGTGTTGATTTATGAGTGTTTGTTTTAACATAATACTACAAAAACAATGTTTTGTTTATTCAAGGAGATGGGCTGAGGTGCATCTGGGTAGACTCTCAGTCGTTTTAGTATTTTGTGCGAATTCGTTTTAAAGCGACCTCTCTTGGAACATATCTCCTGTTATATCCACGTTCTACTGTACAGTGCAATTGTAATAAACGAAAATAGATAAACAATAATTCTCATTCTGCACTTAAAATGACAAAATAGTTACAGTACCTGTACCTGTACGTAAAGTGGTGATGTTCACCTGTACAGAAGATAAAACAATCTGTATAATAAATGAAATAATAAAATAAATATGCTTAGGAGGCATATTAAGGGTAAATAACAAGTGAAATATTTCAGAAACACTTGAAATACCTAAGAACGCACCAAACTCCACGAGGACCATATATATATATATATATATATGTGTGTGTGTGTGTGTGTGTGTGTGTGTGTGTGTGGAGAAAGATGAAGGTAAAGTCTTTGAGCTATGTCAAAGAGGAACGGAGCGAGTTGGAGGAAGAGTTTTGAATCTTTGAGCTTGAAATGTCAAAGTATTCGTAGCAAGGAATGATGGGCATACGCAGTAGACAAATTTAAGCTTTTTTGTCAAATTATGAACGGAGATTAAGAGGATTTTTTTTGTTTCATGAGTGTATGTTAGGTTTTGTTTGGGGGTTTGTTGTGTATAGAGGTTGGTTGGTTTTAATTGGGGGCTGGGCATTTGGGGTCGGTAAGTTGACTTGAGGAGTGACAGTTTTTGTTTAGGGAGGAGTTGTTGAGCTAGCTTGTTCTTATTGAGAGGGGTTATCAGTGAGGTTGGGCTTGTTTGGGCTGCTTCTGGAGAATTGTAAGTATTTCTGTGCGGCTTTGTCTGGGAGGGGGGTGGGGTGGTTGGAGGTCGGTTATGTTGATTTATGATGTGATGGGATTGCTTAAGGGTGATTTGTTTTGTGTGGTTAATGGGTGGTTGAGTTGAGTTGAGTTTTATTTATTTATTATTATTATTTTTTTTTTTGGGGGGGGGGGGGGAGTGGTAGGGTGTGGTTAGTGGATGGTTGAGTTGGGTAATCTTTATTTTGGGTGGGATTGTTAGTAAAGGTTGGGTATGTTAGGCTTTTATTTAGGGGTATTTGTTAGGTATGATTAGGGGCTGGTTGTGCCGTGTATATGAAGGGGCAGGGTTCTTTTTTATTTATTTATTTTTTAACAGAATGGGTGAGTTCGGTTTTGGTATCGAGGGGTATTTGGGTGTGATGGGTATGTGGTCTGAGCCTGATAGGGGGTCGGATGTAATGTAGTGTTGGAATTGGAGGGCAAGAGTGTTAGTAATGATGATGTCTGGTGTGCCTCTGCCGTGACCAGAATAGAATGTGGGGAAGAAAGGTCCAATGTGGTGAATGTTTTTGTGTGTGACCACTGACCAGTATGTGTAGTTGTTGGCACGGGGGTCGGTGCTGTTGTGTTGGAATGCAGTGTGATGTGCATTAAGGTCGGCCATTAGTATTGCAGGTAGGTGTGTGTTGTTAAAGATGGAGTTTAGGTCTGCGATAGGAATGAGTGTGTTTGGTCTTGAGCATGTTTTGCAAATGATTATCTGTCCGTGTTGAGTGACAATCTTGGCTGCCATGAAGTTTTTGAAAGTAAAGTCGGTGATGAATTCGTGTTTGATGGAGGAGCTGATGAGGACTGCTACGCCCTAGTGTAGTTCGTGGGGTGACTGTCTGCTTGTGTAGCCGAAGTGTTTGATTTTGGTGTTTGTGTATGCTGAGTTGAGGAGGAGAATGTCTGGGTTGTGTTCTTGTAGGAGGAGAGAGATTTCGTGTCTGTTTGAATGACATGCTCTACAATTGAATTGCATAATGGTGATCATGTTAGTGTGGGTCTGTCTAGTTTGTTCTTGTTTACTTATATGTGATTCTGGGGTGCAGGGAGGGTACTTATGTTGTCGGGTGACTGAGCGTGGTCTGTGTGTGGCGTATGTAGGTGAGGGATGGGCGATGACGTGACTGTGTGCGGGGGAGTGAGGGGAGAGGGGTGTGTGTGCGAGGGTCGTGTCGGGGGGGTTTCCTGTTTTCTTTGGGGGAGTGGGGAATAGATTTTTTTTATTATCGATTTTGTCGGGTGTGTGTAATGTATAGTTTTTTTGCTCTCAGGTGTGTAGGGAGAGAGGGGACAGGTGTTCTTCCTCTTTGATACAGGAGTCCGTGTTAGGTTTGTGGGGGGATGGGCTGCCATTTTGTTTTAGAGTGTCTGTGGTGCTCGGGCAGGATTATGTTTGGTCTGGGTTGTTGTGGGAGTGGTGGTGTCTGTTGTCCGGGAGGTAATGATAGTCAGGTGAGATTGGTCAGATGTAGGCATGGCCGAGGAGGAGGGGTCGGGGGGTTTTGAACTGGTTTCTCTGTGGGGTGGGAGGGGCTGTGGGTGGCTGTGGGAGTGGTAGTGTCCGTGGTCCGAGAGATGGAGGGTGAGGTGAAGGTAGTCAGGTGAGGTTAGTCCGATATGGGCATGGCCGATGTGGAGGGGCGGAGGGGGTTTGTAATGGTTTCAGTGGGGGGGGGGGATGATGGTCTGGGGGTTGTGGGCAGTAGGGAAGGTGCGGTCGGAGATGGGGGCAGTGGGGAAGGTGAGATCGGGTCCGGTTCTGAAGGAATCAGGTATGTGTAAGATAGAGAGGCCATAGGCCTTCAGTCCTGCAGTTGCAAGTTATAGGAAAAGCGTCCTGTTTCCGTTGCTTAGGGTGTGTGCCAAACGTATATTTTTTTTTTTTTTTTAGAGAAAGGAGGGGTGAAAAAAGATTAGAGATGGGGGAAGGAAGTTATAGTTCGGAAATTGAAGAAGTTTAGGAGGAGGTAAGAGAGGGCGGGCTGACCTCCTAGCTAAGCTAATAGTGTGTTAGGGTTGTGTCATGGGTTATTTAATGTCTGTCGGTACAAGGCACTAGACATCCTATCCTATCCCATACATGGGTGTCTTAAGGGCCATATTTCATATTCCGCCGACCCTACTGGCGGATGTTGGTCTAGGGAGGTTGTCTATTGCCTGGCCGTGTAGATCGGGGGTGGTAATGGACCTTTTGAGATTTTGTAACTTTTTGGGAACCATTTATGCTTGTTTTCGTTATCTGGTGGGAGTCTTTGAAGGAGTTCTTGCTCTGATCGTTCTATTTTTCGCCAGATTCTGCTGGCCAGGGTGTGAAGCTGCTGGTTGATGAGTTTCATTCTCAGGTCTCTATGTATCTCGGCTGTGGTTCTGGTGAAAGGGTATCTTTCGCCTGTGACGAATCTTAGGGCTTCATTTTGGACCACCTGTGATTTTAATATTTGTGTGGTGCTCATAGATTGAAGAGGTATTGCTAGGTAAGTTAATATCGGTGTGATAAATGATATCACTAGTGTTAGGTTCTGAATAATAAGTTCTATATACAGGAGAGAACACAAACACCTGTATAGTTTTGTAGGTTCGGTTTACTGGATAAGAGTATGTACACAAAGGGAAGCAGCACTCTCCCCGGCTAGGCTCCTGCTGGTCAACTGCTATAGGCGACGTATGGCAAGTGATACATTAGCAGCTTCCATACGTCGCCAGGCACATTAATTAAGCATGTGGGATATGGTAATAACATTGCCACACGCTGCTAGCTAGGCTGAATAAATAATACATAGATGGAGCACATACATAATATACATACATGATATATAATCCAGTATACATAATATACATACACCTCCCTCCCCCCTATACGCTCATAGCAAAGTCTTGAGCGGACCTTTTCTTTTGGATCCGTTCTGAGCGTCGAGGGACTTCATCACTGGGAAGGGTATGGGACTCAACACTGGTGGCGGGGCCAGCAGAAGGCATTGTTACGGGTCGGAGAAAACGGCGGTTCCTCCACCACACACGACCACTGGGTAACCGCACCTGGTAGTCCCGTGACCTGCCGAGACCCATAACTACGCCTACTTTGTCCCAACGTAGGGAGGTCGGGTCCTGAACACGGACTTGGGTGCCGACACTCAACCTGGGGAGAGAACGGGCGTGGTCATTGTAGCGGGCGACGACGTCCTGAACACGTTCGGCGGCTCGGCGGTCACAATCCTCTGTCTTGGCCTGCCACTCCTTGGAGAAGGATTGAGGGTGAGCAGGGACACAAGAACGAAGGGGGCGTCCACACAAAACCTGGGCAGGGGAGCGTCCGGTGTAGTTAGGTGTGTTGCGGAGTTCAAGAAGACCCCTGTCGAAGGCCTCGCAGTCAATGTTCCCAGAAGGGGCCACCTTAAGGATGAGGTGCTTCAGGGATTTGACAGCAGCCTCAGCGTGGCCGTTGGACTGCGGGTAATGGGGCGATGACAACACATGCCGGACTCCCCATCGGTCAAGGAACGCAGCAAAGTCCCGGCTTGTGAACTGAGGCCCTCCGTCGGTTCGCAGGCGTACAGGAACGCCCACGTCACGGAAGTAGTGGCGGAACTTGCTGATGGTGGCGGCAGACGTCGTGTCATTACCGCACTTGATGACAACCGGCCAACCAGAGAGACGGTCGACGATAACGAGGAAGGACTTTCCTGACACACAGAAAAAGTCGGCCGACACAGACTCAAAGGGGCGGGTGGGGTTGTCGTCACTCATAAAGGATTCCTGCTGCTGGCTGGGTTGTAATACGCGGCGGGGCTTACACACCCGGACAGCATTGGAGATGTCGGGGTCGATGCCAGGCCGGAACACAGTCTGTCTTGCACGCCGTTTGGTGGCCTCGGCTCCACAGTGACTGTCGTGGAGGCGAGCCAAGGCGTGGGGACTTGAAGCAGCAGGGACAACTACCGAAGGAGAGGTGTCACTGGCCAGAGGTAGGGGCAGGGCGGCAGCAGGGTAGTTGCTGCTCCCTTCGTGCACCCTGTTGGCGTGTTTTACCTCGAGAATCGGTGTTGGGAAGTCCTGGGAGATGATGGCCAACTCTTGGCAATGTCTGTAGGACAGCAAAGGAGTCGGGACGCCATTATGCACATCAATCCAGGCTTGACACGACCTGTTGCCAAAGGTGACGTGTGCATAGAGTGAACCTAGGGCCGGGGTCATCTGTGAACCATCTGCCATAAAGCGGAGATCCTTGGGGGGCGGTCCTAGATCACTTGGAGAGAGTCCCAAGCATTGCAAATGCTGGGGACCGATGACTGTAGCATCAGCGCCGGTGTCGGGCAACATCTGAAGACGGGATGACACACCGCCGTAGGTCACAATGACACTGATATACTGAGGGACTTTGGTGCTGGGACGCTGGGGGGAGCACACATTCCTAATGTGGCTCGAGCGTTGTCAAGAGTCGTCGTACCTCTGATTGGAAGACTGTGGGCGGCCCTCTCTGGTGGAGGGGGGCTGAAGCTTCCGCCGACGCGGTCCCTTGGGTATGTTGGAAGGGCAACACTTGTCATAGTGGCCCAGACGACCACACACATTGCACTGGACGCGTTTGGCTGGGCACCGTACTGTGAGTGACCAGTGGCCCTTACGGTCACAACTGTTGCATGTAGACTGAGCAGCTGGACACACCTGTGTTCCGTGCTGCTTACCACAGTTGTTGCAAAATAAACCGGGCGTGGACGTGGTGGGCGAAGGCGTAGGAACAGACTTCTTGTCCTTCTTGTACCGGGACACAGCGCGTACAGCTGTAGGGGGAGCGCGGATGGCAGAGGTGGCACACCTGGCAGCCTCATAGGAGCGACATATCGTCGACACATCCTTAAGAGAAGAGGAAGAGTCGAGGGAGGTGAGGCGTTGGACAAGTTCCTCGTCCTTAACACCCATCAGGATCACCTGCTTCAACTGGGTCTCCTCGCACTGCTGGTGGTGGCCTGGACATATATCTACCTCTTCCGAGGCTCTCTTAAGACGCACGTAAAAGGCATCAAAAGACTCACCCTCCCACTGTCTGCAGCTAAACAATTCCCTCCTGCGCAGAGCTTCATTCTGCTGTCCTTTGATGTGCCGTTGTAGAACGTCCAGTACCTCCTCTACAGACAGCAAAGAGGTTGGGGGTACCTGCAACGTATGTTCCAAGACACGCTGAATTTCCAAGGACAGGCACATACGCAGCTGGATGAGTTGTTTAGGCTGTGACAAACTCTGGAGATCCACCATTGTAGAATAATCAGTCCACCGTCGCCGCCATTCACGAAAAGTCTGGAAAGTCTCATCAGGCTTCAAGATGGGCGGCGTTTGAGCTGCTGCTTTAGGTGGGGCTGGGGGGCGTGAAGGAAGCATGGATGAGGTATCTGAACCAGTCAGTACCGAGGCAGTGTTAGAGCCAGGGGCTTGGTTAACAGTGAGGCGAGATATCAAGGCTTCAAACCGTTCACTGTCTTCCAATCTCCGTTGGTTGTCTCGTTCTGCCTCTGCTTGCCTTCTGTGCTCATCCGCCAAACGTCTGTGGGCTTCATCCTCGCGTTTCTCATCTCTCATAAACTTCAGTAAAGCAATTATCTCTGGAGACAACGCTGAATATTGAGGTGAGGGACTGCGCGATGTGGGGGCTGGAGCGTCGTGGCCGGCCTGGTCATCCATCTCTGCGGGGCTATCACCCGTCTGAGTCATCCAGACGCTGGGTCCACGGCTACGTAAGGCGTGAGACATAACTACTTCCTCCGTGTACTATGTCTTAAATCAGTGTTGACCGGTCAGCCCGTCGTATCAACAAGATTTCAGACAAAAAATTAATTAAATACACAGATAAGTAGGTTATATATATAAAATATATATAAGGAAGCCGCGCGGTCAGCGAGTGTTAGTACATGTATGTGTGTGAGTGAGTGTGTGTCCCGGGCCGGCAAAGCGTCTCGCCCCAGCTGTGAGGGGGGGTGGAGGCGGCGCTGTGAGGGGGAGTGGAGGGAGAGGCGCGGCGACTCCCAGTCAGTCCAGTTACCCTCAGAACGCGGTCAGAGACGGGTGCACTGAACTCTACTCCTTACAAATGCTCAGAACGTGCCGTATACCTTGGGAATCCTTTAGAACAAGGTCACACATGAATGGCACGAACACACAGTGCACTAAACACTTCACAGAAAATCACTGTCACTGACACTGCTCAAAGTTGCTGAGATTCTTCGAGGAGAGATGACGCGCGGGAGTTGACCCAAGCGAGAGAGGAGTCTGCACGCCGGCTTCCCCACAAACTTTGCACTTTCACTCGTAATTATCCAGTAAGATCGGATCACTGCGCCATGTTATGTTCTGAATAATAAGTTCTATATACAGGAGAGAACACAAACACCTGTATAGTTTTGTAGGTTCGGTTTACTGGATAAGAGCATGTACACAGAGGGAAGCAGCACTCTCTCTTGGCTAGGCTCCTTGTCAACTGCTATAGGCGACGTATGGCAAGTGATACATTAGCAGCTTCCATACGTCGCCAGGCACATTAATTAGGCATGTGGGATATGGTAATAACATTGCCACACGCTGCTAGCTAGGCTGAATAAATAATACATAAATGGAGCACATACATAATATGCATACATAATATATAATCCAGCATACATAATATACATACAATTTACCCTTTCTAATTCCCGCCTGGTGTTGTCGGCCTGTAGCGCTCGCGATTTTCCTTGATGTGTTGTTATTTGGGTGATGTCATCTTCGTTACCAATTCTAGTGGGAGGTGGAGTGTCACTTGTGTAGATAATATATAGAGTGGGGGAGAGGACGCTCCCCTGAGTGACTCCACTCATGAGTGGGAAGGCCTCTCCTGTGTCTTGTCCTACCCTCAGTCTGGCATTTCTGCCGTCAAGAAAGTTGCAAAGCAACTTTTCATTGTTGGTGAGAAGTCCAACTTGGAGGATCTTATATTTTAGACCGTCGTGCCAGACTTTGTCAAATGCCTTCGCTACATCCTGGAGAGTTAGATTACATTGTCTACCACTCGCCGCGGCTCTGGCTATGTTTTCACATGCCAGGGCAATCGCTGTTGTGGTGGACTTCCCTTTCCTGAACCCGAATTGTCTACAGTTGTTTCTGTTTGTTGTTTCCAAGTGATTTCTCAGACGGTTGTTGATGATTTTTTTCTAGTATTTTTCCAGGTACTTCGAGGAGGGAGATCGGTCTGTAGTTTAGTGGGACGGCGGGGTTCTTTCCTTGTTTTGGTGTTAGGGTAATAATGGCCTCTTTGAATTTAGTTGGGAAGTAACCTGAGGCCAGGCAGGCTTTCATTGTGGTTCTCAGTCTGTCCAGGCCGGGTTGTTTACGTGGCTAAGGATCTCCTTGATGATGCCTGAATAGCTAGGGGCTTTGTTTTTGGTATTAGAGATGGCTCTGTTGAGGGGAAGGCTGAGTGCGGTGCGTCAGGCCCCGGAGTTCATCAAGGATGCGCTCCTCGTGGGTGCCATCGGATGCCCTATTCTCTTCATTTGTGATTCGGAAGATGTTTCTCCATATGTCCCTGAATATGGGTTCTTTGTCTTGGTCGTCATATATTTTACTTCCTACGTGGTCAGTTATATATGATGGTTTGTCACGGCTGCAACCTTTCAATCTCTTAACTCGACGCCAGAACTCTCCTGGATCGTTGTATGTATGTGAGAGTTGTTCAACTATTTCGGCCCATTTAAGGTTGCTTTGTTCCAGAGATCTTGTTTTTATTTCCTCCCGGCATCTTCTGTATGTATTGTAGCTTACGATGTCCCAACCATGGGTCTCGGCTCTCTGTTGTAGCAGTTGGAACTGGTATGTGAGGGCTATGAGTTCTGGAGTCTGTTGTGGGTGTGGGAGAGTTCTGTTGCTTTTGAGAGGCGTGGCCTCCAGATAAGCTGTTCCTATGGCTTCACACCATGTGTTGATTTCTTCGTCTATTCTGTTCACCGGCTGCAGGATTGTCATGTCCTTGGCCTCAAGTTCGGCTGTAGTTTTTTCATTGAATAGGTCCCAGTCAGTCTGCTTGGCGATTCTCCGTGGTGGAGCTGGTATAGTTATTGGTGTTGCTGAAATAGTCATGATTATAGGTAGGTGGTCGCTGGAGGTTACAGGGCCTTGTTCAAAGAGATAGTTGTGGAAGCATCTGCCGTTTGTTATTGCTATATCTGGAGCAGTGGCTGAGTTCCTACTGTAGAACGTGGGGAAGTCCGGGCTTATTAGTTGGGCTTTTTTGTTTGTTGTGAAGCCAGCGAGGCCTCTTCCAACATTGTTAGTTGTCCTCTTACCTTCTAGTAGAGGATGTCTGGCAATCGTGTCTCCAATGATGTAGGTTGGGTGGTGGTATGATAGGAGTCTGTGGAAGTCCCCGTAAGACAGGTAGTTCCTACGGTGGTGGGAGGTAGGTTGTGGCTATTATGATTGGCCCTGTGGTCAAGTCGATCTGAACAGCCAGAGTTTCAGAGGTGAAGTCGTCTATGATTCTGTGGTGGACATCTCTTTTTATGGCGATGGCCACCCCGTCATTTGGCTCCTCTGATAGATTGGATTTATGGATCCTGTAACCAAATATTTTCAGTTCCTCAGCCGTGTTTTGGCCGTGTGAGTTTATGAGTAAAATATCTGCGTCAATCTGGTTATATGGGCTGGACAGACTGAATTTGTTAGTTCTTCAGTGGAGGACGTTATGTTGCATTCTTTTCACTGCCTTACGTAGCGGGTACATTGGATCTTGTTATTGGTTTTAGGGGGATCTGTAGGGTACGTGATTTGTTCTCTGTGCGTCCATTTTTAAGTGATTTTATCTTCAGAACGGTTGACTTTTTGATGCAGTTTGTTAAGTCGACTCGTTTTTGCATAATGGCCTCGTAGATGGTCGCCTCAGAAGTGGGGTGGTCGTACTTCCATTTCATCTTGTGCTCCTTTACTCCTTTAGCGACTTCATCACGTGTACAGTTGATGGCGGCTGGCACGTAGATGCTTAGTTTCAGGTCTTTTCCTGGTAGATCGATTGGAGCCTGAGAGACAGGTATCGTCTTCGGCGTGGGTACTTGTGCATCCACACCAGAGCCCACTGTTGTCTTCTCTGTACTAGTTGGAGTTTGGGGGACAAGTGTCATCTCCGATATGGGTACTAGTGCATCCGATGTGGGTGCTTATGCATCCACATCAGAGACCATTGTTGTCTCCTCTGTGCTAGTTGGAGTTTGGGGGATAAATACCATCTCCGATGCGGGTACTTGTACATGCACATCAGAGACCACTGTTGTCTCCTCTGTGCTAGTTGGAGTTTGGGGGACAAGTATCATCTCCGTATACTGGCAGTGTCAGTGTCGGGGGAGGGTAGGGGGCGATCAGGTTGTTGGTCCAGCATGTGCGGGTGGGGTGGGTCGTGGGTGTAGGGAGTGAGTGATGGGGACGTGGTGGGGGTGCTGTAAGGAGTAAGGGTCGGCGGGGAGGGAGTGGTGCTGTGCTGTTATCCAATCTGATTTGACATTTATTGCTGATGACAGTGTGTGGGCCTTCACAGCTGCTGCATTTTGTCTCCGTAGCCGTGCAGTTTCGATGGGAGTGGCCTTTGTTGGTACACTTTGAGCATGTTTGCGTGTTTTTGCACTGGTTAGTGTTGTGTTTGATTGGTAATAGTTGTAGCATTGGTGAACCTTGATAAAGTGTTGGAATTCAATATCACGTGAGGGGATGATGTTGTTGCTTATTTTTATGACTAGGGATTTTAGAGCAATGTTTGTGTTGCTGTGGTGATTTTGAGTATGGGTAGGGTTCCCATCCGAGTTGCCGATGTTATTTTGTTGTTGTTGTGTGAGTTTAGTTCAGCGAGGAGATTAGTGTTTTTTAAGATATGAGGGATGATTTTCCGGCATATCAGGGTGCATATTGCACGGTACTCAGTCGAGCAGAGGACCGTGAAGCCATTATTTTGGAATTTTTTACTTACTTCTGGGGAGTGGAATCTGTCTGCATCTTCATCAGTCTGGAGGAAGATTTTTATTTTGTTTTCATTGATGAAGGTTCAAATCTGAAAAATTAGGGTCAACTTGAAGATCAGTGAGGCCAGGTTTGAGGATTGATGGAGGGTGCAGTCCACTTTAATTTTTATGGAGGGCATGTTCCCTAATTCCTAAGTGAAGATTTATGGAGATCTCCCCTAACAGGTGTCCCTAAATACTTGCGCCTCTCACTTAGGGGAGACTGCTCGATCACAGAGGTCCCCGGTGAATCGGCAGGCTCTGCTGGCCCTTTATCCTGCACACGAACACGCTCTGAGCGTGGTGTGGGGACAGAGGGCGCTCACAGACGCATACTCCTCTGTGCGTCAACTGACAGAGGAGAAGGTACTTTCACGGCAGCGGAAGAGAAAAAAAGAGTGGTAGGGAAAGGTCTGATAACTCACGAATGGTCTCTCGTCACACCAGGTCCCTCAGCAGTATTCGAAGTTCCTAACGAAGGTCCGATACCGTAGGAGAGATCAAGTATGTCAATCGAGCCAAACGATTTGTCAGTGTGTCTTTTCTCTGGGATAGAGGTGTTTTGCGAGGCACAGCAAGCTGAGGGGATTGGGACAGTGGAGGAGACGCCATTACTGCTGCTGTCTCAGGGGTCCCTGAAGTAGCTGCTTATGCTCTGCTGTGTCCCCAGACCGGCTGTTTATACTTCTGCTTCGGCTGGCGGCTCAGTGTCGTGTGTGGTGTGGCG
The DNA here is from genome assembly GCA_958450375.1 of Homarus gammarus. NCBI lineage: Eukaryota > Metazoa > Arthropoda > Malacostraca > Decapoda > Nephropidae > Homarus > Homarus gammarus. Next base: position 310,241 of record CAUDMG010001671.1, on the reverse strand, counting down.
CGGGTAGAGCAGGGCTCGGCGGGACAAGTCCAAAGGGCACCGTGGCTGTTGTGACAGCCGGCAGCTGTGAAGGAGGCTGTGGGCAGTTGGGGCTCACAGAGGGCACCATACGGTGGTGTAGGTCGGTAACTACAGCAAGTAGTGATCCAAAGAGATGCTCAACACGGTTCTCTTGTTTGTGAAGGGGGGACATGAACTGTGTCACCTCGCCGCGAGAGTTTTTTTTTTGAGGGGGGGGGGGGGAGGGCACAGGTGGTAACACTAGGTCTAGAAGCGTCAGTGTAGAGACGGATAAGAGGCCTAGGAGCGTCAGCATGGTGTTGAAGTGGCGCCGGAGGTGACGTGTTATAGCAAGATGGGGCCATGCCGGGGCAGGCGTGACCAGGGGCAGAGGTGGGGGAAGATGAAGAGGTCAGCAGAGCAGAGCTGCCCGGCAGATATCAGAGGGGTAGATGGTGGGCGAAGAGACCTTGGGAAGGGGGCTTGTGCCCAAGAACAGACTGAAGTTTGGGACAGTGCCGGGAGTCAACATTGTCCCGGCCACGACAATTGTTGGTGGGGGCTCGAGGACAACCCCATCAAACCCCTCAGTGCTAAGTGTTTCATAGACATAAAGAGACAAACACTTGACAAAGTTTCGGTTCCTACCTTTCAGGAATTTAAGGGTGAACCCGTGTTTGTTTGTCGTACTTTTTCGTCCAATTAAACAGATTCTCGACGTCTTTGTGTGAGCCCTTGGGGAAATGCAGAACCAGCTGATTCGGCTGTTTTGCAAAGAGCGGCCCACCATTGGTACCACACCAGCCAGTTGTTTCATAAAAACATTACTGTTACTGTCACAATCACTGAGGTCTGAATCTTGAGAGGTGTGGGATGCAGTGTGACCAGGCAAGGTGGCAATGGTATCAGTATCAGGGATGTGTGGATCCCTGCGAGAGGAAGCACCGCATTTGCGTTTACATTGTTGGCGATCCCCCCATGCTGGCAACAGGTGCCGCAGAGGGAGTCTTTACTTTTATCCCCTTCACTACTGATCGGTTCATTAGCTGTTTGGGCATTTGGTCACGTCTCTGTTACGCACTGTTGGAAAGTACTGGTCATGCACTGGCTCCTGAATGTATCTGAAACTGCTCCAGTGCTGGTCAAGTCTGGTCTTGAAACAACTCACTCTCGGTGCAGTCACAACACTCTCTGACAGGTTGTTCCACGAGTTCACAATTCTCACTCAGAAAAAGTTAGCCCTCACAGTTGCGGCTTCTTCAACCTTGAGATGTGACCTCTTGTGGGGGCGAGTTTCTGCCAGCTCCAGGTAATGTGCACTCGACTGAGTAATGCCCTTTGAGATGTTTATACATCTCAATTAGGTCCCCCCCCCCCCCTTGCACGTCTGTAGTATAATTGAATTGTAACAGTTTATTTATCCAGAAAAATACAGATACAGAGTGAATAATAATAACAATATTAACATGGCTGAGCCAGTTGAGAACCTGAGCTCTCTTTGAGGCACCTGATATATACTGTACATTTATCTCAAGGAAGTATTATGTAACATTTAGTATCATCTGGAATAGTACAATAGCATGGTAGTAATAAGTACATCTCATAGTGTTACCACGGTTATCACTTCAATATTTATTTATTTTATTATTTATTATTTTTATTTATTATTATTTTTTTATTATTGTTTTTTATTTATTTATACATACATATACATACAGTATATACACATATATACACATATATACATATATATATATATATATATATATATATATATATATATATATAATATATATATATATATATATATATATATATATCTTGATAAAATCACGCGGGAAAATGGAAACAACGGAGTACCTTAGCTTTCGTCTTTATTCAAGACATCTTCAGAGGCAACTGGATTACATGGACAGAGAGAGGCTAAATATACAGGGTGACCTTAAAAACATGAGGCCAGGTCATAATGATGACATCCACTAATCCCCACACCAACACACACGTAGAGGAGCTTAAGAGAAGGGTGGTGACGTGACTAGCCAGGTCAGGTCAGAAAAAAAAGGGACCCACAAAATAACTATCTTACATCTAGATCAAAGGTTTTCAAAGCATTTTTAACCTTGGGCCACTGACAATTAAATTTATGTAACATATTATCAGTTTTGAACTGACCATCACTAAGGTTTATTGATTTTAATTCCTTAATCAAACTAGCTTCAACCAGAAGTCTTTCTGTGACACAAGATGATTTGAATACTTCTAAGCTTTTTTCCCAAGCAATGGGGTGATTATTATTCCTAACATGAACGAACAAGGCACTGCTTTCAGATGCAGTTTTGATATTATACTTATGTTGTTTGATTCTAAGCTGCAGTGTTTTTCCTGTCTGACCTACATAATTACAATTACATTTGCTACATGGAATACAATAAACACTTCCATTTACATTCAAATTGGGCTATTCCTTATTAACATATTGGTAATGGTTGAGTCATACTTGAAAACAACATTAATATTTAGAAGCTTGAGGGACCGAACTAACGGGACAAATTCATTACGATAGGGCAGAGTCAAAATATTCTTAAGTGTAGGAACTTGTCTGGTTTGAGAGGAATGAAAGGATTTTTTAGCCCTTTTAAAACAACGATCAACAAACACAGAAGGGTACCCGAGTTTCGGTGCAATAGAACGAATGTGTTTCAATTCATCGTCAATAAATTCAGAGTCACAAATACGCAGACATCTTAAGAACATAGCAGAAAAAACTGACATTTTGGTAGACTCAAGGTGATTCGATAAAAAGTGAATGAAACTGTCTACTTGTGTGGGCTTTCTATATACCTTAAATTTATAGTTTTGGCCATTTCTCATGATAAGCATATCAAGAAATGGAAGGGATTCATTTATTTCTCTTTCAATTTTGAATGTGATACTAGGGACAATATCATTAAGCTTGTCTAAAAATTCCAATGGGTCACTGTTTCTAGGCCAAAGACAAAGAACATCATCTACATATCTATACCATGGAGGAATAAAGTCCACTATATTAGGTAGTAATCTAGACTCAAAAAACTGTGTGATTTTATCAAGATTTATCTTATCCACGTTTTCATTGTGGATTTACATGAAATATATATATATATATACTTCATTTTTAGTCCATATAACACGCGGACTTTGAACATATAATCAACGACCTCACCAGCAAGGAATCGAACCCTCGACCTACTGGGTGTGACTAGGGAACGCTTACCGGCTAGGCCACAAGGACACTAAAAGCAGTTCTAGACTCTGATATATATCACACAGAGCCTGTTCATCGAGCTGATGGCGCCGTGAACCTCAATGGGAAACTGCCCGTGCCTCTTATGTGGTGTCAGTAGCATTTTACCGAATCCAGCTGGTATGAAACGCGAGGTACATATATATACTTCATTTTTAGTCCATATAACACGCGGACTTTGAACATATAATCAACGACCTCACCAGCAAGGAATCGAACCCTCGACCTACTGGGTGTGACTAGGGAACGCTTACCGGCTAGGCCACAAGGACACTAAACGCAGTTCTAGACTCTGTTATATATCACACAAAGCCTGTTCATCGAGCTGATGGCGCCGTGAACCTCAATGGGAAACTGCCCGTGCCTCTTATGTGGTGTCAGTAGCATTTTACCGAATCCAGCTGGTATGAAACGCGAGGTACATATATATACTTCATTTTTAGTCCATATAACACGCGTTTCATACCAGCTGGATTCGGTAGAATGCTACTGACACCACATAAGAGGCACGGGCAGTTTCCCATTGAGGTTCACGGCGCCATCAGCTCGATGAACAGGCTTTGTGTGATATATAACAGAGTCTAGAACTGCTTTTAGTGTCCTTGTGGCCTAGCCGGTAAGCGTTCCCTAGTCACACCCAGTAGGTCGAGGGTTCGATTCCTTGCTGGTGAGGTTGTTGATTATATATATATATATATATATATATATATATGCTGATAACCGCAAGGAAAGAAGAAACACGAAGTTCCCAAGCGCTTTCGTGTAATTCACATCTTCAGGGGTGAGTACAGACTAAAGAGAAATACAAACCAAGGTGTATATATACAGAGGAGGGTGAGACCAGGTCCACAATGGTCAGGTATTAGGTGATGACCCTACTAATCTTTAAATAGCGCACACCGGTTGGTGGTCAGGTCAGATGGTCGGGTGACCCGACCTTCTCACCTGGTTACAAATCTTCTTAATTACAAAATTGTCCAGCTTGTACATGCCGTTACTCAAATTCAGCATATACCTAGATCACACACACCTACAGTAATTTACTTACTGTCCATTTTCCCGTGTGATTTTATCAAGATATATATATATATATATATATATATTTATTTATATATATATATATATATATATATATATATATATATAGTATATATATATATATATATATATATATATATACATATATATATATATATATATATATATATATATATATATATAATATATATATATATATATATATAAGAACATAAGAACATAAGAAAGTGGGATACTGCAGGAGGCCGACTGGCCCATACAGGGCAGATCCCTTTCACACCCATCCCAGCACTTCCATGTGCCTATCCAACTTCGTCTTGAAGCTCCCTAGCGTCCCCGATCCTACTATAGCACTCGGTAGCCTATTCCACATATCCACAACTCTATTACCAAACCAGTGCTTGCCTGTATCCTTTCTGAATCGGAATTTATCTAATTTAAAGCCATTTGTTCTAGTTATTTCGTTATTACTGAGCTTCAGAACATCTTCCATTTTCCCCTTGTTAATCCCACTCACCCACTTGTACACCTCTATCATATCTCCCCTAACTCTACGCCTCTCTAATGAATGCAAGCCTAAGCTTTTCAGTCTTTCTTCATATGTAAGGTTTCTAATATTATGGATCATTTTTGTCATTCTTCTTTGTACTCTCTCCAAAGAATCTATGTCCATTCTATAATAAGGACACCAGAACTGAACCGCATAATCCATGTGTGGCCTCACTAATGCTAGGTAAAGTTTCAAGATAACGTCAGCAGTTCTGTTACTCACAGACCTAGATATGAACCCTAGAATCCTGTTTGCCTTGTTGCGAACGCTAATACATTGTTTTCTAGGTTTCAAGTCGTTGCTAACAAATACACCTAGATCTTTTTCACAAACTGAGTTTTCTATTTCCGTGTTACCTAGTTTATACTTAACGTTTGTATTCGTCTTCCCTATCTGTAGTACCTTGCATTTATCAGTATTAAAATTCATTTGCCAGTCTACTGACCACTCATGTAAGGTATCTAGATCTCTTTGAAGGTGTTCAAAGTCACTGTCTGAATTTATCACTCTCCCCATTTTGGTATCATCTGCAAATTTACTAATCCTACTAGTTATGTCTAAATCAAGATCATTAATGAATATATATATATATATATATATATATATATATATATATATATATATATATATATGTATATATATATATATATATATATATATATATATATATATATATATATATATATATATATGCATGCTGATAACCACCAGGAAAGAAGAAAACACGAAGTTCCCAAGCGCTTTCGTGTAATTCACATCTTCAGGGGTGAGTACAGACTAGATAGAGTAATGCAGAACAAGATGAATATATACAGAGGAGGGTGAGACCAGGTCCACAATGGTCAGGTAATGACCCTACTAATCTTTAAATGGCACACAACGGTTGGTGGTTGGGTCAGATGGGACAGTGACCCGCCCTCTCACCTGATCACAAATCTTCTTAATTACAAAGTTGTCCAGCTTGTACATGCCGTTACTCAAATTCATGTTGAATGCTTCGGTATGTTTAATAAGACTAGATTCTATGATGTTCCTACTATCAATTGAATTACATGGTAATATTGAGGAGGCATTATCCCAGTCAATGCAATGCTTGTTATCCCTCAAATGAACAAACAGAGCATTGGATTCCTGGCCTGTCCTGACACTGTATTTGTGTTGTTTAATTCTAGTTACAAGATCTTTACCTGTCTGGCCTAAGTAAAACATATTACATTCCTTGCAAGGAACTTTATAAATGCAACCAATTGTGTTGTTGGGGGAGTTCTTGATTAACATTTGTTTAACAGTGCATGAGTTTTTAAATGCCACATTGACGTTCCAAGATTTTAGCTGTGCCGGAATGTGTGAGAAATTTTTGTGAAATGGTAATATTAAGATATTCTTATGGTCATGGGTGGGCTTGGGATCAGTTCTATAAAAAGTTTTCTTAGTAATGTTTAAGCATTTGTCTATGAAAGATCTAGGGTATTTAAGGTTTGAGCCAATATTATATATATATTTGTATTCCTCATCGATGAATTCCGGACTGCAAATTCTCAAGGCACGTAAAAACATTGTTGTAAATACTGACTGTTTGACTTTATTATGGTGGGCAGAATAATAATGAATGTATGAACACACATTGGTTGGTTTTCTATAAATACTGAACTTAAAAGTGTTACCTATTCTGTGTATCAGACAGTCTAGGAATGGCAATTTACAGTCTTGCTCTAATTCCACAGTGAATTTGATCGAGGGGGCTAAGTTGTTAAGTTGTGGTAGGAAAACTTTTAGGTCCTCATTACATGGCCAGAGACATAATACATCATCAACATATCTAAACCAGACTGCTGAGGGTGGTAAAATATTACTTAATAGTTTCTTTTCAAAGAATTCCATATATAGGTTGCTTAATACAGGTGAGAGTGGATTACCCATTGCCATACCAAATTTTTGAGCATAATATTCCCCATTGAATTCGAATTTGCAATCCTTAATACATAGTTTGATGAGTTCGATGAAGTCATCTTTCGAGACGGGCAGTGAAATGTTATCCAGGGAATCTATGAGGAACTCTAGTCTTATTAAACATACCGAAGCATTCAACATGAATTTGAGTAACGGCATGTACAAGCTGGACAACTTTGTAATTAAGAAGATTTGTGATCAGGTGAGAGGGCGGGTCACTGTCCCATCTGACCCAACCATCAACCGTTGTGTGCCATTTAAAGATTAGTAGGGTCATTACCTGACCATTGTGGACCTGGTCTCACCCTCCTCTGTATATATTCATCTTGTTCTGCATTACTCTATCTAGTCTGTACTCACCCCTGAAGATGTGAATTACACGAAAGCGCTTGGGAACTTCGTGTTTTCTTCTTTCCTGGTGGTTATCAGCATATACCTAGATCACGCGCACCTACAGTGATTTACTTGCATATATATATATATATATATATATATATATATATATATATATATATATATATATATATATATATATATATATATATATATATATATATACACACACACATACACATACACATATACATATAAATTAGAGTGGAATTTAAAAACATAAGTATAATGGGGGAGCAGTACAACCTAGGTTGTGCAGAAATAAGGTTGAACAAGAGGACAGAGTTTTCAGGATTATGTCTAGTTGGCAATTATGTGTATTGCAATGGTAATTACTCATTTATTTACATGAATAATTTCCGATAAAACGGATTTGGTGGTACAATAAAAGCAGGTACTGTAAATATAGTAAGTGTTACAAGAAATAATAATACTTCGACAATCGATATTTTTTTAGAGATGATTTAAAGGAAGGGAGCGTAGTCTTTGCTCGGATGGGTGGGGGTAAGTTGTTCCATACCTTCACACCATGATATTTTATGGAGGTCTGGGACTGAGAGGAGCGCATGGGGGGTGGTCTTAGTAGCTCTGGGTGCCTTAAGTTGTATCTCTGATTATTCCGGAACTGGAAGTAATTATTGTCAAGCAAGTGATTGATAGATTTGTAAACAAAGAGGGCACAGCAGTAAGTTTTAATATCTTCGAATTTTAAAAATTTCAATATAGCAAATTTTTCGCTTGTGTGACCTGGTTTTTTTTTCAAGTAGGTCATTGTCCGTACAACTCTCTTTTGTGCAGTAACCAGAGATTTTGTTTTTGAAGAGCCAGAGGCCCCCCATAGTGTGTGACAGTGTATCAGGTGTTGGTAAACAAGATCATGATAGATTTCTTTCATTGCTGTGAGAGTGAGTGACTGTCGAGTGTGATACATGATACCGCACTGTTTATTGATTTTACTGTGTATAGCTTGCATGTGGTTTCTCCAGTTAATTTTCTCATCAACAATAACTCCAAGGAATGTAGTATTTTGTTCGCGTTTAAGGGCTATATTACCAAGGTACAGGGGGTTCAAGTATGGAGGTAAGTTCTTTCTTCTGTGAAAGATCGTGTAGTGGGTTTTCTCAAGATTTAGGGTCAGTTTATTACTTATTACCCAGGTCCCGACTTTAGTTAATTCAGTGTTCATAGTTCTCATCAAGGAATGGAGGTCTGAGTTGCTGGCATAGAGATTACTATCGTCTGCAAATAAGTTGTATTTTATGAGTGGGCTGGCGTGGACTATGTCGTTTGTGTACAACAAAAACAGTACTGGACCGAGAATTGAACCTTGGGGGACTCCATACAAGATAGGCGAGGAGTCAGATTGGTGGTTATTATAACAGACATACTGCATCCTGTTGGACAGATATGAGGTAAACCAATTGTGGGACAGGCCCCGAACGCCGTAATGTTCAAGCTTTGAAAGGAGGATGGTATGGTCGACAGTATCGAAGGCTTTAGAGAGGTCCAAGAATATACCGACTGTGAACTGACTGTCATCAAAGGAATTTAAGATGTCATTAGTAAATTATAGCAGAGCACTCTCAGTCGACCTACTAGCTCTAAATCCAAACTGGGAGTCTGTAAAGATGTCATTGGCATTGCAGAAGGAATTTAGTCGATTACCTGCTAGCTTTTCCAGTATCTTACTCAAGGCTGGGAGGACTGATATGGGGCGGTAGTTCTTGAAGAGACCTTTGTCCCCAGATTTTTTATATGCCGGGTGGACTTTAGCAATTTTCAGTTTATCAGGAAAGACACCATTAGTGAAGGAGGAGTTACAAATGTGGAGGAGAACAGGTAGTAATAAGTGGGCCACTTTTTTAATGATGCTCATTGGTATATTGTCTTCGCCTGCTGCTGCATCTTTGGACAGTTTTATGATGGCCAGTAATTCATCTGCTGAGACAGGGGATAAAAATAGTTCATTTTGCTGTCTGTTTTGCAGGTAGGCTCTAAATTTCTCATGATGATCAAGGATGCTCTCTGCAAGATTTTTGCCAACATTAATAAAATATTCATTGAAGTGATTGGCAATGAGGGAGGGTTCCGTTATAACTGAATCGTTTATCATAAAAGCTGAGTGGGGGGCCGAAGGCTGAGTGTTCCTGTTTTGAATAGAATTTATGACATTCCAGGTTTTCTTACTGTCGCCTGATGCTGACTGGAGCTTATTTGTATAATAGTTACGTCTGGCATTTCTAACTGCTAGAGTTACTCTATTTCTGATACTTCGGTAAGTATCACCGAAAGTTATGGGTCTTTTTGCAAATTTCCTTTGGAGTTATGTGTTTTTCCTTTATCATTATCTTAATTTCGTTTGTGATAAAGGGTTTGGAAATGGATACAGTTTTCACTGAATTAGTCTTGAGCGGGAAGCATTTATCAAAGCAAGCACTGAAGAGGCAAAAGAAGTTACAGTTGTTCACGTTAGGGTTGTTGGAGGCATAGACAAGATCCCAGTTAGTATTCATTAGGTTGTTTTCAAAAAGGAGCATGTTGTCGGCGCAATAGTCTCTGTATTAAATTGAGACTCTACTAGACCTTTCAGGTCTTGTGGCTGTTTTATACATGGCAAAAACTGGGAAGTGATCTGAGATATTGTTATAAATAATTCCACTTGCTAGGTTGTTAGGAGTGTTGCTAGTCCAGATATGATCTATCACAGTGGCAGAGGTGGCAGTTACTCTAGTATGTTTGGTTATAGTGTTGAAGAAGAGTTTAGAATGACAGGTAGCAAGAAGGTCTAATACTGAGGTGTCGGTTTCTGATTTTAATAGATCAAGGTTGAAATCTCCAGTAATGTAGCAGTCTTTCCTCTCTGAACTTATGATAGAGATAATCTCCGAAAATTTATCAAGAAAATTCCTTACATTAGTGTGGGGGTCTTCTGTAGATTATCCCTATTAGGATATTTCGTGTGTCGTTACGTAATTCAATGAAAACACTCTTCATGTACTCCTCCTGAGCCTTTAAATCATCTCTTACAGCTAAGCAATTGCAGACGCTCTAATCTCTCCGGGTAGCCGAGGTGCCGAAGTGCAGGCACCAGTCTGGTGGCCCTCCTTTGGACATTTTCAATCAACTGACAGTCCCTAGCGTATCTCGGGGACCAGACGGGGTGACAGTACTCCAGGTGGGGAAAAACCTCGCTCTTGAAGATCGTTGCTAGGGACTGACCGTCTAGATATCTGAACGACCTTCTTATAAGACCTAATGATTTAGATGCTTGGTTCACCTTCTTCTCACAATGGCCCAAGAACTTCAGTTCATTGTCAACATACACACCTAGGTCCTTTTCACATCCAGTTTCAATTTATGCAGTTTATTCTTCCCGTTGGGACATATGATACGCCTCCTTACCGTTGGTACGTCCCAGGTGCATCCTCTTACACTTAGTGACATTGAATTTTAGCAGTCATTTTTTCGACCATTCTTTAAGCTCACAGAGATCCTTCTGCAGCTCTTCACAGTCTGATTGGTTCTTAATTTCCTTAAATAACTTGGCATCGTTCGCAAACATATGTATGGAGGAATGTACAGCTTCTGGCATGTCATTTATGAAGCAAACAAACAACAGCGATAGGACATTTCCCAGAATCCCGTGCCCTTCCAGTTTAAGCTGTCGAAAAACTTGGCAAAATCTAGGTATATATTGTCGATATTGCCACCCTTTTCCATAATTTTAGTCCAAGCATCCAGTACCTTGAGTAATTGTGTTAAACAGGAGCACCCCGGCATACAACGGTGTTGGCAATCCACATATAATGCTCTCAAGTATTTTACATACTATGCTGGTCAGGGTCACAGGCTTATAACTATTCGTGGAGTGACGATCGCCATTTTTGAAAATAGGACTCATATAAGCCATTTTCCAATCTCTGGGAACCTTTTGCTTATCCAGGTATTACAACTCGCTTAGCATTCTGGGATGCACCTTGTCAGGGCCGGGACTCTTATGAACCTTTAGCTTTGACAATTTATTTCTTATACCCTCTTCTGAGAACACAATGAGGGTCAGCACTGTCTCCAACCGTGTGTCCTCAAACGCAGGAAGCTTGTTCGCATTCTCCCTTGTGAACACCAAGGAAAAGAAACTGTTTTACGCCTCCGCTTTGTCCTGTTGAATCTGCTTAACTATCATCTTCAAGCCTCAAGTTCGATACTCCTACTCGCGTTTTTAAGCTTGACACGATTCGAATGGGCAAAGCGACACGGAATCCGGGATGAGGAGAACCAAGTGGTAGTCTTGATGAAGGGAAACGTTCCGAAGAAGATATTCATTTCTGGAATAGGATATAGGAGAATTGCAAAGGTTATTGAACAACCTGTTTTGTGTTACAAATGTAGCAGGTGGGGCCATATTGCCTGGAAATGTCAAGGGGAACGTCGATGCTATTATTGTGGAAAAAATCATAATTAAATTGAATGTGGAAATAAGATAAAGTCTGGGCAACATGTTGTGCCGTGCTGTTGCGATTGTGACGGTGCGCATAATGCAGGATCCTCAATTTGCAATACGAAGCCACAGATGTGTGGTGCGCAGTGGCAGAACATGACGAAAGTGCAACAGCGAGAAAAGGAGGAAGGGCGAGGAGTTACAGGTGAGACAAATCTACCTTCAGATGAGAACGTGTGGAAGAAGAGGATATAACAGAGTGACACCTTGAAGATAAGGTAATTGACAAGTTTGGTGATGTGTATGGTGTAGGAATTCAACTCAGGCAAGAAATTCAGATGCTTAGAAAAAAAGGTAGAGGACAACCAGAAGATAATTGCCCATTTTTTGTGAGCAAACAAATGTGGATGTTGAATTAAGAGAAAAGAAGGTTGAAAATAATACAGTAATAAAACCTGACAAACCATCTTTGCTTTGGGGGACCGGAAATGATGGACATAAGGGAAGAGATAACCCTCAAGTGGGGCGACACACCAGAAGTATTACATGATAAGGTATTAGCTCGAGTGAAAGAAGTAAATTAACAGTTTGTGAATGAGAGAATAAGGTTAGTTTCTGTTGTTAATAGGGAAAATGGAGGACACTAGTTTAAGTATACTTTCATGGAATGTAAATAGCTGACGTCCCGGGGCACAGATGTGCGTGCTTACGCACTGTTGTATAAGGTGGATGTTATAGACTTACAAGAGACGGGCACGGAGGATGGTAATTTGATGAATTTACGTGATTATCAATGTTTCTGTTTACCAGCTAATAATAGAAATGTGCCGGTTGAATTGGTAATAGCTGACAAGCAGAATGGTGTTGAAAGTTTGTGTGTTAAAATCTACGTCCAAGAGAGGTCTATATTTATTATTAACATCTATGTATACATCCTCAAAGTTTGGATATTGATGACATGCCTGAGTGCCAGTTTCATGATGATAGCGGACCCGAGCTTGATCCTCGGGCAAGGTGAAACTATGGGCAAGTTTCTTTGCGTCATTTGTCTCTGGCTACCCAGCAGTAATTAGAAAACCTGGATATTAATTGATTTGCGGACCGAATTCAGGGGTAATGGCTAGCCAGTGCAGTTGGCGAGCTGTCCAATCTTCTCGGACTATTCCGTGACAGTAGGTCATGCAGCTCGTTAACTTAGGGTGTGGTTGTTGTGTTGGCGACAATTTTTTTTTTTTTTTTTTTTTTTTTTTAGGTTAAAGTGGGGAATGGATGGAAGGCATGCTGGGGCTCAAGGCACAGCCAGACACGAGGGATGGAGAAGTCACAACATACAATCGTGGGGGGTAAAGGTTGGAAAAGAAGTTTAATGAGTTAAACAGAGGGGGACGACACCCCTTGTTTTACATATTACAGAGTTTGTTGGCTCACTAAGCTAACCTAGGATTTAGGATGAGGTTACACTGTGGTTACTTTAGTAGACAATGACAAGATTGATTTTACAATTATAAGTTTATTAAAATCTTGTACTGTATTACGTTATGGACTCATTAGATTGTGACTTGTTAAATGTGAATTTATATCATCTAAGTTTTAATCTAAGGTGGATCACTGTGGCGGTCATATATGGGTCGAGGGTTGGGTTGTTGTAGTGCGGGCAGACTCCGGGGCCACCCAGGCGTGGGGTCGCCTTCCGTTGATGCCTTCCTTGCGTAGGTGGTCTGGGCTGTGACGGTCGTCCAGGAATCTTGTCCCAAACCTTCTTCCCTAGGCGATGGAACCTGACGTTGAGAGCCTCTGTTTTATTTCTTAGGTGGATGGTTTCCACGGTCTCCTGGTAGGGTGGGGCTTGGCCACTGACTGATCTCAAACACTTGTTTTGGAAGTTCTGTAGTTGTTGTAATCTAGTCTTCCCGAGTGTGACAAGTGGTATATGCGGGTACTCCGACACAGGCCTCAACAGCGTTTTAATTTGGCTGCGGCGAATTTGCCTATATTTAGTCTGTCTTTCACGTGGGAAATGATGCCCGTCCGAGAGATGATGAGGCCGAGCAACCTGCCTTGTTTAGAGTACTCAATCTCTTCGTCGTCGATCATCAATGGCGCCGGCTTGAATTTGGCTATGGGTATGACCTCGAATTTCTTTTTGTTTGTTTTTATTTTCCATTTTCATACTCCGAGACACCCTCTATCGCCCGAGCAGTGAGTCGCACCATCCTTGCCGTGGGCCTTCCTGGGCAGGTGACGATCTGTGTTACATCGTCGGCATACATGACTTACCCGCTACCGACGATTGGGGGTGTCAGGTCAGCCGGGTAGAGTGTGTAAAGGGTTGGTGAGAGACAAGAGCCCTGAGGCACGCCGCTCGAGAGTGAGAATTCTTCTCCAAAATGTTCTTGCATCTTGATTTTGGCTCTGCGGTCCGTAATGAAGTTGCACAGCGGGCGCGTCAGGTTTTCGGGTAGCCCCAGTTGTATGATCTTATACTGCAGCCCCGCGTGCCAATCTTTGTCTGCCTTGCTGACGTCCCTCAGTATTATGTTGCACTGCAGGCGGCCAGTCATGGCATTGGCGATCTGCTCGTAGGCCTGAGCTATGGCGGTGGATGTGCCTCGGTACTGGCGGAAGCCAAACTGGTGGGGATTATGCACGTCTTCGTCCTCCAGATACATCCGCAATCGCTTGTTTACTATTTTTTCGAAGATCTTGGATGGTACGTCTAGCAGCGATATTGATCGAAAGTTTTCGATTTGTTTGGAGGCTTCCCTACTTTTGGTATGAGGCGAATAACGGCGATTTTGAACATCTTAGGGAAGTATCCAGAGGCGAGGCAGGCATTGCATATATGAGCAAGCCTCTCTTTCATGCTATCAGGGAGTTGAGCCAGGATCTTCTTGTTAATGTGACTTTGCCTAGGTGATTTGTTGTTAAACCCTTTTATGACGGCTGACACATCTGCAGGAACTATATGCTCTGTCAGGTAGCTTCCGTCCACCAGTCTAGTGAAGTCAGTCCGTGGGAGCGGCTGGAGCAGGTGCTGATGGTCCTGCAACTGACCTAAAATGTCCTCCTCAAACTCCCGGTCGAAGCCCTCGTTCTCCTGTTCACTCATGGTAAAGATCTTCCGTAAATATCGCCGATGTATTTGTTTTTGGTTTTCCTCCTCGAATATTTCCACGTTGTTTTGGTCGAGCAGGTAAGGGACCGTGCTAGAGGTGGAACCCATCAGTCGCTTGATCCCTTTCCAGATTGCAGCAGAATCGCGGTAATTGTTGGCTGCCTCCCACACCAAGGCGGCCCACTTTTGTTCATGTAGACGTTAGCTCTCGTGCTGGATGTCCGTCTGTAGCTCTCGGTACCGGTCTCTCAGCTCTTGCGTCCACCCGCGGATACTGGCTAGCTGTCTCACGTGATCGTACTGGACACTGAGCTGCCTCAGCTGGTGACTAGTGTGAGGATGGGGAATGGTCCTGTGAGTGGTGGTCGGGATGTTGTTGTCCATCTCCGTCTTCACATCCGTGTACCATTGTTTGACCGCGTCGTCGATGTCATTGGGGCGGGCTTCTTCCAGGTTTCTCCCCTGCTTGAGACTGAGAGACTCCTTGAAGGAGTCCCAGTCTGCCCTTTTGAGGTTTGACCTGATGTTGGCGGGGATCATAAGGGGATTGGATGAGAGCGTCACGACGACTGGCAGGTGATCGCTGGTACTGATGGGTCCGGCGGTAACGTGCCTGTTCGGGACGGCTTCGTTGTTAGAGAGGATTATGTCGGGTGTTGTGGCACTGGCACGTCTGATCAATGTCGGGAAATCTGGCCCGAGGCGTTGCAGTTTTCCCCTTCTGATGTTGTCATACAGCGCCACACTGACGCTGTTCTCATTACCGTGTCCGAGTATGGGGTGGCGCGCATATAAGTCTCCTATGATGTATGTTGGTTTTTTGTGGCGTAGCAACTGGTTGAGGTCTTGTTCGGATAAGTAAGGACGTCTGGGAGGTAAGTACATTGTGCAAATGATAACAGATCCCCTAGTTGTATCCACCTGCACTCCCAGAACTGAATCCTCGAAGTCTGGCAGCAGTCTGTGACTCAGCCGTGACGTGATGGCCACAGCGACACCATCGTTCAGCTCACCCGTCATGTTCCTCTGGTATACAGTGCAGCCACAAATTTTGAGCTTACTTTCATCCTTTATGCCAGTACTGTTTAACAGAATGATGTCTAGGTCTAATTGATAGTATAAGTCAGAGAGTTCAACACGTCTATTAAGGGACCAGTATAGGACATTATGTTGGACAATTTTCATCTTGCTAACGAGTGCCATTTCGGAGACTGTAGCTTGGGGCGTCGCTTGAAGGGTTTGCTCGGCTTCTGCAATTTCTATGGGGACGGAACTTCTTAGCAGAATCTTCGGACATCTGCTTGTCAGTTAATGGCGGGCCCTCGAACTTCTCGTCACCCGTGTACAGGAAAGTGTTCAGGTCCTGGGCCTGCGTGTCGAAGTAATCTACTGACGCTGCAGCTCGAGGGTCTTGTTCCTCTGTGGAGTAAGTCGCTATCATCTAGTCGCAACCATTGACTGTTCGTTGCAGTCCGATGGTCACTGTCGTCGCTGGGAGTACATGTATTGGGGTCACGGAAATTTATGGTGTCGTTGGAGCTGTGATCCCAGGGGTACTGACTGGCCACGTCGGGGCTACAGTTATACTGACTTTTGCCTAAGTCATGGAGGTCATGGTCTATTTCTGGCGTGGGTTGTGGTCGTCGATAAGTCGTAGAGTGGGTTACTGCCTTAAGGATTTCCTCTGAAGGGACTTTGTCGCTTATTTCAACAGGTGCAATGTTGTTCCTGGTTAGTGTCTCGTTAAGGTGTTTCGAGAATGAACCTGGATGAACCATGTTCATGTGATGGGCATGCAGGTAAGACAAGTATACAGTGGTAGCTTTGGACTCGTCCAGCTGTGGAGAGGAGACGCTCCTGATGCTCTCCGCCACTGCGTCCCTCATGGCGCCCAGTGACTGAGTAACTGCCTGTTTTATTGAGTCCTTGATGGTTCTTATCTCTTGTTGCAGGACTCCCATGGTCTCGCTGACATTGTTGAGTTTTTTGGAGTCTGCTTGAGTTTCTCTCAGAGCGTCTTTTAGTGTTTGACTCTAAGCCATGATCGTCGACTGAGTGGTCCTTTCTATGGTGTTAGAAATTTCCCTGGTTTCTTTTTGTTTGGTTATTTAGGTCAGTTTCTTCTCTGTTTCTTGAGTTACCTGTTTCCTGAACAGGCAGGTGGCAGAGAAGGTCCTGTGGCCACCCTCTCAAGAGACATACTTTTCTTATGGTGCTACGGCAGTCTTTGTAGAAGTGCTGATCAGATGAACACTTAGAGCATATGACCCCTTGCAGGGTGCAGTTCTTGGTCACGTGGTCATTGTATTTATAGCACTTCATACATTGTTGGATGGGCGTATGCTTTTCATATTCTATTTGGTGTGATGAGATGGAAGTGCCATATGCATAGAGTCCCTTCTCCTTCATTCTTTTGGCATTCGTTGTGTCTGCAAAGCGA
The DNA here is from genome assembly GCA_958450375.1 of Homarus gammarus. Lineage (NCBI taxonomy): Eukaryota > Metazoa > Arthropoda > Malacostraca > Decapoda > Nephropidae > Homarus > Homarus gammarus. Next base: position 293,034 of record CAUDMG010001671.1, on the reverse strand, counting down.
ACCTTGATTATATTATGGGCATACATAGGATACACCTCCACAACCTTGACATTGTTTTGCTTTTCTATTTCGTCTCTTATTTCTTCTGCGTTATTTTCCAATACATCTTTGTCTAGCTTCTTACATACAAGGGTGAGCTTGGCGCCGTATTCCCGTGGGACAATGACCTCGTAACCGTTAGTTTTCATTTTTTCCATGGCACTAGACTTAAGTAGTTTATCAGCATCTTCATCTGTTTCTGTGAGGATGATGTAACCATCTCTCAGATCCACAAGTCTACTTATTCTCACCCTTAGGTCGCTCAATAGCCTTTTTAGCCCTATCCGAGACCCCTGGGTCGGGGTTCCGGAGATCTTCACTCTCACTTTGGCCATGGTCAGTAACATACATGAAAATCCTACCTAATGTGTCCACCTCAGCTAAACCTCATGGATGCCGCTACTTCTGTCGCTTGCTGGGCGAGTAAAGACGGGTCTAGGGGTAGGGTGAACAGACAATTCCCTGACGGGGGCCTAGCCAAGCCCTAACACCTAACAGTAACAGGTTATGAAGCACTGCCGAATCCCTAACAGAAAATGTTGCCACCTTTATTGTTTCGACTCAGCAGCCCTCTGAGGGCCACCTTTGTGGCTCTGCCCGCAGGGTTGGCGTCGTTACCAAACAGCAGGGACTCTAGGCGAAAGGATAGGATAGGGAAGAAGTGGAGTGTACAGGAATATTAATATCCATGTACAACTACAAGATAAAGCAGCCAGAGCGAACCTAACGTGAAAAACAAGGCCGACAGTCGTAACGGTCAGCAATTTGAACTGAGCAGGGAGCTAAGCGCAGCACGTCCGCTTGCTTTGAAGGTTGGGTGCGCTCTGTGAGGCTGATATGACATAAATGCTAGTGACAGGGGGGAAGGAGGTTCAGGGGAAGGATAAAAGGAGGATTGAAGTGAATTTTAGAAGGAGGCAAAGGTGCCGTGGCTAAACACAGCTTGCGTGAGGGGGTTTAAGTTGGAGGCAGCAGCAACTCGCCTGGACGCGGTGAGGAGGCGGGAGGACATAGTCAGGTGAGCGTCAGGTGCGTGTTGGATTGGGCCATGGTTTCTCAGTACTTGGTCGGCTTGATTGTGTGTGTTGTTTTCTTGTTTGGAGGAAATGTCTTGGTCTTCGTCTTCTGTCTTGGTATTCTTGTTAGCTTGAAGTTGATTTTCTTATTACTCTCCTCCTCCTCTTGCTCTCTTGAAGTGTCCATTCATTCGTGTTTGGGTCTTGTTCTTCGTCTTCCTCGTGTCTTAGGTCTTCATAGGTGTGGAAGAAGTCGGAGACTGTGAGGGCTGCAACTTCTACACCTTAACAAATTCACTCCTAGGAGGCCCTTGGGCCGGCCATCCTCGATTTCGAGGGGCTTCCTTTATTATTACTATATTTAATGATGCTAGTGTCATGGTTGGTGATATTAATGCTAGACACGAAGTCCTGGGTACTATGGGACCGAGTAACATTAATGGAAGGAGATGGTTACACTTCTTGGAGGAGTTTGATGATATTGAAATATTGGGGAATCATGAGCCTACCCACTAGGGTGTGTCATACGGAGGCGAATTTTTTTTTTTTTGAGTTTGAAAAATCGGCCCATGGTATTAATGATGTAGTTCTATGTGCAGAATCATGTGATATCTTCAGATTTGAAAAGTTTTAATATTTTGCTTGGTAAATTTTAACTTGAAATCTTATGAAAATTCAGTATTCCCACCCTTTTACCAACACCACTAAATAGCTTATTTAAAGTAAAGTAAATGTATCAGGTTAATTTATTAGGATGAAAATGATCCAGAATAGTGAAACGAATGATCTTGACACATTTATTAAATTTAATATTCCTTTAGAAAACAAAATCATCAAATACAAAAACCGGTTTTACTACTACGACCCGGTGTTGCTGCACACCATAGAGAACATGTCTTTCTTGCTTCTGTTTCTACTCATCACCTCCCTGCTGACCACCTGAGCTCGGATGTAGCCTTCCCTCCCCTCCTGGCTGTATACGTGACTGCTGGCCTCGCTCACTTGCTGTACACAACGCTCTATACTCTGGGTGTGCGAGGGCCAGGCAGGGACATGCATGGGGTTGTCCAGGAAAGCTCTGACTTGAACATTGGTGAGGCTGCAGGTAAGAGGGGGCTCACTGCCAGCCTGGATGTTATCCAGATCTATGAGATCAGTGAGGGTCTTGGCACCTAGATTGACTTCAGGAGTCTTCCTGACCCTGAAGGAATCGTCACCAACTGATTCGTCATGCCCAGATCCTCTCATAAGTCTCATATCCAAGATCTTTTTGACTGCCACTCTTCTCTCCTCCTCATCCTTACTGCAGAGCATTGTCTGCAGAACTGCCTCGGGATGAGCATACCAGGAAGATCTCCTCACAGTCTGCTCCACAATCTGAACAACCTTCCTTGGCTGACTCCTCAGGAGCTCAAGCTGGAAGAGAACATGCCTCGGACCTTCGGAGAACGATGACTTGACCTTGGAGTTGAACCAATTTGGCAAGTAGACACTCACGATGAATTGGACAATAAGTCTCAGGTTGTGAAGCTGGTTCCCTTTCAGTTTATGATGAGCGACCCAAATTCTGCAGAACCTGAGAGCCGTTGTGAGCCACCTAGAATGTGAGACTCGACCAATCTGCAGGTAAGCAAGTCTATCAGGCATGACCCCAGTTTTGATGGCACTGCAAAATCATGTAACCATAGTTCTGGTCAGTACTCAGGTCGTCAATGACAGTATGTGCAAGCTCAACGAGTGGAGGGCCAACTGTGATTTTTTCAAAGCTCGGATTTATTTCTAACTCAGTGGCAGAGTCCAGCATCTTGCCAAGAGGACCAGACCATCTGTTGTTTGAAAGAGTCTTGCCATCCAGCTCCTGGATCAGATGTCTGAGTGGCAACTCGTTGGTGTGGAGGTCACAAACAATCCAGACCAGCTTCCTCCCAATCTTCCGCTCTATCCACTGTATGACCCCCCCCCCCCCTTGCCACCCTGTGTTCGTGTTGGTGCTGTCCCCTCCAATGGCCTGCAGGGTCTGGTCTACGTTCCTCTCTCTGAGCCAGTTCACAATGTTATCTGCCACTATCTCAGCTGGTTTCCTGATGTCATCCTTCTCTTGAGTGAAATGCCACAAATACTTCCCCCCTGGTTCACTGCAGCAGGAGTAGTGTTCCTCCTTCACCATGGCAGGGAACAACTTGTCAGAATCTCCAACTTTCATGAACACTTTAGTGTCATCCCTTCTCCCATCAAAGAACAAACAATTGATTCCAATTTCTCTTATCCCCTTATCAAACTCCTCTTCTAGGTTACTGACAAGTTTCTCCTGAGCTCTCCTTACTTTGTTATGATCTATCACCAGGTGAACATCATCAGGTGTTATCAAACCACCGTCAATCCAGGCAGCTGTTGCTATCTCTGCAGTTTCTCTGAGACCAGTGTGGTGTCGCATGCTGGCCAGAGCTATGCTCGGGATATCTTTCCTATTTCGAATCTTATGCCTGGAAGGTTTGGGATCATTATTTTCTGGGTTAGGGACAAAGTCACCGTTCTCCAGGATCAGCACTCGGATCAGCCATGGGGAAGCCATTAAACTCTGAATCAGCTTGACTCCAATCATCGGCCTTTTTTACCTCACCCTGGGCCTTCTCAAGTCTCTTTTCCTCGGCAACTCTTCTCCTCTTCTGTCTCTCTGTGGCAGCCTCCTGTCTCTTGGATTCCGGAATATCTTGGCTAGAAATCATGAGAGCCCCTATACTGCCAGTCATCTCTCTCTGTGCTTTTACAAATGCCAGTTCGATCACAGGAATCTTCAGTTCACGCTTGCAAATACAGGAGATGTGGGCCTCGGATTTACAGTCACGATCGCATCCAAACTCAGGACAGAGAACAATTGGGCACTTGCAAGTAATAATGTCAAATAACTGGTCCAGTTGCTTGGCAAAGCTGTCCTTAACTGCAAGTTTTCCTATCCCAAGAGAGATATCTCTTGCCTTTTCCCAACTGGCTAGCCTACACATGAACCATGCGGCGGTCGACAAAATTAAGAAGAAAACCCAGAAATTCAAGACGTGGATTGGGTCAAACGATGAGCAAGACAGGAGGATGTATGCAAGAGCCAGAAACCAAGCAAAGATAGAGTGTAGGAAGGCTGAAAAGGAGTTCCAAAGGCTGGTTGAACGCGAGGTCAAGTCAAACCCAAAGGCGTTTTACCGCTATGCAAAGTCGAAATTGAAAACGCGAGTAGGAGTATCAGACCTGAGGCTTGAAGATGGTAGTTACGCAGATTCTGACCAGGATAAAGCTGAGGCATTGAACAGCTTCTTTTCCTCAGTGTTCACAAGAGAGGATGCAACTAACCTTCCTGCGTTTGAGGACAGACGGTTCGACACAGCACTGACCCACACTGTGTTCACAGAAGAGGGTATTAGAAATAAACTGTCCAGGCTAAAGGTCCATAAGGGTCCTGGACCTGACATGGTGCATCCTAGAGTGCTAAGGGAGCTGTGCAACGAGCTTGCAGAGCCCCTGAAGATTCTGTTTTGTAAATGCCTGGATGAACAAATGGTCCCCAGTGAATGGAAAGTGGCTTTTGTGAGTCCTATCTTCAAGAAGGGCGATAGTCACTCCACGAACAACTATAGACCGGTGAGCCTGACCAGCATAATATGTAAAGTACTTGAGAGTATTATCAGAGATGCAGCGATGGAACATCTACTACGAAACAACCTTGTAAAAGATTGCCAACACGGTTTTATGCCGGGGCGCTCTTGCTTGACACAATTGCTCAAGGTATTGGATATTTGGACCCATATTCTAGAACGGGGTGGTAATATCGACAATATTTACCTAGATTTTGCCAAGGCTTTCGACAGCGTACCCCACGAAAGGCTGAAAATCAAACTGGAAGGGTACGGAATTCGGGGAAATGTCCTAGCGTGGATAGAAGACTTTCTACATGACCGCAAGCAATGTGTGGTGATTAATGGCACGAAATCGTCATCTGTACCTGTAACAAGTGGGGTACCACAGGGTAGTGTATTGGGCCCGCTGTTGTTTGTTTGTTTCATAAATGACATGCCTGACGTTGTACACTCCTCCATACAAATGTTTGCCGATGATGGCAAGTTATTTCGGGAAATTAAGAACCAAGCGGACTGTGAAGAGCTGCAGAAGGACCTCTGTGGGTTCCAGGAATGGTCGAAGGAATGGCTGCTGAGATTCAATGTCACGAAGTGTAAGAGGATGCACCTGGGGCGTACCAACGGTAAGGAGGCGTACCATATGTCCCAACGGGATGAAGAAAATCTACTAGTTGAGACTGTGTGTGAGAAGGACCTAGGTGTGTATGTTGACAATGAGCTGAAGTTCTCGGGCCATTGTGAGAAGAAGGTAAATCAGGCAAATAAATTATTGGGTCTTATAAGAAGGCCGTTCAGATATCTAGACGGTCCGTCCCTCGTGACGATCTTCAGGAGTGAAGTGCTTCCCCATCTGGAGTACTGTCACCCCATCTGGTCCCCGAGATATGCTAGGGACTGTCAGTTGGTTGAAAATGTTCAAAGGAGGGCCACCAAACTGGTGCCTGCACTTCGGCACCTCAGCTACCCTGAGAGATTGGAGCGCCTGAACTTGCCTAGCTTATACTACAGACGGGCAAGGGGGGACCTAGTTGAGGTTTATAAGCATCTCAGGGGGCACTGCTCAGTTGAGTGTCCTTACTTGGAGCTGGCGGACGCTTGCCCCACAAGGGGTCACAGCTCAAGATTGAAGAAGCCGCAAGTCCAGAAAACCGTGAGGGCAAAGTTTTTCGGAGTGAGGGTTGTAAACTCTTGGAACAATCTACCAGAGAGTGTTGTGACGGCACCGAGTGTGAGCTCTTTCAAGAGAAGACTTGACCAACACTGGAGCGGGTTCAGGTACATTCAGGAGCCCGTGCATGCCCAGTATTTGCCAACAGTGCGTGACAGAGACGTGACCGATCGCCCGGGCGGCTCGCGAGCCGACCTTTTGGTGAAGAATATAAAGGAAAAGAGACGTGACCGATCGCCCAAGCGGCTAACAAGCCGATCAGTGGCGAAGAGGATAAAAGTAAAAGTAAAAGTTAGCCAGAGTGTACTGTGCCAAGACAGCTTTGGTCATACCACTGGCAATGTCTTTGTTTGTGTAAGTTCTTTGGTTCTTTTCACTGATTTGCCTGATTAAAACACAGTATCTCAAAGCATCTCTCAATGTAGGCAACTCCGACTTCAGGAGCTCTCTCCCAGACCCAAGATAGTGACTGAGATGGCTGGATTTTTGGTTCCTCGTCCTGACACAAGCAGCCATCGCAAATATTATGAACTTATAAATGCATCAGAATCTGAAACAGAAAAAAATATTGTTAGTTGGGTTGTTAAAGAATGAAGTCAGAAAGCAATGTTCACTATTTAATTGTAATGCACTAATGCAGCTGTACGTTAGATTTTCGATAAATTTCACGCTAAAATTTACCTAGCAAAAGGTTGCAAAATATTGAAACTGAAATTATTTTCTGTTTATATACACTAAAATCTACCAAAAAGTGATGGGCCATTAGTTTTAGCTGATCTTCCCTCTTATGACACACCCTACTACCCACATACATGGAGGAGGGTTAGATTATGCAGTATGTTTTAATACATGTGGAATAAGAGAGAATGTTAACATAGTTAGGGATTTGCTTAGTGATCATTTTGCATTCCGAACTACTATACATATTAACAAAATAGAGAAGTTAAGCAGAAAAGATATTGGTTGGCGGAAGACAAAAGACAGGAGCTGATCATTATTGTACAAGATTGGTATACAGATTAGGAACCAATGGATGTTGAAAGCTTTTATGATGATTTAATACATATTACTAATTCTGATTTAACGACAATTAAGTTTAGTTATAAAAGAGAAATAAATTATGGGAAACGTAGTATGTATGTTAATGACAAATTGGTTCAGGGCTGGAGTAAACTCCTTAGAAAGGTGCAAAGAGAAAGGCGTGCAAATCCAAATGATAATGAAATCAAGCAACAGGCGCGGAATATATACTGGACAGACTTTTTAGGGAAAATCGCTAAAGGCAAGAGCTTGGGTGACATATAGAAGGAAGTGAATAAAGTGCGAGATGTTCGAAGCAAGGGCAACAGCTACGCTGACCCAGAGGGCACAGGGCCAGTCAACTTAGTAGGAAATGGGCTGGGACTGCTAGTTTTGCCGAATTATCTCCGAGTTTCCAGGCCTTATTACAAAGTAAGAGTTGACTAAGGCGTGAGTTAGTACAAATTCGGTGTACACTGGAGGCTGATACATGTGTTCCTATAACGAGAGGTGAGTTATTATATGCTATTGGACATCTCTTTCTCTGACAATGATGTAGTCAATGAGATGCCAGTGTTTGGGTCGTGGGTGTTGTCACGAAACCTTGAACTTGTCGGCCTGCTCAAAGACATCCGAGCTATGCGTGGCTCAGACCACTGCGACACTGATCATCGGCTCGTCAGAGCTTAGCTCTCACTTCATATCGCCCCAAAAACGGCGAAGGAAGCAAGCCTCCAGAAGAAGTGTCTGGAGGATCCAGTGGTACCCCATGCTTTCAAAGAGCACCTCGAACATGGGCTGATAAACAACCCGACAACAGACAACCCAAATCCCAGTGCCGAATGGGATATTCTCGATATTGTCATGAAAAAATCCCTGTAGAGAGACCTTCGGCCAGATCGAAGGAATACACCAGGACTGGTTTGATGAAAATAACCCGGAAATCAATGTACTCGTCGATGATAAGCGTGCCGCTTTAACAGACTGGCAGAACAACCCTCAATCTTGGAACAAAGCTGATACCTTCAGCAAGAAGAAAGCGGTGGCCCAGCGCGAACTTTGATATCTAAAGAACAAATGGTTTAAGAATATAACTTATGAAATGCAAAAACTTACAGATCATCACAAGATGTGCAAATTTTCCAATTCCACTAAAACATTTTTATTGGTGGATCACTCATGGCACAGCCCCTCTCCACTCATCTGACGGTAACTCCCTAATTAAAGACGAAGAAGGCATCCATCAGTGCTGGAAAGAGCACTACTATTCACTCCCTCAGCATCCAGAGCTGACTCACCTCAGCTAACCTCCATCTCTGAATGAGGTAGCTATTGCCATCAAACAGATAAAAAATAACCAATCCTCAGAGCTTGATGGAATTCCAGCCGAGGTGTATAAAGCAGGAGGACCTCTGCTAACCAGCCATCTCCACTCTCTCCTGGAGAATATATGGGAATAAGAGGAAATCCCCCAAGCTCGTAAAGACGCCTCCATCATCAATATTTATAAGAACAAGGGAGATCCATCAGACTGTGGCAACTACCACGGGATTTCACTGCTGTCTAAAGCTGGCAAGATTATCGCCCGAGTCCTCCTAAACAGACTTCTTCCTGAGTCGGAAAACTTCCTCCAAGAATCTCAATGTGGCCTTAGACCATCACGTGGCACCACTGACATGATCTGTGCCGCCTGCCAGATACAGGAAAAGTGCAGAGAACAGCGTCATGACCAGTACATGGCCTTCATCGACTTACAGTCAACAGTGAAGCCCTCTGGTGGACCCTCAGCCGTTTTGGCTGCCCACTAAAATACATCGCCATTGTGAGGCAACTCCACAATGGCATGAACGGCAGTGTCCTGCACAATGGCACCCAGTGTGAGTTCTTCTCCATACAAACAGGGGTAAAACAAGGATGTGTACTGGCATCAACTCTCATTTCCATTTTCTTGGTTGCCTTCCTTACTCGTGCCAGTGCCAATTTAGCCAGCAGGGTGGACATTGACTACCGGATGAAGGGTCTTTTCAACATAAGACGACTCAAGACAGGAACAAAGGTGTCGGCTGCTTCCATTACTGAACTTCAGTATGCAGACGACTTCACCCTTGTCGCTCACACTGAACACGACCTACAGGCGATCCTGAACACCTACTCAGATGCATAAGCAGACTTCGGCCTTGAGGTGAATGTACGTAAGTATCAGATTCTCTTTCAGCCTGCCCCTGGTTCAATTGCACCTTCACCATCCTTCCAGCTTAATGGCACTACCCTCTCTAATGTTACCCACTTTCCGTGTCTCAGCTCCCATCTGTCCACCACTGTGGACATCGATGGAGATATTCAGCGTCGGATCAGATGTTTATCTCAAGCCATTGGCAGACTCCGTACTCGTGTCTTCAGCTGTAGGGAGCTAAAATAATCTATAAAGTTGCACATATATCGAGCAGTGGTTCTCCCTCTGCGATATGACAGCGAGACATGGGTCACATACAGGAGGCACCTCAAGGCACTTGAAAACTTTCCCTAACGTAGTCTACGTTCCATCCTCCGAGTTTGCTGGGAAGACAAGAGAACAAATGCCAGTATTCTCGCTGACACCAACTGTAGGAGCATCGAAGCTATGATTACAAATGAACAACTATGCTGGACTGGCCATGTTACCCGCATGGATGACGACTAGTAAACGTAACGTTGACGGGCAACTGAAAAGATATAAGGATAGACTTAAGACAAACCTGAAAAAGTGCCAAATTGACCCCATCACCTGGGAGACGATTACGCCACACCGTAATGCTTGGAGGAGCACCACACGAGGTGTCAATACTTTCTAGTTAGCCCGACTGCAAACCGAGGCAGACAAGCGCCAACGCCGGAAAGAAGTTGCCGCCGCTCTTATGGCATTCGATCCGGATTAGATGCAGTCCCCCACATGTGCAACAACTGTGAACGACCCTGCCGGTCCCGTATTGGCCTCTTTAGTCAGCCCAGAGCTCACCAATGAAGGTGACATCCTTAATAACTCATATTATTGTATCATAGCTGGATGATTGTCATACTCGATTCCGAGTGACAGCAAAGTAGTAATATTATATGCGTTTATAAAAGAAAATTCTACGGCACCCGGTGATGATGGAATAACATATGATAACATTAACTGTCTGACTGGAATTAGAGAAGGGTCTCTGTTAGACTTGTTTAATATGTCTTATAAAGGAGGTTGTATCCCTATTAAGTGGAAGAAAGCAGTAATTGTACCAATACCAAAGAACAATGGAGATTTTCGACCCATATCTTTGACCTCTTGGAAAGAATAGAATTAAACAGGTTGTTGTATAAAGTGGAAAATCTCTTGGCGACCAATTTAAATGAATTTAAGAACGGGAGAAGTACTGTAGACTGTGTTGCAAAGTGTTTGAATATCTCCAAGGCTACATGCAGGACTTTTGTAGACTAAAAGGGGCCTTCGATAGGGCAAATAAAGAAGTCATACCTGAGGAACCAATTAATTTAGGGGTTTCTGGGCAGTAGCTGAAATGAATTGTGGATTACTTGAGCAACAGACTGGCTAGAGTATGGCTTCGGGGTTGGTACCCAGAAGAAAGAGAGATGGAGTTGGGGACTTCACAGGGAGGTGTACTTAGCCGCACTCTTTTTAACATATTGATGAACATAATGGCTCGCTATGAATTTCCTGGAGACAGACAAGTTGTAATATATGCGGATGATATACTTTTACAGTGTAAAGGTATGAGAAACATGCAAGAGGCTTTAGATGCATTGAGTACACTTTGTTGTAGAATGGGCCTTGTAATTAACAATGAAAAAACTAAATATCAGGTCAGGAATTATGAACATGGGGTTTTATTTCTTAATGGCTTTATGCTAGAAAAAGTTGATGTTTACAAATACCTTGGGATGCACATTGGGTATAAGTCCAACAGTACAGTAAGTGATATGCAATACCTGGATAATGCATGTAAAGGACTTTTAAGACCTTTACAAGCTTTGGCATGGAAGGGAAATGGCGCAGGTATTCCTGTTTTAAAGATGATTTATATTAGTACTATACGTTCAGCAATTGACTAGGCAGCTCCCATCCTTATAATGTACAGTAAGGAAGTTATTCAAAAGTTTGAAGTGATACAAAACGAGGTCATGAGAATCGTTTTAGGTTGTCAACGGAACACTAGAATTGAAATAATGAGAATGGAGTTAAGTCTACCAATTTTAGAATTTATATATATATATATATATATATATATATATATATATATATATATATATATATATATATATATATATATATATATATATATATATATATTTATATATATATATATATATATATATATATATATATATATATATATATATATATATATATATATATATATATATATATGTAATGTTACAAGAAGAAGTAAGTTAGGAGGTTATAGTAGTAGAATATTATAGCGAGAGGAGTATAAAAGAGAGGAAGATTTTGGTAGCGTGGCCGTGATAGTTATTTACACTTATCGTACACTTATCGTATCTTATACGTCAATACACATCTATTACGTTCTTAAAGGCGACTTGTCAAACACTGCTTCGCTACAACTCTTTATTAATTACGAACATGACACGGACACATTAATAACACCTTCTATTGAAGTTATTAGGTCATTCTTACGTTACTAGACACTGATTCTCGGACACGAACATGAAATGAATACACTTCCCACATAAGTAACTCATCCCGTGGAAAGCTCTGACAAACACTCACGTGACCTAGGGGAGGCCTAGCAGGGAGACTGCTTAGCTGGAACACTGGTGTCGGGAGGGCGACTGCTTAGCTGGGACACTGGTGTCGGGAGGGCGACTGCTTAGCTGGGACACTGGTGTCAGGAGGGCGACTGCTTAGCTGGGACACTGGTGTCGGGAGGGCGACTGCTTAGCTGGGACACTGGTGTGAAGTCGGGGAGGGAGGTCCTGCACGACTCTCCTCCCGTGAGCGGGACTCGGCTGTGGTGGACCTCCTCCTCCGATCCCTGTGTGTCTCTCTCTCTGACTCTGCGAAAATTCTCTGAGGGAGGACTAGGACGTCCTATATATTGGGATGCGAGCCGTGAGGATCAGCTGGTCGGGGGGGGGGGGGCGGCGAAGGGTCTCCTTACATTTGACCTGGCCAATGTGAGGTCAGGTCTGGACTTTTCAGAACTATCTGGGAAAGTCATCAGGTGGGGCCGTGTGTATATTGGGAGAGTAACAGTGAGAGTTCCCCTACACTTGACCTCCCTAATGTCGGGTCAGACTGGAGTTTCTGAGATGTAAGACGTACTTTTCTGGAGAAGTCATCAGGTGGGGCCGTGTGACATGAGAGGCCCTGGTTGATTTGTGGCCCCTTGAGTTGGGCTCCGAGGGTTACATTTGACCTGGCTAATGTGAGGTCAGGTCCGGCCTTTGTTCAGAGAGTAGGTTATTGTATATTGGAAGAGAGTCGGCTGGTGCCTTCTTACATGTCTGTTGTGGTGACATGTCACATGGGAGGGGAGCTAGTTGATTTGTAACCCTGGTCAGCCGCAAGAGATACCCTATACTTTTGACCTGGCTAATGTCGGGTCAAGTCTGGCTTTCCTCGCGGTGTAAGCTGTGGTCTGACAACCCCTCACTACATATATATATATATATATATATATATATATATATATATACATATATATATATATATATATATATATATATATATATATATATATAATCAACGACCTCACCAGCAAGGAATCGAACCCTCGACCTACTGGGTGTGACTAGGGAACGCTTACCGGCTAGGCCACAAGGACACTAAAAGCAGTTCTAGACTCTGTTATATCTCACACAAAGCCTGTTCATCGAGCTGATGGCGCCGTGAACCTCATTGGGAAACTGCCCGTGCCTCGTATGTGGTGTCAGTAGCATTTTACCGAATCCAGCTGGTATGAAACGCGAGGTACATATATATACTTCATTTGTATGTTCAAAGTCCGCCTGTTAAATTGGACTAAAAATGAAGTATATATATGTACCTCGCGTTTCATACCAGCTGGATTCGGTAAAATGCTACTGACACCACATACGAGGCACGGGCAGTTTCCCAATGAGGTTCACGGCGCCATCAGCTCGATGAACAGGCTTTGTGTGAAATATAACAGAGTCTAGAACTGCTTTTAGTGTCCTTGTGGCCTAGCCGGTAAGCGTTCCCTAGTCACACCCAGTAGGTCGAGGGTTCGATTCCTTGCTGGTGAGGTCGTTGATTGTATGTTCAAAGTCCGCGTGTTAAATGGACTAAAAATGAAGTATATATATATATATATATATATATATATATATATTTTTTTTTTTTTTTTTTTTTTTTTTTTTAAGGGAAATAGCCCGCCCGAGCACACGTCACTGACCCACTAGGGGGCGAAAAAATAAGAGTAAAAAGAAATTAAAAATAGAAGAGAAAAAGACTATTAATCTACACCACGAAGATGCTGGAAAACCAGCTTTTTGAAATGAGACAGATTGTAAGAGTATGGAAACACAGAAGAAGGCAGAGCATTCCACAGCTTGGCTGTGTCAGGAAAGCAGGATATATAGTACTATAACGGGTTATTCTAGTGTGGCCGACATCCACACAGAAATGGTGGGCAACGCGAGCAAAACGAGTGTTACGAGCCCACGGCTTAGTTGACGGTACGCAGGATGCCAAATCCACCGAACATTGTCCGTTAAAGTACCTGTAAAAGAGAGAGAGTGAAGCAACATTGCGGCGAAGGGAAAGGGAAGAGAGATTTTTAACTAAAGGAGGAGAGTTAATAAGACGAAATGCCTTTGATTCCACCCTATCTAACAGTTGGACAGAAGAAAGGCCACCCCAGATATGAGAGCAGTACTCCAAGCTAGGACGAATGAAATCCGTTATAAACTTGGAGCAACTGCTCAGGAGTGAAGTAGCTACGGCATCTGTACAGCATTCCCAGCTTTTGGGAGGCAGCCTTAGCAATGTTATGGATGTGTGGCTTCCATGACATTTCAGAGGAAATGGTGAGGCCTGGCATAATCTATTTTAGAATTTGGCAGAATGATTGCATCCTGGAATGTGATTGGTGGGAGATCTTCTATTTTGGAAAGTGTAATTGGTAAATACTGAGTTTCATTACTATTAATTTAAAAAAGAAATTCTACCTCTCCAGTCGGAGATGCTGCACAGATCCGCATTGATAGATGAATTTAATGCTGTAGCCGCTACTCTTACGACTATTAGGAGAGGAGATAATAGGTTGTCCCTTACAATAATGTGCTTAAATGAAAGAACAGATCTTGGCAATGTGTCCAAGTATGCAAGGCTATTGTATAATATTATGATGGCGTATGGAGTAGATAAATATTGCATTTCATTACAAACTTATTTAATGTTTAGACCATGACAGGAAGGATGCATTACAGAAAATATTTTACAGCTTGGGAAAAAAAAGAAGATTGGCATCCCAGTTATTTACGAAATGTCTTTTAGAGAAAATAAATAGTTTTCCCAGGCGAAACACTGTACATATATATTGTGATTGATCAGTATTAACTAACGGTCAAGTGGGATGTGGTGTTTTTATAAGGGAATATTTTATTAATGAGTGTTATGCAGATGAAACAGTTTGTAAATGAATTAGTAACAACACCTCATCCACGCTGGCTGAACTACACGCAATATGTGAAGGACTTCAGGTTGCTATAGAGAAAGGTAAAGAAACATATTTTTGTTCATAGTAAAAGTGCATTGGAAGCCTTACAGAGTAAACGTCCATGTAACTTTCATATTGTTTATATCTGTAAACGACTGGTCATAGTAATGCAAGAAATGGAATGTACTGTGTAGTTTGTATGGATTCCATCACATGTGGGGATTCATTTAAATGAAATGGCTGACAGATTGTCCAAAAAAAACTGCAGAAGAGATGTAATATAGATATTGTTAACATTGTAAGTATTAGAACGATAAAGAGGGAGAAAAAAAAGAGAGGAATGGGAAAAAGCAAGAAGAGAAGTGATTGCCATATGTAGCGAGAGTTTTCAGCATTATTTGTATGTTTTACAAAACACCAATGTAACTTATGGGACTAACTTACCATCTGTTGACACTGTTATAATGAGACTAAGATTGGGATACAAATATTACGGGCAGATCAGTGGAGGGGCGGGTCAACCTTGTCAACTGTGTCATTTCAGGGATGTGAAAAAATCCAACCATACAGGAACAATGAGATCATCACTTTAAAGAAACAAGTTTGTTGGATGATTAAATATGGAAAGATTAAAATAATTCTTGCAATGTACATAAATTTTGCTGCAAGGTTAGGACCATTAAGTTTGTATAAGCTTACATTATCTGTTCTTTTAATGTAGCACAGTGTTCATGTCACAATGAAATAATTTTGTATTGTCAATAAAATATTTTAATTTCTGATAAAGTAATCCCAAACTTTACTATGTTACCATAGACGTTCAAATTCACCTTTGCCTCGTTGTCAGTCTGTAATTCTTACATTTCTAATGCAAAAGACTCAGTAAGCCTCTCATTGAAATTTGTTGCCATTTTCTGTGCGCATCCGTTGGAAGTAGAGTGAACTGAGCTGAGAATAGTTAAAAGGTATACAGTATATAGGAGTGTGAACTGCTGTTGTGAAACGTATCACAGGGCAAGGAGAGTAACTGCGTTAATTTCTTGATTATAATCTATGGTCCCAACTTAACGAAACAGCACCTTGTCCTTCACTCCATGACACCTGTATTAAAAAGTGATCCCATCGACCCCATGACCTCTATGCTGCATCTTGTGACACCATTTGGGGTCGCGACCCCGTGTTTCGGATCCGATGTAGAGTCTAGAAGGTAGAATTACTGTTACTAAAACTGTAGCAACAGCTTACTCACTATACTTATTTTTATTTCACAGGTTTTGAAATCGCTGGTCATGTGCAGGAAGAACTTACTCGGAAGGAGCTCCATGACCTGCTCTGCTCTCATGGGTCTGAAGAAGAGGAGGAAGAGGAGAAAGAAATTAGGGCTGACAACAATGAGGAAGATGGTTCTCAGGCTGGAAATATGGAGGAGAGCCTCGCCGGAAATGACAACACAGATAAGGTCAGAGAGTACTGTAGTCACACGATCTGTGTAGACCACCACTGATCATGTAGTTTGTATTGTTTGCACTTGCACCACCTCATATTTGAAAAGTGGAAGTGAATCCCATAGGCATGGCGGCCCATTAGGAGAAGTGCAGTGACAGCAAACTGTATACTATGTATTTCTTTTGGTACACACGGAGGTGGTGTAGCCGCCACTACACCTTTACCTCCCCCAGTTGGGTGGATGAGAGAGTCCTGCACGTGAAATGGTGACCCTTAGGAGAGAAAATGAGCATTGAATCCACTATGCCGCGATACCCCTGCATCTCACATAGAATAGCAATATCAATGCCGCCATTATCGTCTCAGGAGCTCTACAAAGTAAAATTTCCCATCCACTTTGATTTACTTACTATTATAGTAAAATCGTGAGAACCTATTATCAAGGACAGTCACAGCTACTGAGTTTTTTTTAATTCGTACTTAAATTCAGTTTCATTAATCCTGAATCCACAATTAACTCTCAAGTTGTGTAACTCAATATTACGTAAAAATTAAACGATTAATGGATTGATGACAGTACCGTAATAAGAATAAATGTATTATAGTGCACAAAAGACCCTTTCAATAACCAGTTAAGTGTGAGTCCGAATCACCTGAGGTTGATCAGTGAAGCAGCTGAAGGAAGTTGCTTGATCTCTCAACAGCTGTCAAACGGTGTACTGTTGGGTATATGCGGAAGGGGGCATATTGTGGGTGGAGCATGACGTCGCGAAATCCTCATATACCATTAGGAATGCGGTAGCGATGGTTCATATTATTATGGATATTGAGTTATATAACATAAGTGTAAATGCGCAGTTAAGAAAATATATTTGATGACTACAGCAGCATATTTTAGTTAATTGTAAAATAATTATTATTAGTCATTGTAGTAGTATCTCGGGTGTTAGGTGTGACAACAGCGGTATTGGATTACTGTACTGAAAACTGTTTCTGTATGCAATACTATACAAATCATATTCACTGTGCAGACTCCTGGCAACCCTCTCTCTACTCCGACATTTCTCATTCCTTCTCTGTTATTCTGTCACTCAAACATGTATGCCCTGTGCTTGTGCAGCATTAAAAAGTTTTGTTATCATATCGATTGTTCATATGTTCGGAAATGTCACTCATTTTATTACAAGGCTCGCCCTCCACTCACACCTACCGGGGCCCCAGAATTGAACCCCAGCAACCAGTTCGTTCATTGGTCGATGGTTGGAAAATCAATTCTGATAATAATGTTTAATTATACTTTATACGTCCAACTGAATTGTCTAAGATAGATCATTAACACGGCATAATTTTATTTCTGATAATGATAATAATGGTAATAGTCGTTATTAAATTTCCTTTATATTTACAACGCTCATGAAGTGGAATATAAGTCACAATAATCCAAAATGAATAGACACGTTTTGCCTTTTGAATTATTATATCATGCATTGTTTTTCAAGAATTAACATAGTATGTCGGAAAAAGTTATTAGTGAAGCAACTGCAACCCAATACAGTACAACTATACGAAGTAAAAAGACGAGGTCTTCTGCAGTTCTAAATATTTCACTGACACACTTTTAGTTTTTTAATAATAAGATACACTTTCAATATAAATATTAATCCAGAGTAGTCTATGTACTAATTCAATGGAATAACCCTAGTAAACGTGAATGACAAAAGTCTACGAGTTTAAGTTGTCTCGTAGCCTCATGCAATTACAGTATATTTAATCCGCGTTACTACTTTTTTTTTATCATATCCCAGTTGTTGTTAAGTGTAGCCCTAAAATATCTGTTATACCGTAGGATTTTTTTTACACTACCATATGGTATATAGCCACAACACAAACAACACAACCCAACTCGATTGTTCCTGCAGATTGCACCGTAGCGATATCTAGTAAGGATTAGATGGCTTAAAATCTACCTATACAATATAGCAAAAGGAAATTTAACATGCTAATGGAGTGCATCATCGATCGCAGGGATGCTGATTATTTCATTACGTCATGACCGAGGTTTTGATTGGAGGTATTCTATCTTCTATAGGTCCCTACACAATTTGAAATAATCCTGGTGTATATAGTGGTTGCCTGAAGTCCATGGACCCTCAAAAGTTCAGAGAGGTAGCCGACACTACCGTCTGGTTGCTTTCATTATGTGTGGGGAATTCAGGGCTTCTATAGGTCAGAAATTTTAACCCTAAAAGAACCACCAGAATTGCCCCTGAATCACCCTAAATTACCGTAAATTATAATATATATATATATATATATATATATATATATATATATATATATATATATATATATATATATATATATATAGTTACGAACCCCTTTCACCGCTTCTCAGCTCCTGCCACTGGTTACGAACGCTCCAGGTCGAATATAGAGAAGTAGTAGATATATCACAGGTGTCAGTGAATTACGACTAGTTGTCCCGACAGTCTCCGGTAATTTCTCGACTATAGGTATCAGTGTACAGACAAAACAAAAGGCAGGAAGATTTCCACCGGGTCACAGAAACACACTTGTGAACTGTAGGCCTATTTAATAAACACTAAATCTTCAAAAAAAAAACTGTTCACTGGTTATGTCCTCACAACTGGACTTCTCACCCCGAATCTATACAGTCAGCACACTACCAGAGTACAATTCCTTTATAGGGGGTGCTGGTGGTAGAGTGGTTCGTTTCCCGGGCCGGTGGAAGTTGTTTGGACATTAGTCCCTGTTCACCTAGCAGCACAGTAGATACCTGGTGTAAATCGAAAGTTGCGAATTCGTATTCAGGGACAAGTTGTTGGAGCTTCCAATAACTTGATGACATAAAATCATTGACTCTCCAGGCTTCTATGCCCTTGACTCTTCAGGCTTCCTCGCCCTTAACTCATGAGACATAAAGGCAAGCATGAACTTAGCATGCTTCCCTGTTGGGCGCTGTAAACGCTTCTGCGCTTCACCTTGCACAAGGCTGTAGGGGAGTGCCCAATAAAAAAAAAAAAAACCTTTATAGCGCTCGCAACAATTCCACAATACTTGCACAACAATTATCATAAGTTGTAAGTAGGCTCGCACTTCACACTCTGGGCAGAAACAATCGACTGACTCCTCAGGACTGACTGACTAATGACTAGTGACAGGGGGAAGAAGGTTCAGGGGAAGGATAAAGGGAGGATGGAAGTAAGTTTTAGAAGGAGAGGAAAGGTGCAGTGGCTTAAACACCGCTTGCGTGAGGGGGTAGGCGATGTGCCCGGATGGGTGGGTGGGTGGGTGGAGTCTTTCCAGGTGTACTGCCCTGACCCATGATACTGCCACAGACGATTAACGTAGATTACCATCGGCTGAGCCTTCCTTCCTCCCCTGACCCGGTAGGTCACATCTGAAAGGCGCTCCACTACAGTGTATGGTCCTTCCCAAAGACTCTGATTGACCCTTCTTCTGCAGAGGGTTATACAGCCAGACCTTATCACCGTCCTTGTAACAAGACTGGCTTGCTTTGACATCATGGTTGCGCTTCATCACTTCACCCGAGAACTCCAGAGCTCCTCGAACTTGGCGGTGAACCTTCATCAACCTTTCTTGGAGGCTTTTGACGTCACTAGTGGTTTCTTCAGGAAGTTCTTCATAAGGTGGTTTTCCTGTCAGCAGGTCCACTGGCAGCCGCATTTCATGACCCAGCATCAATTTTGCCGGTGAGTATCCAGTGGACTCGTGGGCAGCAGACCGAGACACCATCAGCAGAGCAGGCAGTTTCTGGTCTGATTCTGACTGCCCCTCAACACAGTACTTGGCCAGTTCTTGTCCCAAGGTCCAATTAAACTTTTCCACCATTCCGTCTGAGTGTGGCCGAAGTGGAGTGGTTCTATTCTTCCTCATGCCCAATAGTTTACAGCACTTGTTGAACACAGCCAACTCAAAGTTTCTGCCCTGGTCCGACTGCAACTCGTGGGGCACACCAAACCAGCAGAAGAACTGGTCTACCAGCACCTTGGCAACAGTCGTGGCTTCCTGATTTGGGATGACATCTGCTTCTAGCCATTTAGTGAAGTAATCCATGGCCACACAAATGTACCTATTCCCATCTGCAGTGAGTAACAGAGGTCCCGCAATATCCACTGCGACCCTTTCCGTTGGTGCGCCTGCATGATACTACTGCAGTGGGCACGCATGTGTAGCTTTGGTCCCTTCTTGGCGCAGCAGACATCGCATGAACTGTTCCACTGTTCCACATCCTTACACATGAAAACCCAGTAAAACCTTTGCCGCAGGCGACTCAGGGTCTTCTTCACTCCCAGATGTCCACTGGATGGATTGTTGAGCATTTCTCCCAGGATCCCTGACCTCATCTTCCGGGGAAGGACTGTCTGCCAGTACCAGTTAAGGCGCTGCAGCAGACCTTCCTTCAGCCGGAGAGCATCTCAGTGAGCTCAGTAGTTTTTAGTCGTACGACTAGTTCCAGAGATCGTCTCCCATGCTGGCCGTACTGAGCTCTGACTCTTCCACTCGACCACTGGTCGCAGGCCTTGGTCTTCCAGCTGCATCGTCTAAACGCCTTCCCCAGCAACGGCTGGATCCTCCTTTACCTTAGTGTGACTACACTTCTTAAGGGGGTGCCTCTCTCCCTCATCACTGCAGACAATCAGGCTCCACCACTCACAGACGGGTATGCACGGTACCATTCACCTTACATGGCAACAAAGCTGGTTGTTCAAATACTTCTTCTGTCAACTCGTCCGTGCTATTATTTACACAAGTATTTAAGCAACTTAATATTTTAGTACTTTAAGTAAAGAACATTTACATGGCAGTCGATCCTCGTTAATTCGGACTAATAGGGGGGAAGGGTGTCCGTTTTAGCCGATTATCCGAATTAACCGATTTAGGGGTTAATGTTGCATAATATTGCATTATATTTCAAAGAAAATGCAGTGAATTTGTCCTTAGCCTTGCATATGTCCGAAACTGTTTGCTTTTTAACACCATACTCGTCACAAACTCTAGCCACCGAAGCACCAGCCTCTAACTTCCTTATAAGTTCCGGTTTCTGGTTCACAGAAAGGGTCACATATTTCCTTTTCGGCGTTTTACTCCCCCTTGAAGACATGATGTAAAATACAAGGCTGAAAGATGCCTAATCACAGAAATATCAACGAAAATTGCAGGGTAACATAACACTGATACTCGAATATGGCGCTAAGACAACAATGACTGGCGGTCTACGCGCGCACGCCATCTATCGGACAATCCCAGAACCAGAAATTTGATATGGACAGTCCCTTGCTTACCGAGCATCCCCCCCCCCCCCCCCACACTAGTGGTGGAGATGTTACATTTAACCAAAAAGACGCTGGTGTTTTATCCCAGCAGTGGGTGGACCAGCATTTTAGCATTTTCTACTTAATTCTACATAACTATATTTACAATTGTTGTGCTACCTTTCACTACATCAAGCTCTGCAACGTTCGGCGGCCTTTCTTTTAGTGCTCCTTACATCTAGACCTACATCTTCGGTATGAGTGGCACATCTGGTGCCTGTGTCTGTCCATCACTGAGGTCATTCTGGGCTAAATGATTTCCCTCCACAGATTCTTCCAATGGATAGATGCTTTATTAAGCGAATTAGTACCCACATCCTCTTTTTAAGTTATACAACTCTCATTTGATCACGATCACCAAGGAAAATTTTTCGGATTCTTCCAAGTGTTCAGTGATCTCTACTACTAAAAGTTTAAATAATTCCCTCTATCTTGAATAATCTAAGATTCTTTATTAAGCAAGTTTGTTCCATGGTGTGGTTCCGTGTCAATACTCCTCGCTTCATTGGATGCTTCATTAGGCTGCATGTTTGCACTACCCGACATTAATGTCTTGTGTTCCCCAGAGTAGATATATTTTGTACGACCGTGATCCAGTAGGCTAGAGAGTTAAGTTTACTGGCAGATTCTACAGGTCAATTTTATTTACTGCTTCAATGACTGTCCGTCACTCTTAATAATTTGCTAAGGATGCTGTTATCCTCGCAGTTCTAGAGAGCTTCCAGCACGTTGTTAATAGTGTATCTAGCAACTACACAGTTGGTGGAGCTGGTGTAGCAGGGGCGGATCCGAGAATATCAAAAGGAGGGGTCCAAGAAGTTGTGGGTGCTCGCCATCCAGCTAATTTTGGGGGGGTGGGGGCACTATACTGTAAACCCCCGAAATTTTTTGGGAGATTTTACCAATATCAAGGGCATTTTGAGGCCATGTGCACTTGATATTAGGAGGTATTCTGAGTTCAATAGTAATTACCTTTTACCATAATCTACTATAACTGAAAGTGGAAGATGATCAGAATATAGGAACAGTTCCAACAAAGGTACAGTAATACTATTTTACTTAAGATAAATTTGCAAATTATTAAATAGAAATGAAAAAGAAGTTGTCATGCAATACAGAACCATAAAACATCCTTCGGTCATTTTTCTGAATGAACTTTTGGCAAATGGCATCTAAGCCAATATCACAGTTCTGGTGAAGGTGCATCAGCATGAGGCCAGTAAGTCGCTCCTCTGGCATGGTGGCTCGCAGAAAGGTTTTCGCTCTTCTGAGTCCACTAAATGATCTTTTTGCTTCACAACTTCCAATTGGTAATGTGCATCCTATTCTAAGCAGGACGGCAATATTTGGAAACTGATCGCCATCTACCACCTTAAGGCAGCTAAGCAGGCTGGTGGGCAACTGGTCAGCATTCTGCCTCTGAAAACAGAGTTACACACGTTCAGATTATGTTCTGTGATTGAAGATATCAGATACAAAAAGGACTGACACTAGCTCGTATATTTTAGACATTATGAATGTTATTACTGTACAGCAAAAAATAAACATTCAATGCCTTCCAATTTCATATCTTAATTTAACTAAACCCATTTATAAAACATGTCATACAGAAAATATGGCTGTTCTCAGCTTACATGGACAGTCTGTTAGATGCCCATGGGAGACTCAGATATTGTATATTAATATCTACAATTGAAAAAAAAAGCAAATGACTTATTGTCATAATTTTCACATGCCTGCCAATAGGCCATCCACTTTACCGCTTACGATATTTCCTACATCATTATCTTTGCATGAGTTCTGCAAAGTGATCTGTAAATCATTGTGAAGAACTTGATAGTCTGACTCTTGCATGCTCCTTTCAGGGGTAGGACAAGACACTGAAGTAGGTTCACATGATGTAATTTCATCAGAGCAGGGTTTTGGTTGCACTGGTTCTGATGTACGAAGATACTTGAAATCTGTTCACTGCTGCTGCATTTAAGAACATAAGAACATAAGAACATAAGAATGGAGGAAACTGCAGCGGGCCTATTGGCCCATACTGGGCAGTCCCGTTTACACCCAACCCCTATTGCTCATATAAGCATCCAACCTATGTTTGAAGCTATTCAGCGTATTCGAGTTAATGATGATATTTGGTAACTTGTTCCATTCATCCACTACTCTGTTTCCAAACCAGTGTTTACCTATATCACGCCTAAATCTAAATTTGTCTAATTTAAAACCATTGTTACGAGTTCGCTCCTGGTTGGATAGTTTAAGTACATTTGTAATGTCTCCTTTGTTTAGCCCTGACTTCCACTTATATACCTCTATCAGGTCACCCCTCGCTCTACGTCTCTCGAGGGAGTGCAAATTAAGATGCTTTAACCTGTCTCTATACACAAGGTTCCTAATGCCCGGGATTAGTGTTGTCATTCTCCTCTGAATTCTTTCCAAGGATTCTATATCCATCCTGTAATACGGTGACCAGAACTGAACTGCGTAATCCAGGTGTGGTCTCACAAACGCAAGATACAGTTTTAGGATGACCTCGCTAGTCTTGTAACTAACACTCCTTTGTATGAACCCAAGTACTATATTTGCCTTGCTACGAGCAAAAACACATTGTTTACTTGGCTTAAGGTTCCTACTTATTATTACTCCTAAATCTCTCTCGCAGTCGGATTTCTCTATGGCATCGTTGTTCATCTGGTATCTGGTTTCCCTGTTTACATCTCCTATACTGAGTACTTTACATTTGTCCACATTGAATTTCATCTGCCATTTTTCAGACCATTCGAAAAATTTGTTTAGATCTTCCTGTAGTTTTGCTGAGTCCTCGTCAGATTTAATAACACGTCCTATTTTAGTGTCATCAGCAAATTTACTTATGTTGCTGTCTATGCCGATATCTATGTCGTTTATGTATATAATAAATAATAATGGTCCATGTACTGAGCCTTGGGGAACTCCACTTGTGACGTTGCTCCAATGGGACTTAGTGCCGTTAATGCTCACTCCCTGTTTCCTGTCCTGTAACCACGCCCTAATCCATTTAAGGATGTTACCTTTGATGCCATGTGCTTCTACCTTTCTAATTAGTCTTTCGTGGGGGACTCTGTCGAAGGCTTTGCTAAAGTCGAGATATACCACATCACTTTTTTTTTGTGCCCCTCGTCCACCGATTCGAAAACTGATGAAAAGAATGTTAATAGATTAGTTAGACAAGAACGTCTGCTTGTGAAGCCATGCTGGGAATCATTGATCAATCAATCTGCGCTTCATTATTGATAACCGGCTCCGTCCTCTTTCGAACTTTTGGAGTAAACTGAGCTACTCTGCCCCCTCACCTTGACTTGACTTGATGCCTGTAGACAAGGATGAAGAGCTATTGCTTGTTGCTGGGTGGGAGGGCGGGGGGAGGTTTGTGTTGGAATTACTTTGGAGGTAATTTTTTTTTGGGGGGGGGGGGTGGAGGGATAGGTTTTAGAAGAAGGTAAATGAGAGGGAAGTTTGAAGGAAAGTAGTTGAGTAAAAGTATCTGGGCTCAACCAGATATGTTGTATTTTAAAATCCTTTGTTGATCTTTTATACTAGTAATTTAAGTTCTAGCTCTCAGGCGTTTGGCTTTTTTCTTGCTTATGTTTTATCATTGCAGTAGCCAGTATTTCAAGGAAGAGGTGACGACCTCTGGCCAGGTTCTTTATGGAGCTCGCTGAGCATTGTAACTTTTACTTTAATAAAGGCGAGGAAAAGCAGCAGGAAGAGGTTGGAGAGGCTAAGAATACTGTCCGTCAGTCATTTTTTTGCTTTTCTGTTTTAATTGAAGCTCTTGTTTAAAATAGGAAAAGTTTTTTTGCAAAGTGATGTAGGATCCAATTTGCTACTTTGGTTCTCAGGGAGATGGTTGTAGTAGCTTGCCTTATTTAATGGGAGAATGACAAGCGCATGGTCGGTCGGGCTGGGCCTTTATTCTCTGTTCTTGGTTACAACGTGCCTAACACATTTCGTGTTAACACTAGCCTAAACACTTTCTGGCTTTGGTAAGACGTAACATAATATATAATATATATATTCAATAAAGGCAGCATATAAACATACATATATATAACACTATTTTTCCCTTTCAAAAGAGAGCATGGCTGCTACAAATCCTAAATAAACAAAACTTACAGAATTACATGTGGCAGGGAAGAAGAGAATAGAACACAACAAATATAACTTCCTAACTAAACAGTTTTGAAAGGCCTGTTCACAATTCAGATAATTAGACGTCCAATTTAATTACAGGTCTCCTAACTCTGTTTAATCTTCTAGGACTATTCCCTCCATCAAGTTTTACAGGGGGTTTCACTTGCACTCTGTGCATTTTCAGTGACAGACATATCATCACTACAATCAGATGACACAGTGAGTGGATGCTGGGAAACATCATCTTTGACATCATCATGATGATGATCATCTGAAACTGCGTCAAGTTTATCATCATGTCCTGGTGCTACATTCATCTCGTCATGTGCCTGAATGATGTGATCCACATGAACATACCTCAAAGAGTTACCACATTTCACTAAATATGTCCTAGATCCACATACCTTGTCAATGACACCAGTTATCCACTTTGCATGTACAGTACCATAACCTTTAGCCATATTCCTAACTCTCACCCAATCATTTACCTTGAACACTCTTTCACTGGAACTCTTGTCATGATACATTTTTTGTTGAGCTTGTTTCCTCTCTACAACTTCAAACAGACTTGGCTTAACTAAACTTAATCTTGTTCTCAACTGTCTCTTCACCATTAACTCTGCAGGAGTACATCCTGTCACACTATGTGGCATGGTTCTGTATCTGAGTAAGAAATTTGCTAGTCTGTGTTTCATTGATTTTCCTACAGTTCCTTGAATTACCTGCTTGGAAAGTGCTTCCTTTACAATTCTAACTGATCTCTCAGCTGCACCATTAGAGGCAGGATGATAGGGTGGGGTCAGTACATGCTTTACACCGTTGAATCTCATGAAGTTTTTAAACTCTGATGATTGGAATGGCGGACCATTGTCAGAAACTACCTCTTCTGGTATTCCAAGTTCGGCAAATATTAATCTTAATTCCTCAATGGTGCTACCAGCATTAGTACTGTACATGTGCTTAACATCAATCCACTTTGAATGACTATCAATTAATACAAGAAATTTGTCTGTTCCCTTATCACAGAAGTCAATGTGTACTCTTTGGAAGGGACGGGTAGGCCATTTCCAGGTTTTCAAAGGTGTGCTGGCTGGCATACTCCTAACATTCTGACAAACAGAGCACTCACGTACCATCATTTCTATTTCACCATCCAGTTTAGGCCACCACACAAAACTTCTGGCCAGAGCTTTCATAGCACATATACCTGGATGTTCAAAATGCAGTTCATTCAAAATTTGCCCTCTAAAACACTGTGAAATTAACACTCTCATACCCCACAACACACATCTCTGTTCTACTGATAATTGGCATCTCCTTAAATGATGCGGTTGAAAGTCTAAGGATGGACAAATCTCTGGCCATCCATTTAGTGTATACTCCAGGACTCTTCCTAATACAACATCTTTCCTAGTTTCATGAGCAATCATTCCGGAGGTGACTGGAAAATCTTCTGCTATCATGGTTACAGCATAAACCCTAGGCTCTACTGTATCTCATAGTCATATGCCGACAATATCAAAGCCCATCTCTGCATTCTTGCTGCAGCAAGTGTAGGAACAGGTGATTTAGGAACCAAAATTGCCAAGAGAGGCTTGTGATCAGTTATTAAAACAAAATTCCTTCCATATAGATACTGGTGAAATTTCTTTACTCCAAATATGAGAGACAAAGCCTCTTTCTCTATTTGTGCATAATTTTTCTCGCTTTGGGTAAGAGTTCTCGAGGCATATGCAATGGGTCTTTCTTCACCGTAATCCATTATGTGACTTATGACAGCACCTAATCCATAGCCCGATGCATCACAAGCAAGCTTTAGTGTTCTACTGGTATCATAGTGGACCAAAACATCAGTACTAGATAGAGGAGCTTTACAATCTTCAAATGACTTCTGAGTTGCACTGTTCCATTTCCATGGTATCCCTTTCTTTAATAGTTCATGCAGAGGGGCTAAAACTGATGAAAACTCCACTCAAGAACCTTGAATAATTCTGTATCATACCTAGAAAAGCTTTCAATTCACTGACATTTTTTGGAGCAGGTAAATTTACTATGGCTCCTACTTTATCTTCTACAGGTCTCAGCCCTTCTGCATTCACTTTGTAGCTAAGATAAGTTACTTCTTTAACTAGGAATGAACATTTGCTCTTGTTGAGCCTGACGTTGTGTGCCAACAATCTTTCGAATACTGTGGCTAGGGTTTTGACATGATTTTGGATGTCACTGTCAACAATAAGGACATCCTCCTGAAAACATAACACATTGGGAAGACCCACAAGAATTTTGTCCATGATGCACTGAAATAACTTTGGTGCACTTTTAACACCATAAGGCAACCTTTTGAACTTATACAATCCTTTATGAGTGTTGACGGTAAGGTACTGTTGACTTTCAGCATCAACAGAGACCTGAGCATATGCTTGGGACAAGTCTAACTTAGTGAAAATGGTTCCACCTGTTAGTGCAGCAAACAAATCTTGAGATGTGGGTAAGGGATATTGCTCATCCTCAACAGCTTGATTAATGGTGACTTTATAAGCACCACATAGTCTAACAGATTTATCAGCTTTAGGTACAATTACTATTGGAGCAGCCCAATTGCTCTTGGCGGTTTTCACAATAATTCCCTCACTCACAAGTCTGTCTAATTCCTTCTCAACCTCACTTTTCAATGCACAAGGAACAGATCTGGACTTAGCATATATGGGTGTAACATCTTTGTCACTGGTGATATGAGCTTCATAACCCTTTATACCATCCTGTCCCTTTACAAATAAAATCTTGTATTTTTCAAGCAATTTCTCAAAACCTGGAATACTGTTACACATTCTAACACTAAATATCTCCTTCCAGTCCATCTCAAGTTCACACAACCAGTTCTTACCTAACAAAGTTGGTCTATTCACATAACTAGCTATAATTTTTGGTAACTATAAATTCTGATTTTTGTACTTTACCTCACACTCTAATTTACCTTCTGTGTTCAAAATCTCTCCAGTATAAGTTCTCAACTTGACACCTGAGTCTTCTAAAGGCACATGCGCAAATAGTTTCTCATACATATCTTTACTTATTATGGAGAAATCAGCTGCAGTATCCATCCTTACACTGAAAGCTTTCATGTTTCCCTCGGCACCTCTTACATTTTAAATCAGCATGTGTTCCTTGTTTTGTGGTATACTTATTCCTTTTAGCTACAGTTACTTTACACACTGAGCCACTACTGCTAACTGTTTCACTACCAGCATTGGGAATAAATTCTCTGGTGTTTTTCTCGGCCAATTCCATGCTTGTAGCTATCTGACATGCACTTTTAAAAGTTAAGTTAGTGGTGTTCATTAACTTATTCTGTATTTTTTCATAATTCAGGCCTATTGCAAACCTGTCTCTTAGAGCTCGGTTCAAGAACTGTCCAAATTTACAGTGAATGGATAACTTCTTCAAAGCTACTATATAATTACTTACTGATTCACCTTTACCTCTGTCTCTGGTGCCAAATCTGCAACTTTCAGCGATCTCAAGTGGAGCAGGATCAAAATGTTGCTTCAGAATCTTGGTTATCTGAATCAGTGAGGAGTCCTTGGGTTTGTCTGGAGTAAACAGATTGACCAGAGTAGAATAAACATTAGCTCCTACCTCTGTCAAAAAGATTGCTTTCCTTTTCTCTTGAAGGGCTTTCTTCTTCTGAGCATCACCACCGTCATCCATTAATTCATTTGCCAGAAAGAAGAAGTCCATTCTCTCACAATATGATGTGAAATCTTCCTTGACTGCATCATACTCCCCCAATCGTCCGATGTACCCACTGACGCCAGCCATGGTTGCTCTCTTCACTTAAATCTCCAGGTTCAGAGTAGCCTTCCCTTCAGTGGTCACTATCCTCTCTTCAATGACTTCACCAACACCTTGTGAATCCCATCCTCGTCACCAGTGCAGTATCTTGCATTATTTAATGGGAGAATGACAAGCACATGGTCGGTCTGGCTGGGCGTTTATTCTCTGTTCTTGGTTACAACGTGCTTAACACATTTCGTGTTTACACAAGCCTAAACACTTTCTGACTTTCGTAAGAAGTAACATAATATATAATATATATATTCAATAAAGGCAGCATATAAACATACATATATATAACAATGGTCTTATATTTTTATTTTTATTTTTAATTGAAAAGGTTGATGTTTTGTGTTGCCAATATTTTAATTGGCTATTCATTCTATGCATTTTTTTTTGTTATTGAATTTCTTTGAGGTTGTTAGTTGTGACTTGATATTGGTGCTGGGATGTTTAGTCTTGTTCTGCTCGGTCTGGACCATGAATTTTCTCTCACTCTTCTTTCTATTTCATTATCAAGCCAGTGAGTTACAGCTTCAAACTTTTCTTCTTGTCCCCACGATCTTTAAAAGTTTGTTGTATATGTCTACATTTATTGCCTCGCTGTTGGCACACCAATGCAGTTCTTCGTTTGTTATTTTGTACTGTATGTAGTTTCTTGATTCTTGTGTCACCGAATGCGTTGATTACTACAGGCGGGTAGCTTATTATTGATAATATTTGTGCCGAATACAGTTTTAGTTTGTTTTGTGTATTTGGGTATTGGAATCTTCCAATATTTGAAAGTTTGCTGCGTAGTTTGTTGTCCTTTTCTTTAATGAAGCTTTGGTATCCGGTTTTTGTGATCTTGAGTCCTAGTATGGTACCTTCATTGGCGTATGGGTATATTTCTTCATCCACGTGGTTTCGACCCTTTGTTTGGCAATTGGTATGATTTTAAATTTGTTAATATTTGTTTTAATGTTCCATTTTCTTTCGTAATCATTTATGTTCTGTATTGCATGCGCTGTATGGCGTGCCATCATTGCCGCTGACTTTCCTGGGTACGACATGATTTGTGTGACGTCGTCTGCGAAGATGATATGTTCGATATGTTGTGTTGATTCTGGTAGGTTATTTGTATATATAGTGAATAGCACTAGGGACAGGACGCCCCCCTGGGGCACTCCACTTTGCAGCTGTGCTCTTCTGTTTCGGAGGTGGTCACAAGGATTATCTCGCCTTCTGAGGGTAGGTGTAGTTGCAAGATTTTGTACTTTATGCCTGTGCCACACTCTATCAAAGGCTTTTGCCACGTCTCCCAAGACTATGTTTACTTGGTTTCCATGCTCTTTTCTTTGGCTATGATTTCTGTTATTATCGCTATCGCAGTTTGGATTCCCCTCTCTCCCCTGAAGCCATGTAGTCTTGGGTTGTGTTAATTATTTGTATCCAGGAATTTTTGTAGCCTTGTGTTTATTTTGCGCTCTAGGAGTTTGCCAGTTAGTTTCAGTAAAGATGTCGGTCTGTAGTTGGTTATTTGTTTTGGATCCTTGCCTTCTTTGGGACGGAAGATTATTTTAGCTTTTTTTTTTTTTTAATTGATTTGTAGGAATATTACCTACGCGGACCTTAACTTAAAATGCTGGTCCACCCACTGCTGGGATAAAACACCAGCGTCTTTTTGGTTAAACGCACATCTCCACCACTAGTGTGGGGGGGGGGGGGGGATGCTCTGTAAGAAACTGTAGGGTTTCTTGAGAGTGGTTGGTGGTTAGCTTTCTGGCAACCTTCTCTGCTGTGATAGGTGGTTGTATGTTTCTCCTAGCTAATTGTGTTCCAGGGCACTCTATGAGGTAAAACTGCAGTGTATTTTCTGCTCCGCTGTCACAGGTCTTGCACATGCGATGCTCTGCTTGTGCCGATACAATTATTTCCCAAATGCATGGGTATCCCAGTCTCAGTCGGTGGAAGTTGACTTCTTTCTTCTTGTTATATCCTTCACGAGTGGTGGTCTCTCATATCGTGACCAGATAGTACCACCTGGCCGATCGTGATGCTGGTGTTAATCTTCTATGTTTCTCTATTTTTCACTGGGCAGTTCGTGTTATTGTGGTCTTCTTTATCTGCTCCTGACTGGGCGGGATGTTCTTCTCAGTGTTTCGCTGTTCTAACGCAGCCTTGGCAGCAGCATCAGCTCGTTCATTCCCTGGGATTCCGATATGACTGGGCACCCAGTTAATGATAACTTGCCGATCTTGTAGTTTTAAACCCTGCAGTAGTCCAATAACGGATGTTATGAGATGAATGCTGTCTCTGTGCTCTCTGCATTGTAGTGCTTCAATAGCACATCGTGAGTCAGTGTGTATTACAATGCCTTGTTGACTGTTTATGGAAGCGTGTCTTAGGGCTCCAAGTATGGCAGCTAGCTCAACTTGCAATTGCAAAGTAGAGCATCCATCTGAAGTTCTCCAAAGGGACGTGTTACCTCCTTCTATAATGAAGGCTGCTCCTGCCTTCGTACTGGTGGTCTCTACAGAACCGTCTGTGTAATACACTGTACTATTGTGAGGTGTTAGAGCCTTCATGTTTCTCTCTGCTATCTGTCGGAGCTCATGTGGGTTACAGTCAGCCTTTCTTGTCCCAGTTTGTGGAATGTTGAAGATTGCTGGCGGGGACTCCCACGGTGCTGGGGTGCTATAGTCTGGACTCATTGTATCAGGTCCTTTACTGAGGATTCTGTCTTTCAATTTCAGTCGATTTACAGCGTCAGATGCGCACAATAGCCATGTTTTCTTGTTAAAGACATCTCTGTTAAGGTTCAGTGCTCGTAAGAGTCCATTCTTGATGTCACCCTCCCGAGCCCTAGAAATCAGTTTTGTTGCAAAGCACGCTGTTAATCGTTCCGCTCTGGTTTGGAGAGATGTGAGACCTGTCTCCATGTGTAAGTTTTCAATTTTTGTCCACATAGGTGCCTTGACAATGGCTCTCATAGCGTTATTCTGGGCAACTTCTAATTTCGCCCACTGCCCCTCAGACAGTGTGTTAAGAGCCGGTGTCGCATAGTCTGTTAATGATCGAATGGTGTGTATATATAGCGTTCTTAGGACTACATGTCCCGCACTCACCTTGGGTCCTGTCATGGCTCTCATCATGTTGACTCTCTTGCCTATTCGGTCTCTTAGATAGTTTATCTCAGTGTCAAATTTGAGGCGTTTGTCAATCCAGATGCCCAGGTATTTGTATACATTGACCCATTGTATGGCAATACCTTGTATTTGAAGTTGTGTCACCGGCTCATTGTGTCCAAACCTCATGGCTTTCGATTTGGGGATTGAAATCTTGAGCCCGAGCCTCATACATTCTTCACTTTGCTGATTTGGTTTCTGCCTTTTACTGTCAGTGCTAAGTCGTCAGCACAGCACAGCAGTTTGGTACCCTCATGAAAGGGGAGCAGACACAAGTTTTCCATGAGGATGTTGAAGAGAGTTAGACTAAGAACTCCTCCTTGTGGTGTGTCATTTTCCAGTCTTTGCTGACCTGAGACTTGTCCTTGACAAGTAACTCTTGCTGTTCTGTTTTGGAGACAGTCAGCAATCCAAGCCAGTAGGTATCCTTTGATACCTTTCCGGGCCAGAGTGGTTACAATGGCCTGTGCATTTGCCAGCTCAAATGCTTTCTCTAGATCAAGGAATACTACGATTGCCTTATTTTGACCAATCGATCCCAGGAGAGTGGCCAAACTGTGTGCAGTGCTGACACCTTTGGTGAATTTAAAGATATTGTGGTGAAGTGGTCCAATTTTCCAGAGGAGTCGTGTAAGGACCATCCTTTCGTCGATTTTGCCGATGCATGCTGTTAGTGATATTGGTCTAAAATTCTGGGGATCATTGGGTTTGGGAATAGGAACAATGTTTGCTCCTTGCCAAGCTGACGGGAGTTTGCCTGCTGACCATGATGCATTTATAACTGTTATGATAGCAAGTTCACCAGCAAGTCCTGCATTGCTAAGCAATGAATAGGTTATACCATCACTGCCAGGAGCGGTGTCTTTGCTTGTTTTCCTGGCCCTTCTGATTTCTTCTATAGTAAACAGACAGTCTGTAGTGTCAGCTTGTTCAATTGCATGTCTGACTACTACTTCTCTCTCCAGTTGTACTTGCTGTAGATGAAGTCTTATTTCAGGAGGTAGTTGGGCTGATGACGAGCGTTCTGCAAAGTGCTCTGCCAAGCGATTTGCTTCCTGTAGTGGCTGGGGGTGGCCTGGAGATCTGGGCAATTTTCCTGTTGCTATCCTGAGTTTTCTCCAGAGTTCACTCAGGCTGGTGTGTGCATTAAAGGTTTCGCACCACTCGAGCCATTTGTCTTCCCTAATTTTCAGAGTAATTTGACAAGCATGTTGGACAGCAGCTCTCAAAAGTTTTACTTCCTCAGGGGAAGGGTACTGTCAGAGATTTCTTCTGAATGTGTTGATTCTGTGATTCTGTTCTCTGACTTCGTCATTGTAGAACCAGTAGTCTTTGTGGTGTCTATTTGTAAGGTTTGTTTTTGGTATTGCTTTCTCTGCTGCGTGTTGTATGGCATCAGTAAGGTCGTGGTTTAGTTGGTCAATATCTTCTGGTGGTTCATAGCTCGAAAACCATTTTTGGAGTTCATCTTGATATAATTTCCAATTTGCTTTCTTGGTATTCCATCTGGGTGGCGGACGTGGGGGAGGAGGGAGTAGTTCCATTCTCAAAGTAGTTGTCGTTGCAAAGTGGTCACTGGTCAGTTCATCATCTATCTCCCACTGAGCTACTGGAACGAGCTCAGTGGAGATGAATGTGAGGTCCAATGTTCCTCCCAGTATGTGTGTTGGTTCCCCAGTATTAATGAGCGTTATTTCTGGAACATCTGTCAGCAGTTCCACTAGGTGACGACCATCCAGGTTCATTCTTGTGGTCGAATTGATCGTTGGATGGTGGGCATTGAAGTCCCCAGCAATGAGCACAAGTTCCTGTGTTGCTTGTGTCAGTAGTTCACTGGCTTCTAGTCGTTTGGTAGACGGTTTATAGATATTGTATACTACAAGGCTGTCGTTTGCCAGGTGTATCCGAACAGCTTGTGCCTCTACTCCATCTCCACAGTGAACTGCTTCTACTTCTGAACTGGGGATGGTCGCCCTGACGAGAATCATGCTGCCATGGGAGTTGGGTCCCTTTGGTACAGAGTACTATTGGTATCCAGGCAAGCGGAATTGTTGACCTTTGGACATCAGGGTTTCTTGTAGAATGAAGACATCAATATTTTTAGTTAAGGCTGCTGCTTGTACAGTATGCCGTTTGTTGGACAGGCCTTGTACATTCCACTGTGTTATCTTGAGATTACAAGGATTTGGGGCTATTCTATCATTGTCTCCTCGTCGCTGGTGCTGTAGTTGCTCTCGGCGTTCATGGTCGAGTCGCTCTCCTCCTCGTCCGTTAGGAGTGGTGGCTGTTTCTTGGGCACCTGCTCTGAGGGAGGAGCAGGAGGTGGAATCTCGGGAGTTTTTTCTTCTCTCTTCAGGGTGCTGTCGCTCTTGTCTGTAATCGTGTGTTTGCTGACGGTCTGTGCTTGTTGTTCTATTCCTCGTGATCTGTTGCAAGGGGCTTGAGGTTTCACGGTTTTGAGTGATCTCTTGGATGGCAAGTTCTTCTTCTTGTCTGATATCTGTCTCAAGGGTGTCGTCTGTTCCACTTGTAGTTGTGGAGTTTTGGGGGTCTGGTCTTCCTGCATCTTTTCTGTGAGCTGTGTCATAACTGCATTTATTATATTTTCGACGCTGGTATCTTGTTTCTGCATTATCGTAGAGAAAGTCACTATCATAATAGTGATCATCTGTTTTATTTGTTATTCGGTGAATGCCGCTTGCAGAGTGGCAGGCTGGGGTGTATTCAGTTGGGTGGTCGCCTGAAGGGGTTGCAGTGTCCCAGGCAATATGGTGTTCTCCACCAATTATGGAGTGTTCTGTCCTTTTACTGCTACACAGCTGTGGTGCTGCGGTTGAGGTGTCCACTGGTTTGTCATGGTTTTCTGCATGGACTGATTTTGTCCTGGTGTCTTCAATTTTATCCTGTAGCCTGGTGAAGGAAGTGCAGGGAAGGAATCCTCTGACAGTTGGGGCGGAGTGGGTGTTGGGTTGACTGTGTTCTGTCGCTGTTGACCCCACACGAATGTGCTCTGAGGTGCTTCTTTTCTGTTTTGTGGTTGAACTTTTGCCATTGCAACTTTCATCCGCTCTCTCCTCTCTGGGCATGATGTGCTCCAAGCGTGAT
Organism: Homarus gammarus; assembly: GCA_958450375.1. NCBI lineage: Eukaryota > Metazoa > Arthropoda > Malacostraca > Decapoda > Nephropidae > Homarus > Homarus gammarus. Next base: position 257,401 of record CAUDMG010001671.1, on the reverse strand, counting down.
GTTTCTTTCCACAATTTGGGCACTTGGCTGTCGTGATGGTTCCGTCCTTATGTTTCTAAATATACATTTGTGTCATGTGGCTTTGGCTGCAAATGCCACATCTCACGTTTTTGTGGCATCTGGATTGGTGATGTCCAAATTTCTGACATTTGTAGCATCGTAGTGGTTCTGGGACAAAAGGACGCAACTTGTAAGTCCCCCAGTTGCCTAGGTCTACCTTCTCTGGGACTGTCCCCTTGATGTCCACTAGCACTTGCCTTGTCTGTGCTTTGTCCTGACTTGTAACACAGCGCTCTGCCTTGGTCACTTTTGGATGTTTTGTGACGACTTCTACAGGTAGTTCCAGAGGATATCATAGTAGGACCATTCTGGCTGTTTTCTCCTCGGGGTCTAATGGTATTCTCTTGATCGTCTTCCCGTTGAGCTTGCTGACCTCGCTAAGGATCTTGGCTGTGTTGTGGTCTTGGGGGGAAAGTATCAAGTCTCCAACTAGATTGGGCTTCACACTGAACTTGATGTTCTTGTATTCCAGTTCCAGTGCTACTACTACCTCGTATGCATGGTCGAACTCGGTTTCCTTAGGAATATTGTACTTCATCACAGTCGGAATCGCGACGGTGGGTGGTTCTGCCACAGGGTGGATTGCTGGGGACATATTGGCCATGTCGGAGAAGTCGTCTTCCTTCCAAAGCCTCTTGTGGCATTTTCCTTCCATTGGTTACGTCTCTCTCGCTCGTCTTAAATCAATAAATTGACAATGAAGGCTCACTATACCTACCTAGTTCCTCGTTGCCCCAGGACCAGTGCCGTAGCCAACCCCCCCCCTCCCACCCCAACGGGGATCGTAGGGTGGTGGCCTGACCTAACGACAGTGACAGTTCCCGCAGGGTTCGTTAATACTGGGAGAATCGGTGAAGGCACTAAGAATTGTGAGCAAAAAACACAGAGAAACAAGCAAGTCAATTCAACAGGGACGAGATATCCACGTCAAAGTGAAAGTGGCGTGTGTGGCGACAGTACTGTAAGTCTGGCTAGGCGCCGTCGTGAGCAAGTGGAAGCGTGGAAGCGCGTGGGTCGGGAGTAACTGCGACGTGCGTCTTCTCACAGCGGTGGCTCACGCTAATTATTTTAGCGAATTTGAGGGCATCGGAGAAGAAACCGGCTGAGAGGGCTGAGTTGTAATATTTAGGAGTGCTTGTATTGGTCTCTTAGGTAGGTTTAATAGCATATTTCGAGTTATGCCACTTATTCCAGGGGATTTTTCTTTTAATTTGCGTCGGGTGTAGGACGTCAGTCTATTGTTTTGCTCTCTCAGCCAGTCTTTAATGGCTTCTTCATGTTCTTTGTCAAAGTTCTTATTTTATTCTCCTGATTTTCTGAATATTTTTTCCATTTTATACGAAATGCCTTTTCTTTTTCCTGGTCTGAAAAAAGTTTCTTTTCTGTTTTGGTCTTTTATGTGGTTTACTCTTTGATTTTTGGTACCAAGAAATCTTTTAATGTTTTGCCAGAATGTTTTTGTGTCCTTTGTCGTATCTATGTTTGATAAGAACATAAGAAACAAGGAAATAAGGAGTCTGCAATAGCACGGTTGGCCTGTGCATGGCAGCTCCTGTCGAGAGTTACAACCACTCTCTATCGTCCATGAATCTATCTAGCTTCCTTTTAAAACTTTCCAGCGTCCAAGCACTTACTACAAAGTTGCTAAGCATGTTCCACTCGTCCACCACCCTATTTGTAAGTCAGTTTCTTCCTATCTTCCTCCTAAACCTAAACTTATCCAACTTAAATCCGTTGCTACGAGTCCTATCCTGCTCGGATATTATAAGAACTTTATCTATATCCCCTTTATTGATTCCTTTCACCCACTTAAATACTTCTATCATATCTACCCGCACTCGTCGTCTTTCTTGGGAATGCAAGTTTAGTTTTAATCTATCTTGATAGGGAAGGTTTCTAAGTCCCTGAAACATTTTCGTCATTCTTCGCTGCACCTACTCCAGTGATTTGATATCCATTCTATAATAAGGGCACCAGAACTGAATAGCATAATCGAAGTGTGGCCTGACTAGCGCAAGATATAATTGCAATATGACCTCTACACTCTTATTACTTACACATCTAGATGAGAAACCTTATATTCTGTTTGCCTTACTTCGAACATTAACGCACTGTTGTCTAGGCCGAAGGTCCGGGCATACGAGTACCCCTAGGTCTCTTTCACAAGTCGACTTCTCTAGTAAGACGTTGTTGAGGCTGTATACATTGACAGTAGTTGTTCTTCCAATATTAAGTACGCTGCACTTACTGGTGTTGAATTTTATTTGCCATTTTCCTGACCACTCCTGCAGTTTATTTAAATCGTCCTGTAGTGCATTTGCATCCTGCCCTGAATTAATCTGCCGCCCTATTTTGGTGTCATCCGCAAACTTGCTTATGTCACTGCTGATTCTAGTATCAATAGATCTCTTACAACGCCTGGGGAACCCCACTAGTTACACAGCCCATCTCAGATTTAAAACCATCTATGCTGACCCTCTGTGTTCTATCGGTGAGCCATGATTTTATCCACTTTAAAACTTTCCCCTCGCTACCAAGAGCCTTAACTTTTCTCAGAAGCCTCTGATGCAGTACTCTGTCAAATACTTTGCTAAAGTCTAAGTAAATAACATCGAAATTTTCGTCATTATCTACTACCTCAGAGACTTTCTTAAAAATCGTTAGCAGATTTGTTAGACAAGATTTTCCCTTTGTAAATCCACGTTGAGAGTCGTAGATTAATTTGTTTTTCTCTAAATGTGATCGGATGCTATTTGTTATAATTGATTCAAGAAATTCCCCACTACTGACGTCAAATAATCGGCCAGTAATTTGATACTTATGCCCTGTCTCCCTTTTTGAATATGGGTAATACATTTGCCTGTCTCCACAATTCTGGCACAACTCCCGTGTCTAATAATTTTATAAATAAACTTACGAGGGGTCTACTAATCTGCTCCTTACACTCTTTCAAAATTCGAGTGAAAATTTCATCCAGCCCTGTGGATTTTGTCTTCTTTAATTTATTTATCTTCTTAAGAACATCCTCTTTTCTGAAAGTGATTTCCTTTAGTTTCTCTTCCTCATTTCCTCTAAATGTTAGTTCCACCTCTGGCGTTTCCTCATGATTTTTTTTTCTGTGAAAACTGATAAGAAGTAGCTGTTTAATGCTTTGCTTATTTCTCCACTATCATAGATCACTTCCCCTCTCTCTGACCTTAAAGGCCCCACTTTATACTTGACCTTTGTCCTATATACCTGGAAAACTCCCTTGGGACTTTCCTTGGATTCTCTTGCTATCCTGATTTCATAGTCCTTCTTTGCCTTCCATACATTTGTCTTAACATTCCTAGATAGTTCCTTATACCTATCTCTGAGATGCTCCTCCCCTCCCTTTAATTTCTTATAAATTCCTTTCTTTATTCCTATGTCATGTTTAAATTTTTTGGTCATTCACCTTGGCTCATTCTTATTTGACCAAATTTTCCTGTATGGTATATTTTGTTCCTGTTCTTTATGTTGTATACACGTGAATTTAGTAAAGTCGTCATTAACTGTTGTGGCACTGGTGAACTCACCCATTCCTACCGGAGACTGACCTGACCGTTTCCAGGTGACCTCACCTAGGTACCTTCTTAACCCCTCATAATCCGTCGATCAAAAATCTGGGATTCTGACCATATTATCATTATATTTCGTTTCCCAATTTAGGGTAAACATGATTTCTCTGTGATCCTTGTTCCCTAGTTCTTCCCCTATTTTATATCTCTGATAATATTTTCTTTATTTGTTAATACTAGGTCTAATATATTGTCACCTCTAGTAGGTTCTGTAATTAGTTGTTTTAAAAAATTGTCCTGTACTGCATCTAGGAAGTCTTCAGATTCATAGTCACCTACAATGTTGTCCCAGTGGAGGGGATATAACAGTGTAGGTGATATAACAAACTTACACATTATTTATTATAATTATTTACAGATATTTAATTATTTTTGAAAAGGGAAGTTAGTGGAAAATTAATATAGCAATAAGATATATAGAAGACATATAAAAGATTTTATAGTATAAACCGCAATAAATATACATTTAGAAAAAAATACATAAAATTTTATGATACAAAATCGCAGGTGTACAATACTGCATTAAAGAAAAAGGCGCCTCAGATTGCTGGGTTTAATTTTGTGCTCATGAAATGTACTATACTACCAATAACAATTGCTGAGATAATTATTTGGACCTTGACTGTTGCTTGTTCGGCGGAAAATTATTGTATCATTTTGCTTAATATTTGGTGCTTAATAGAATGGGGATAGTCTCTTTTGTGGAAACGCTAAAATAAAATCAACTTCCGAGTTGAGAATCACGAAGAAAAACTCCGACTCTTTTAAGTTACTACGACCGTTTTCCATTGAAAAGCAACAAATCATAACCTAAACTAACTTCAACTAAACCATTTGGTTGTGAGCCTAACACTAATTTTTTGTTTACCCGTAGAATATAAGCTGAAGCAACAAGAACAAACAGCGAAACCAAACAACTAAATAAGCTACAGCGCCATAAGCTCTCGGGCTGTGTTTTTTCTTTACATGTCATTCTAGGGAATATCATCCGTGTTATGCCCTCGGCGTTTAATTACATGTTTCCCACTTGTCCAATATTCCCTTGGGTAGGTACTCATCCTACTCTACTTTTAGCTTCCACACCTCCTGCATTAACGTTCTAAACTACATGTTTATAGGGGCTACAATTCCTAGAGGATCACATATTTTGCTATAATTGATTAACAATTCTCTTTTTGTACGAATGTCTGTCCACTTGACATCGTTTATGCTAATTCTGTCAACAGTCATATCCCACATTGATACTAATATTTTTACTTGATTAAGTTTTGGTCATCAGGTTAGTCAAGTCTTATCAAATCATTAAGGGCTTTTGAATTTGAATTTCCATGATTGCTTGAGCTACATGATATAGTTCGAGTAACTTAGTGTCATTGTCTTTATCTCTTGTAATTCGTGTACTGTACATAAAGTGCATTCTCAATTTTCTGCACATATGGATTGTCACTATGTTTTGTTTCTAGGTGGTATCGTAGCACGGTGATCGGAAAAAGGTAACAAATTTGATAGGAAAAAGTATCAGGAAAAAAGTATCAATAGTAGTAGTATCAATTTACTGGGAAAAAGTAACAGCGTATACATGTAATAAAATATGAATAAAAACATATATACAAGCACTTTATTGATAAAATACACATTATTACTTTGTTCTAATACGGTAGGTATGAATTCCTGATGGTGGTGAGGAGGTTTTTTAGTTTCTGGAGGTGTTGACAGCATCTGGAGGTAATGGAGGGAGGTGTTCATAAACTTCTGAAGGTTAGGTTAGGTTAGGTTTGGGTATGATATGATAGTCTTGGTTATGTTAGGTGGGTTTCGGTTAGGTTAGGCTGGTTTACGGTTGGGTAGGGTAGGTTAGGTTAGGTTAGGTTAGGTTAGGTTAGTCCGCACAGAGGTAGTCAGGTAGTTTGGACGAAACCATCTATTTACCGATACTTTACTTCGTGTTACTTTATTTCCTGATACTTTTTAGCCGTTACTTTTTTCCTGACTCTTTTTGTTACCTTTTTTCCGTTACTTTTTCCTTATTACTTCCTTTCCTACATTCTTGTAGCACAGTTTGTTGAAGATAAGGTGAACAGGTAGAACCGAAAATAACACCTTTAAATCTGTACGTGTCTAAGGGCTCAAATTTATCATTACTATCAGTCTACAAAAATATTGCAAAATCTCGATCCGCTGTGTGAAGACCAATTCTTAAGAAGGGCTTTGAAATGTCTGCTGTGTAAGCCCAGGAGTTTGTCCTAAGCTTTATTATTGTGCAACTTAATTCTTCCACTAAAGATAATCATTAATTTAAGGATACTCCTTCTAGAGTTCTAGCGCTACAAACATATACTGTGAGCTAAGGTGTAGTACGAGACTCTTGCTATACTCAGCTGTTGCAAATAATGTCTTTTTGTTTACCATTTGTTCCTAAACTTTTTCAATGAAGCCTAGATATTCTTGCTTGTTTGAAACAGTGGTCAATGACTCTTAACATTTTAGCCTACTTCTTTAACTTGTTAAATGTCTGTGTGGTCCTAGCTAAACACAACTGATATTTATCTGATAAAAATTACCGTGGTAGACTGGTAGTCTCACCCAGTATTTCTTATCCTCGTACAGCACTGTTTGTGGATATTTTTATTTACATAACGATCGTCAGGCGCATCAGGGTGCGCAAGAATTCCTGTTGATTTTATGCTCCATAGATTCTCGATTTGTTTATTTAGTTGTTTTACCGTCTCCGACACTGTAGGAGGTTGGAGATGCTCAGTTTGGATCCTAGCTACCATTGCTACATTTTTATGCACGGTTTTGGGATTAATTTTACTTGGAAGACCTCCTTTTGCCTCAATCATATTTATCCCATGGACTTTCATTTGACCCTTTACTATTTTGAAATATTGCTTATACCGACTATTCCTTGGTCTAATATATGATCAGATGTTACGTCAGTGTCTGTCAGTTTTATCTTGGGACTGAGGTACCTTGTGACTTCAGTTAACCAATGGACCGGTAAGTTTTGTGGAAGATCATCAGTTTCTAAGGCTTGAATACGATAGTGTCGCCTACCGAGTTTTACTGTTAGGTTGACGGTGTTGAAAATCTTTTGCTCCACGGTCATATATTGCCATAACTTCGGGAAAATTGTGTTAAAAAAGTTAGCTATTAAATGAATTAATAAATTAATTACAAAAAATTACATCGGAAAGAGAAGATCTCCTATCTTCCACACATACAAAACTCAGACGAGACAGTAATACATGACACCCAGCAAATTTAATAATAACAGAAGAGCTGTTGAAGAAAGAAACGCAAATTACTAACACATGATTTGACGTGAAAATAAGATTGCACTGAAAATTATCACTTTAAACATAAAACAAAATTATACAATGCTTACAGAATAGGGCTGAAGGAATGACCAGACCTTCGGGTAGCTCTTTCGGTAAACATACAGAGAACTTGAAATAGTTAGCCTCAGAACCTGTAATACTTAGGCCGAGAACCTGCAATAGTTAGGTTGAGAACCTGTAATTCTTAGGCCGAGAACCTGTAATAGTTAGCCGAGAAACTGTAATAGTTAAACTGACAACCTGTAATACTTAGGCCGAAAACCTATAATAGTTACGCCGAGAATCTGTAATAGTTAGGCCGAGAACCTTTAATAGTTAAGCCGAGAACCTGTAATACTTAGGCCGAGAACCTTTAATAGTTAGGCAGAGAACCTTTAATAGTTAGGCAGAGAACCTTTAATAGTTAAGCCTATAATCTATAATATATAGGCCTAGAACCTATAAAAGTTAGGTGAGAACGTATAATAGTTAGATCGAGAATATATAAAAGTAAGGTCAAGAACCTATAAAAGTTAGGCCGAGAACCTATAATAGTTAAGACTAGTACCTATAATAGTTAGATCGAGAATTTATTATAGTTAGGTTGAGAACCTTTAATAGTTAGGTCGAAAATCTATTATAGTTAGGCTGAGAACCTTTAGTAATTAGACCGAGAACTTGTAATAGTTAGGTCGAGAACCTATAATAGTTAGGCCTAGTACCGACAATAGTTAGGCCGAGAATCTTTAATAGTTAGTTCGAGAACCTGTAATAATTACATCGAGAACCTGCAATAGTTAGGTCGAGAACCTGTAATAGTTAGGTGGAGAACTTATAATGGATAGGCCGAGAACCTATAATAAGTAGGCCGAGAACCTGTAATAGTTACATAGAGAGCCTACAATAGTTAGGTCAAGAACCTGTAATAGTGTGGTCGAGAACCTGTAATAGTTAGGCAGAGAACCTGTAATAGTTATGCTGAGAGCCTGTAATAGTTACATCGAGAACCTATAATAAAGAGGCCGAGAACCTGAGAACCTATAAAAGTTAGGCGGAGAACCTGTAAAAATTAGGTCGAAAACCTATACTAGTTAGGTCGAGAACCTGGAATAATTAGGTCAAGTACCTATAATAGTAGCCTGAGAACCTATAATACTTAGGTCGAGAAACTATAATAGTTAGATCGAGAATCTATAATTGTTTTGTTAAGATCCTATAATAGTTACGTCGAGAACCTGTATTAGGCCGATGTAACAATGTAATGAGTGTTTCCAGCCAAGCGTGAGCCAATCACAGTGGCCTGTGAGTGTGGCATCATGGGCCTAACTGTGCTGATTGGCTGGAGGCTGAGTTCATGCCCCCAGCTAGGAAGACACCCGGTTTTCAAGCAGAGTCTGTTCTGGCAATGTGACGTATATTCGTGCGTAGGTCATCTTCGATGGCGGTATATATGTGTGTGTGTGAGTACCCATCAGGTTTTATCCATTTCACGAAAAGTATTGGGATTCGTGTGACCCATTTTTAACTAGCTAGGAACATAGGTTATTTTTTCGAAGTATAATTGTTAAACCCCAATGGAAAGCATTCAATAAATGTAGTAACCGTTAATAAGAGTCCTAATTCATCCCTCCCTTATCGAGAAAGTTTGATACGTTATAAGTTTCTTGATGGTACACAGTAATACAGTGAGCCATTAGAAAAAAAACATAGCCTATCATATGTTATTCCTGTTCCCAGTTATCACCGGTTACTACATTATTCCCCAGTTATTCTCCCCTGATATAAGATTATTCTCTGGTGTGAGGGCCTACTGTAGCCTAACCACAAACTAGCCGTTATCTCTCTCTCTCTCTCTCTCTCTCTCTCTCTCTCTCTCTCTCTCTCTCTCTCTACCTCCTTCCTCAGTCACTCCACCTTCAACATCTTACGAGTATACAAGAATGAAATAAATGAAGAAAAGAGAATTGGAGAATAAAGAAAGAAGGATTAAAAGAAAGAGTAAAAGTTAAGAAACAATAAATTGATAATAAAATAAAAATTAAAATCTATTATTATAGTTGTACTGAAAAACTTAGGCCGAGAACCTTTAATAGTTAGGCCGAGAACCTATAATAGTTAGGCCGAAAACCTATAATAGTTAGGCCGAGAACCTATAATAGTTAGGCCGAAAATCTATTATAGTTAGGCCGAGAACCTATTACAGTTAACCTGAGAACCTATAGTAGTTAGGCCGAGAAGCTATAATAGTTAGGCCGAGAATCTATTTTACTGTAGTTAGGCCAAGAACCTATAATAGTTAGGCCGAGAATCTGTTATACTGTAGATAGGCTGAGAATCTATTATACTGTAGTTAGACCAAGAACCTATAATAGTTAGGCCAACAATCTATTACAGTGAGGCCGAGAACCTATAATAGTTAGACCGAGAATCTATTAAAGCTAAGCCGAGAATCTATTATAGTTAGGCTGAGAACCTTTAATAGTTAGGCCAAAAATCTATTTTTGTTAGGCCGAGAACCTATAATACCTGACCTAGCTTGGAGAAGGACGTGCCCCTAAGTGCTCGCGTTAGTGACCAGAGGAAATGACCGCCTTGGATCGTTGTGTTGTGGGGGAAGAGGACCGGAGTGTGAGGAAAGACGACCTCCTGGCCACTCTGTTAAGGCAGCTGGAGCAGTTGAGGGGTGAGATGGACGCTCTAAAGAGGGAGAAGGAAGCCCTCAGGACTGAACTCCTTCAGGTAGGGGTCCTGCCTAGCAGGACACCTGCGAAGGAGGAGCAGGCGTGGAGAGTGGTTGTTTCCAAGGGGACTACGGTCAGACTCAGGAAAGCTGACCAGGGTGTGAAGTGCAGTAAACCCTACCAATGTGTTGGAGGGAGCTGGCGGGGAAGAGAAAAGGAAGGACGAGGAAGAGAAGAGGCTGGACGGTGTGGTGCCAGGAGAGAAAAGGGCAGTCGTTCAAACCCTGACCAGTGGTAAGGTCATGGTAGTTGGGGACAGCCAGGTGAGGTTTTTAGATAGGACTTTTTGTGCAAGAGATAGGAAATGTAGGACTAGGGTGTGTTTTCCTGGGGCTGGGATAGGGCATGTAGCTGAGAGGATAGATAGGGTTTTGTCAGGGAGGGTACCAATCCAGTCGTGTGTCTTAGTGTGGGAGAAAACGACATAGGAAAGGTTAGGAGTGAGGTATAGGGAGGCTCTGGGGAAGGTTAGAGATAGGGGAGGGATCCCGATAGTATGTGGTGTCTTGCCTAGAAGAGGGGTTGGTCGTGAATGGCTGTCCAGGGCAATTGCTATAAATTGCCGACTGGAAAAACATTCTGCAAACAATGGTTGGGCATTCATTGATAACTGGCAACCATTCTATGGCAACGACTACCTCTACAGTTGTGACGGAGTACACTCGTCTCGTGCGGGGGTAAAGACGTTGTCTGCATCCCTGCAGCGTGAAATTGTCACTCCAAAGGAGGGGTTTCGCCAGTAGAGAGAGGTCGGGGTATAGAGTGCACCCAACCTACGCGTCGCTCTCTGCTCAGTTCAAATTGCTGACCGTTACGACTGTCGGCCTTGTTTTTCACGTTAGGTTCGCTCTGGCTGCTTTATCTTGTAGTTGTATATGGATATTAATATTCCTGTACACTCCACTTCTTCCCTATCCTATCCTTTCGCGTAGAGTCCCTGCTGTTTGGTAACGATGCGAAACCTGCTGGCAGAGCCACAAGGGGAGCCCTCAGAGGGCTGCTGAATCGAAACAGTAAGGGTGGCAACATTTTCTGTTAGGGATTCGGCAGTGCTTCATAACCTGTCACTTTTAGGTGTTAGGGCTTGGCTAGGCCCCCGTCAGGGGATTGTCTGTTCACCCTACCCCTAGACCCGTCTTTACTCGCCCAGCAAGCGGACAGAAGGAGCGGCATCCATGGGGTTTAGCTGAGGTGGACAGATTATATAGGATTTTCATGTATGTTACTAACCATGGCCAAAGTGAGAGTGAAGATCACCGGAACCCCGACCCAGGGGTCTCGGATAGAACTAAAAAGGCTATTGAGTGACCTAAGGGTGAGAATAAATAGACTTGTGGATCTGAGACATGGTTACCTCATCCTCACAGAAACAGATGAAGATGCTGATAAACTACTTAAGTCTAGTGCCATGGACAAAATGAAAACTAACGGTTACGAGGTCATTGTCCCACGGGAATACGGCGCCAAGCTCACCCTTGTATGTAAGAAGTTAGACAAAGATGTAGTGGAAAATAACGCAGAAGAAATAAGAGATGAAATAGAAAAGCAAAACAATGTCAAGGTTGTGGAGGTGTATCCTATGTATGCCCATAATATAATCAAGGTTCGCTTTGCAGACACAACGAATGCCAAAAGAATGAAGGAGAAGGGACTCTATGCATATGGCACTTCCATCTCATCACACCAAATAGAATATGAAAAGCATACGCCCATCCAACAATGTATGAAGTGCTATAAATACAATGACCACATGACCAAGAACTGCCTCATGCAAGGGGTCATATGCTCTGAGTGTTCATCTGATCAGCACTTCTACAAAGACTGCCGTAGTACAATAAAAAAGTGTGTCGCCTGCGAGAGTGGCCACAGGACTTTCTCTGCCACCTGCCTGGTCAGGAAACAGGTAACTCAAGAAACAGATAAGAAACTGACCGAAATAACCAAACAAAAAGAAACCAGGGAAATTTCTAACACCATAGAAAGGACCACTCAGTCGACGATCATGGCTTAGAGTCAAACACTAAAAGACGCTCTGAGAGAAACTCAAGCAGACTCCAAAAAACTCAACAATGTCAGCGAGACCATGGAAGTCCTGCAACAAGAGATAAGAACCATCAAGGACTCAATAAAACAGGCAGTTACTGAGTCACTGGGCGCCATGAGGGACGCAGTGGCGGAGAGCATCAGGAGCGTCTCCTCTCCACAGCTGGACGAGTCCAAAGCTACCACTATATACTTGTCTTACCTGCATGCCCATCACATGAATATGGTTCATCCAGGTTCATTCTCGAAACACGCTCAACGAGACACTAACCAGGAACAACATTGCACTTGTTGAAATAAGCGACAAAGTCCCTTCAGAAGAAATCCTGAGGGCAGTAACCCACTCAACGACTTATCGACGACCTCAGCCCACGCCAGAAATAGACCATGACCTCCATGACTTAGGCAAAAGTCAGTATAACTGTAGCCCCGACGTGGCCAGTCAGTCCCCCTGGGATCACAGCTCCAACGACACCATAAATGTCCGTGACCCCAATACATGCACTCCCAGCGACGACAGTGACCATCGGACTGCAACCACAGTCAATGGTTGCGACCAGATAATGGCGACTCTCTGCACAGAGGAACAAGACCCTCGAGCTGCAGCGTCAGTTGATTACTTCGACACGCAGGCCCAGGACCTGAACACCTTCCTGTATACGGGTGACGAGAAGTTCGAGGGCCTTCCATTTCCTGACAAGCAGATGTCCGAAGTTTCTGCTAAGAAGTTCCGTCCCCCTAGAAATGGCAGAAGCCGAAAAAACATTTCAAGCGACGCCCCAAGCTACAGTCTCCGAAATGGCAGTTGTTAGCAGGATGAAAATTGTCCAACATAATGTCGTACACTGGTCCCTTAATAGACGTAACGAACTGTCTAACTTATACTATCAATTAGACCCAAACATCATTCTGTTAAACAGCACTGACATAAAGGACGAAAGTAAGCTCAAAATTTTTGGCTACACTGTATACCAGAGGAACATGACGGGTTAACTGAACGATGGTGTCGCTGTGGCCATCAGGTCACGGCTGAGTCACAGAGTGTTGCCAGACTTCGAGGATTCAGTTCTGGGAGTGTAGGTGGAGACAACTAGGGGACCTGTTATCATATGCACATTGTACCTACCTCCCAGACGTCCTTACTTACCCGAACAAGACCTAAACCAGTTGCTACGCCACAGAAAACCAACATACATCATAGGGGACTTAAATGCGCGCCACGCCATACTCGGACACTGTAATGAGAACAACGTCGGTGTGGCGCTGTATGACAACATCAGAAAGGGAAAACTGCAACACCTCAAGCCGGATTTCCCGACATTGATCAGACGTGCCTGTGCCACAACACCCGACAAAATCCTCTCTGACAACGTGAACGTCCTGAACAGACACGTTACCGCCGGACCCATCAGTACCAGCGATCACCTGCCAGTCATCGGGATGCTGTTATCCAATCCCATTATGATCCCCGCCAACATCAGGTCAAACCTCAAACGGGCAGACTGGGACTCCTTCAAGGAGTCTCTCAGTCTCAAGCAGGGGAGAAACCTGGAAGAAGCCAGCCCCAATGACATCGACGACGCGGTCAAACAATGGTACACGGATGTGAAGACGGAGATGGACAACAACATCCCGATCACCACTCACAGGACCATTCCCCATTCTCACACTAGTCACCAGCTGAGGCAGCTCAGTGTCCAGTACGATCACCTGAGACAGCTAGCCAGTATCCGCGGGTGGACGCAAGAGCTGAGAGACCGATACCGAGAGCTACAGACGGACATCCAGCACGAGAGCTAACGTCTACATGAACAAAAGTGGGCCGCCTTGGTGTGGGAGGCAGCCAACAATTACCGCGATTCTGCTGCAATCTGGAAAGGGATCAAGCGACTGATGGGTTCCACCTCTAGCACGGTCCCTTACCTGCTCGACCAAAATAACGTGGAAATATTCGAGGAGGAAAACCAAGAACAACTACATCGGCGATATTTACGGAAGATCTTTACCATTAGTGAACAGGAGAACGAGGGCTTCGACAGGGAGTTTGAGGAGGACATTTTAGGTCAGTTGCAGGACCATCAGCACCTGCTCCAGCCGCTCCCACGGACTGATTTCACTAGACTGGTGGACGGAAGCTACCTGACGGGGTGCATAGTTCCTGCAGATGTGTCAGCCGTCAAAAAAGAGCTTAAAAACATTCACCTGGTCAAAGTCACATTAACAAGAACATCTTGGCTCAACTCCCCGACAACATGATAGAGAGGCTTGCTCATATATGCAACGCCTGCCTCACCTCTGGATACTTCCCTAGGATGTTCAAAATCGCCGTTATTCTCCTCATACGAAAAGCAGGGAAGCCTCCAAACCAAGTCGAAAACTTTCGACCAATATCGCTGCTAGAGGTACCTGCCAAAATCTTCGAAAAAATAGTAAACAAGTGATTGCGGATGTATCTGGAGGACGAAGATGTGCATAATCCCCACCAGTTCAGCTTCCGCCAGGCACACCCACCGCCATAGCTCAGGCTTACGAGCACATCGCCAATGCCATGACTGGCCGCCTGCAGTGCAACATAGTACTGAGGGACGTCAGCAAGGCGTTTGATAAAGTTTGGCATGCAGGGCTGCCTTATATGATCATACAACTGGGGCTACCCGAAAATCTGACGCTCCTGCTGTGCAACTTCATTACGGACCGCAGAGCCCAAATCAAGATTCAAGAACATTTTGGAGAAGAATTCTCACTATCGAGCGGCGTGGCTCAGGGCTCTTGTCTCTCACTAACCCTTTACACACTCTACATGGCTGACCTGACACCCCCAATCGTCGGCAGCGAGTAAGTCATGTATGCCGACGATGTAACACAGATCGTCACCTGCCCAGGAAGGTCCACAGCAAGGATGGCGCGACTCACTCCTCGGGCAATAGAGGGTGTCTCGGAGTGTGAAAATAAATGGAAAATAAAAACAAACAAAACGAAATTCGAGGTCATATCCATAGCAAAATTCAAGCCGGTGCCATTGATGATCGACGACGAAGAGATTGAGTACTCTAAACAAGGCAGGTTGCTCGGCCTCATCATCTCTCGGACGGGCATCATTTCCCACGTGAAGGACAGACTAAATAAAGCCAAAGTCGCCGCAGCCAAATTAAAACGTTTTAAACTGATGCGTGAGAAGATACAAGTTCTCCTGTATAAGGCGATGGTGAGGCCTGTGTTGGAGTGCCCACATACACCACTCGTCACACTCGAGAAGACTAGACTACAACAAGTACAGAGCTTCCAAAACAAGTGTTTGAGATCAGCCAGTGGCGAAGCGCCACCCTACCAGGAGACAGTGGAAAACATCTACCCAAGAAATATAACAGAGGCTCTCAACGTCAGGTTCCATCGCCTAGGGAAGAAGGTTTGGGACAAGCTCCTGGACGACCCTCACAGACCAGACCTCCTTCGCGGGGAAGACATCAACGGAGGGCAACCCCACGCCTGGTGGCCCCGGAGTCTGCCCGAACTACAACAACCCAACCCGCGACCCATCTATGTCCGCCACAGTGATCCACCTTAGATTAAAACTTAGATGAGATAAATTCACATTTAAGAAGTCACAATCTAGTGAGTCCATAACGTAACACAATATAAGATTTTAATAAACTTGTAATTGTAAAATCAATCTAGTCATTGTCTACTAAAATAACCATTGTGCAACCTCATCCTAAATCCTAGGTTAGCATAGTTAGCCAACAAACTCTATAATATGTAAAACAAGGGTGTCGTCCCCCTCTGTTTAACTCATTAAACTTCTTTTCCAACTTTTCCCCCCACGACTATATGTTGTGACTTCTCCATCCCTCATGTCTGGCTGTGCCAGGGTAAGTGGGAGTCAAAAGACATGCAGGCCCTGGGAAGTAAAATTGGTTACACACAACAAGGGGCAAAACAGGACCAGGGAAGGGTAGGTTTAAATGTATGCTATAGAAACAGTAGCAGCGTTAGAAATAAAATAGACTTGCTGAGAGCGGTTGTATGTACCGAGAATGTAGACGAGATAGCAATCACCGAAACTTGGTTGAATGTGGCGAGCAAAATTCTTTTATCAGAGTACCACATAGAAGGGCACAACTTTTTCACAAGGACAAGGAAGGTAGGAAGGGGGGAGGGGTCGCACTCTTCGTCAGGGACACATTAAAATGTTGTATTAATAATTCAGTAAAGGGTGAAATAGGAACCGAGTCTGTATGGGTAGAAATTACGGAAGGGTAGCAAACTATAACAACCTGTGCATTATGGGGGATTTCAACTTCAGAAATATTGACTGGGACAAGAAATATTGACTGGAACAACATTGTAGGTGGCTATAAATCTGAAGAATTCCTAGATGCAGTACAGGAAAAAATTTTGAAACAATTAATTATAGAACCTACTGGAGGTGACAATACATTAGACCTAGTATTAACAAATAAAGAAAATATTATCAGAGATATCACAGTAGGGGAAGAACTAGGTAACAGTGTTCACAGAGGAATCAGATTCCCCCTAAATTGGGAAACGAAAAACAATGAAAATATGGTTAGAGTCCCAACTTTTCGATTGGCGGATTATGAGGGGTTAAGAATGTATCTAGGTGAGGTCACCTTGGAACAGTGAGGTCAGTCCCCGGTAGGAACGGGTGAGGTCACGTGTGACACAACAATTGATCATGACTATAATATATTCACTAGTTTACTACGTAAAGTACAAGAACAAAATTTACCATACAGAAAAATTAAGTCAAATGAGAATGAGCCAAGGTGGATGACCAGAAAACTTAAACATGACATAGGAATAAAGAAAGGAATATATAAGAAATTAAAGGGAGGAGAGGAGCAGCTCAGAAATAGATATAATGATCTGTCTAGGAATGTTAAGAAAAATTTAGGTAAAGCAAAGAGAGACTACGAAATCAGGATAGCAAGAGAATCCAAGGTGAATCCCAAGGGTTTTTTCCAGGTATATAGAACAAACAAAGGTCAAGGACAAAGTTGGGCCCTTAAAGTCAGGAGGGGGAGGGGGGGGGGGGGGAAGTGATCGATGACAGTGAAGAAATAAGCAAAGCATTGAAAAGCTACTTTTCATCAATTTTCACAGAAGAAATTTATGAGGAAATTCCAGAGGTGGAACTGATATTTAGGGGAAAGGAAAACGAGAAATTAAAGAATATCACTATCAGAAAAGAGGATGTTCTTAAGAGGATAAATAAATTAAAGAAGACAAAATCCCCAGGGCCGGATGAAATTTTCCCTCGAGTCTTGAAAGAGTGTAGGGAACAGATTAGCGGACCCCTCGTAAATTTATTTACAAAATCGTTAGACACTGGAGTTGTGCCAGACTTGTGGAAACAGGCAAATGTAGTACCCATATTCAAAAAGGGAGACATAGCATGAGCGTCAAATTACCGGCCGATCAGTTTGACGTCAGTAGTGGGGAAATTTCTTGAATCAATTATAGCAAATAGCATCCGATCGCATTTAGAGAAAGGCAAATTAATCTACGACTCTCAACATGGGTTTACAAAGGGAAAATCTTGTCTAACAAATCTGCTGACGTTTTTTAGGAAAGTCTTCGAGGTAGTAGATAATGACGAAAATTACGATGTTATTTACTTAGACTTTAGCAAAGCATTTGACAGAGTACCGCAGCAGAGGCTTTTGAGAAAAGTTAAGGCTCATGGTATCGAGGGGAAAGTCTTATATTGGATAAAATCATGGCTCACCAATAGAACGCAGAGGGTCAGCGTAGATGGTGTTAAATCTGAGTGGGGCTGTGTAACTAGTGGGCTCCCCAGGGGTCAGTACTAGGCCCACTCTTGTTCATAATCTAAATAATTCAGGGCAGGATGCAAATGCACTACAGGAGGATTTAAATAAACTGCAGGAGTGGTCAGAAAAATGGCAAATGAAATTCAACACCAGCAAGTGCAGCGTATTTAATATTGGAAGAACAAATAAAGTCAATGTATACAGCCTTAACAATATTAATCTAGAGAAGTCGACTTGTGAAAGTGACTTAGGGGTACTTGTAATCCCGGACCTAAGGCCTAGAAAACAGTGCGTTAATGTTCAAAATAGGGCAAACAGAGTATTAGGTTTTATATCTAGAAGTGTAAGTAATAAGAGTGCAGAGGTCTTATTGCAACTATATCTTGCACTAGTCAGGTCGCACCTCGATTATGTGGTTCAGTTCTGGTGCCCTTATTATAGAATGGATATCAATTCACTGGAGTCGGTGCAGCGAAGAATGACGAAAATGATTCCGGGACTTAGAAACCTTCCATATCAAGATTGGTTAAAGAAACTAAACTTGCATTCCCTAGAAAGACGAAGAGTGCGGGTAGATATGATAGAAGTATTTAAGTGGGTGAAAGGAATCAATAAAGGAGATATAGATAAAGTTCTTACAATATCCGAGCAGGATAGGACTCGTAGCAACGGATTTAAGTTGGATAAGTTGAGGTTTAGGAAGGAGATAGGAAGGAAATGGTTCACAAATAGGGTGGTGGACGAGTGGAACAAGCTTAGCAACTTTGTAGTAAGTGTTGGAACGCTGGGAATTTTAAAAGGAGGCTAGATAGATTCATGGATGATAGAGAGTGGTAGTAACTCTCGACAGGAGCTGCCATGCACAGGCCAACCGGCCTATTGCAGACTCCTTATTTTCTTATGTTCTTATGTTCTTAATAGTTAAGGCCGAGAATCTATTATAGTTTGGCCGAGAACCTATAATAGTTAGGCCGAGAACCTATAATAGTTAGGCCGAGAACCTATTATAGTTAGGCCGAGTACCTATTATAGTTAGACCGAGAACTTATAATAGTTAGGCTGAGAACCTAGTATAATTAGGCCGAGAACCTATAATAATTAGGCCGAGAACCCATTATAATTAGGCCGAGAATCTATTATAGTTATGCAGAGAACTTATAATAGTTAGGCCGAGAACCTCTTATAGATAGGCCGATAATCTATTATAGTTAGGCCGAAAATTTATCATAGGTAGGACGAGAACCTTTAATAGTTAGACTGGTATCTTTAGTAATTAGACTGATAATCGATAATAGTTAGGTGTTTTGGGTCCTTTAACCGTTGATTCCGTCTAGGTTAATGAGGCTGGGACATGTATATTATATAGGGTTTTAGTCGCGAACCCAATTGTCTGTTATCTATTTATTGAGGAACTATCTCAGATACAGTTCCAAGTGTATATCACCGTAACTTAATCACTCTAGCTATGAGTGTTAAGACGAGGACGGAGGATATGTTAAATAGCTCTGCTAAATACGTCCGGTTGGTGTGAGGTGTTGAGTAACAATGCCGCATGCAATCGTCTTTTAAACGCTGACCTTAACAGTCTCTGAGGCTGGTTGTTAAAAGTTTGGCCGAGAATCTATTATAGTTAGGCCGAGAACCTATAATAGTTAGGCCGAGAATCTATTATAGTTAGGCCGAGGACCTATAATAGTTAGGCCGAGAATCTATAATAGTTAGGCCTAGAACCTATAATAGTTAGGTCGGGACCCTATAATAACTAGGTCGAGAACCTGTCATAGTTAGGTCGAGAACCTGTAATAGCTAGACCGAGAACCTGTAATAGTTAGGTCGAGAACCTGTAATAGTTAGGCCGAGAATCTATAATAGGTAGGCCGAGAACTTATAATAGTTAGTTTGAGAACCTATAATAGTTAGGTCGAGAACCTGTAATAGTTAAGCCGAGAACCTGTAATAGTTAGGTCGAGAACCTGTAATAGTTAGCCCGAGAATATATAATAGGAACGCCGAGAACCAGAATCCTGGAGGATAGCGAATGTGATACCGATTTTCCTAGAAAGGAGATAGATCACTCTCCTCTATCTACCGTTCAATCAGTTTAACATTAATTGAAGGCAAATTGCTGGAAGCAATAATTTCAAACTCAATTCGGAATAACCCGGAGAAGCACAATCATTCCCAACATGGCTTCACAAGTGGGCGTTCATATCTGACTTATCTATTAACTTTCTTTTCAGCTGTTTTCGAATCAGTGGACGAGGGGCACGATTATGATGTGGTATACATCGACTTTAGTAAAGTCTTCGACAGAGTCCCCACGAAAGACTAATACGAAAAGTGGAGGATCGTGGCATTGGAGTACCCCAAGGCTCAGTACTTAGACCATTACCATTTATCGTAAACATGAATGACATAGATATAGGCCTAGACAGCATCATAAGTAAATTTGCTGATGACACTAAAATAGGGCATGTAATTAAATTTGACGTGGTCTAAGACAAATTTTTCGAATGGTCTGAAAAATGGCAGATGAAATTTAACGCGAACAAATGTAAAGTTCTTTGTCTAGGAGATGTAAACAGAGAAGCCAGATATCAGATGAACAACGTTGTTATAGAGAAATCCAACTGTGAGAAAAATTTAGGAGTAATGATAAGTAGGAATCTTAAACCAAGTCAACAATGTGTATTTGCTAGAAACAAGGCTAACAAAGTACTTGGGTTCATACAAAGGAGTGTTAGTTGCAAGACTAGCGATGTTATCCTAAAACTATATCTTGCGCTTGTGAGACCTCACTTGGATTATGCAGTTCAGTTCTGGTCACCGTGCTACAGAATGAATATACTGTAGAATCCATGGGAAGAATTCAGAGGAGAATGACAAGACTAATCCCGGCGATTTGATCGAAGTGTATAAATGGAAGTCAGGGCTAAACATGTAAAAGTTAGGCCGAGAACCTGTAATAGTTAGGCCGAGAATCTATTATAGTTAGGCCGAGAACTTATAATAGTTAGGCCAAGAACCTACAACAGTTAGGTCGAGAACCTTTAATAGTTAGGCCAAGAATCTATATTAGGTAGGCCAAGAATCTACAATAGGTAGACTGAGAACCATAGTTAGGCCGAGAAACTACAATAGGTAAGCCGAGAACCTGTATTAGTTGGGCCAAAAGCTTTAATAGTTAAGCCTATAATAGTTAGGCGCATCTCACTGGACTTTTGGATTTGAGATGTTCGTCCGAAATCTTCCACGAGGTCTAGCTTGAGGCAAAACAACAATTTTAGGGTTTTGGTTGAGAGGAAGTTTACTTTATTGAGGTTTTTTCCTCGATAGAGTTCTCTAGTTGAGGAGAAAAATCTTTTTCCTCATTCATCTTCTATTCTACTGGATTGAGTCAGCAGATGGAATAAAAAATCCTGTACTAACCATAAAGAAAGGATTGAGCTCTTGAAATCCCGTTTATGGCTGGGGAAGGACGGATATCCATTCCATGGTGTAAAGAAAATTGAGGTCGATAGAGAAAATGGCTCATTATTATGGCCAGAGAAGTTCGAAATGTATCGTGGGATTTGCTTCACGCAATTTTTCCTTTCCCCAAGGTCGGTATAGATGTGCTAACAATTAATTGCAACCGGTTCAAATTAGAGTTCATTGAACCCTTTTCCAGTAATTCTTGACCCAGAATGTCAATAACTAAGAGGATCGAGCTAGACGCCTACGCAGGCACCTTCTTCTGGTGTGAATGGTGGTCTCACGAGTTACACAATTATGCCTCTCGATATAGAGAAAGAGGGCTTATTGCTCTCAATCCAATCTCTTCGTTTCTTTTTTTAACATGCATTTTTTAGGTAATAACATAATTTTAAAAACATTTGATCCTCTTAAATATTCTGCAATATTACCAGATTATATTTTTTATATACTGTACATATCTAGCGACACCTGACACCTGTCTACCACAGCCAAGCATTAATGCTATTGCCATTCAAGGATTATTTTTCTTCTCTTAGACGGCAGAGACAGCGGAAGAGGAGACAGTGAATGAGAGTGAAGGTGCAGAGGAAAAGACAGCCGAAGGAGTTGATTGTGACACCCAAGATGACGTGCAGCACTGGGAGGAGCAGCTCAGTCACGGTCCACTCTATATGTTACTGCTCAAGTAAGCAAGTACTACAAAACTTTTTTTTTTTTAACCATTTGTACCGACAGTAGATCGCGTAACACACTGTCCAGATCAAGTTCTATTTAGTTTGGAGTCTCAGTTGTCTAGATCTGGGTTGC
The DNA here is from genome assembly GCA_958450375.1 of Homarus gammarus. Lineage (NCBI taxonomy): Eukaryota > Metazoa > Arthropoda > Malacostraca > Decapoda > Nephropidae > Homarus > Homarus gammarus. The sequence goes on along the minus strand of CAUDMG010001671.1, from coordinate 235,559 downwards.
CTCTTTCCTTCTAAAACAGTCTGTAATAAGGAAGCGAGCTTTCCCTCCGAACACTTTAAACTCTCTGTTTTCTCTCTCTCCCACCAATGTAGATATTGATGTTGATATTCAAATGTTTATTTAGCCAGAAAAATACAGACACAAAGTGTCTGAGCCAATTCAGAGCCTGAGCTCTCTTAGTGACACCTGATATATCCTATATATTTTTCTCAAGGAACTATTATATAACATTTAGTATAATCTAGAATAGTACGAGTAACATTATATTAGTAAATATATATGATAAAGTTACCACGATTTTCACATGTTTATTTATTTTATTTTATTTTTTTATATTTGTATTATAAGTATATGCATATTTTACAATGGAGTTGATAATTATACAGAATTCCGATTAATGTGGGAAGCAATAAAACATGGGTTGTATTAAGGTGAAACAGGGGACAGACACAGTCAGGATCATGTCTTGACGGCAAATACTGTATATAATTATTACAATGGTAATTTCTATCTACTTGACAATACATGTTTTAATGGTTTTGATGGTACGATAAAGGTATTAATACAACTGATATTATTTAAGAGATGATTAAAAGAAGGGAGCGTAATATTTGCTCGGATGGGTGGGGATAAGTTGTTCCACACTATCACACTATAATATTTATGGATTTCTGAGACTGACAAAACAAGGAGGGGGGGGGGGGGTGGTATTAGCAGGTCCTAAGTTATACCTCTGGTTATTCCAGAACTGGAAATAATTATTCTCAATCAAGTGATTAACAGATTTATAAACAAATAGAGCACAGCAGTAAGTGTTAATATCCTCGAATTTTAACATTTTCAACTTAGCAAATTGTTCGTTAGTGAGATTAGTTTTTCAAGTAGGTTATTGTCTGCACGACTCTCTTCTGGGCCGTGACCAAGGTTTGTGTTTTAGTGGAGCTGGAAGCCCCCCATAGTGTGTGACAGTGTATCACGTGTTGGTAGACAAGGTCATAATAGATTTTTTTTATTGCTGGAAGAGTAAGTGACTGTTTGTTAAATTGGCTTGCATGTAGTTTCTCCAGTTTAGTTTATCATCAACAATAACTCCGAGGAATTAGTATGTTGTTCACGTTTGAGGTCTGTATTACCAAGGAACAGGGGGTCTAAATCTGAAAGTACAGGTAAGTTTTTCCTTCTGTGAAAGATTGTGTAGTGGGTTTTTTCTAGGTTTAAGGTCAGCTTATTGCATATTACCTGGTTCCTGACTTTAGTTAATTCACAATTCATAGCTCTTATTAAGGAATGGAGATCTAAGTGAAAGGCAAAAAGATTACTGTTGGACAACGAGCATGCATGCCGTAGGTGTCAACAAAGGCTGTAAGAGACTGCACCTTAAAAGTCGTATTTCTGGCGAATTCAGCGAGTCTACTATTCCCAGTCTGTGCAGACAACTATAGTAAGACCCAGTTATCAGCACAGTGACATTTTTTTTTATTACTTTTGGACTTTGTCATTTGGGGGGAATAAAAGCATCTGGTCCTACCACCCGGTCCCTCTGGTCGAAGTTTTTCAAGTTTGCGCATGTGCAATGTAAAGTGTGACGTAGCAGTGACGTCTTTACCAATCTACCTGACTGCAGTGTTGCCAACGTGTCCTATGCCCGCCTTTAAACGCTCCCATTCGTTGGAGACGGCCGCAGTAGGTGACAGTGATGCTGACGACTTTTATCTTGAAGACAAGTCTAAGAAGCAAAAACCTCAGAAGTCAGGGTCTCCAGCAGGGGCTACGGCTCCCTCTCTCACCCCGTCTGGGGCTGTAGAGGGTGGCCTCCTTCTGCCGTCGCGGTTTCCCAAGTGAGCTTACATGTGGCTCAATGACTGACCCTCCGCTAACGATGGACATTGGGGATTCCCTTCGTCTCCCTGCCCCGTCGCGCCTTCGTCGTCTCGGCTTTCCTCGGGACTTGCCTCTGAGCACACGGACGACCTGGTTCTTCCGTCACTGCTCTCCACTTCAGGACTCAACACTTCGCCTCCACAGCGGTCCTACAGCCGTAATAGTCACCACGAGAATGGACGAGACAGTACGCCTACTCATTCAAGTGGGCTTTCCTTCTCCCCAGGAGGAGGTGATGCTGAAGTTTACCACCATCACCCCAGAAACTCGTTGTACCAAGGTAATGGTTCGCCACGTACCCTGGGAGATCCCTATCGACGATCTTCGCCCTCTTCTCCCACAACTACTCGACATGGAGCATCGCATCAACCCGGTCTCCAAACGTCCATCCAACGAGCTCATCGGCTGGTGGGTGGGCCCCCTCCCTCGACGGATTAATCGGAACCCCGAAAATCTTTGGTCGTTGCCAACCGTGGAAACACTGCACCTGGGAATGCTAGAGGATGGTCGCCTGCGGTTTCTCTGCAGGTCCCCACGACACAGTGGAATGCAAATCGAAAATTCAGAACAAAATCCCAGATATTCCATGTTGTGTCAATTGCCATGGCAGTCACCACGCCTGGAATGCCAACTGCCCACAACGTCCTGGCACTCGCACAGGGAAAACTTACCTTGTACCACCGCCCTCGTCTCTGACGAAGCCCTTGTCAACCAAACCTCACTCCTATCCACTGCCGCCTCTTCCATCCACCAAGGATTTCCCATTGATCTCCTCTCCTCTGCCATCCCCCTATCACTCCTACCACCCATCCTTTCTCCCCTCCCTTCCTCTCCCTACCGTTCTTGGAACAAGGTCGTTGCCGGCCCTGCCACACAGTCACCATCACCTCCTGCCCACCTGGACCCCAGCTGTCCTTCACCAGCACCACCACCTCTTGCTCACCTGAGCCCTCACCTTTCCTCCCCGTCACCACCACCACCTGCCCACCAGGGAACCAGCTATCTCTCACCAGTACCAACACCACCACCTCTTGCTCACCTGAACCCTCAGCGTCCCTCTCCGTCGCTACCACCACCACCTGCCCTGTCGGGCCCTCGGCAATCCTCGCTGCCACCTCCAGCTCCTGCACAGGCACACTCGGAAACCATATTCTGTAGCCCACCTGGGTCGGTGTTGGAGGCTAGTACAGCGTCCCTTCTGGACAGGGGCCCATCAAACTATCACGAGGCAACACACGCACGAACACACACACAGTCATAGTACAGCTGTATAGATGATATTATGTATAAGTATTGTATATGGCATTTCATACTCTGCATTATCTTCATTATATATGAACATGAAGAAAAATTACCATAGGTTGTAGTTACTAAAGTATGAATGGAAATAAACACTTCCAAACCACCCAGTGAATCCACAGAACGTTAATGTGCTTCCACCACACCCCATCTATATCTTTTATTTCCCATCATTCGCGTAACTATATGAAAAATCGTGTTTAATTTAACTACATATTTTAAAAACCTTAAATTACTTGTGGATCAGTCACTCCTCATTTGACACACTTATAGTGTAATCCTTTGACCATCCCACCTGGGCACATGGAGGCCCACGGCAACTCTCACGGGGCAACATACGCACGAACACACAAGTTATGATATGAACCCTTCCAGGCTTCACTATCAATATCATGTCATGTTCATCGTCCTCTGTATCTTGGTAACTAGTCATAGTACCAATACATGGAGGAAAATCTATATTAATATACTGTAATATTGCATTTTATTGCAAACCGTAAATAATCTCGTTTAACTATTGGACGTGAGGGAGAGCACCACACACTGGAGTTACGAAATGAAGAACCAAAGGACATAGGAATGACCGACCTGACGTCGTGTGCAGGGAGGCCTGCCGTATCAGTGTGGACACAGTTGCTCAAAGGTTAAGTCGTATAATTCATCCTTGCATTTGTTGAGAAGAGTTAAATATATATACATATATATATATATATATATATATATATATATATATATATACATATATATATATATATATATATATATATATATATATATATATATATATATATATATATATATATATATATATATATATACTTTACCTTACCCTAACAAACTAGTTAGCATAGCATAACACCAAACAGCCTCGCAAGGACCAATAGATCTGTATATAATGTGTGTGCAGGCGGTAAAATGACCTAGTATATTTTACTAATGTCTCATTGTCCATGGGTTTTCTTACAGTTTGGCTGTGAGTTTTCTATTTTGTCTACCTGCCAGTTCAACAGGACTGCTAACCATCCTCCCAGCAACTCATATGCCATCCCAGACCCACAGCCTATATGTATGGTGCAAGACCGCAGCCCAATACATACAAGTCGGGCAGTCAAGCGTTGGTTTGAGGAGCACCCACAGATTATTCTATTGGACTGGCCCCCTGAAGGAGCCGATTGTAATGCTATAGAAAATCTATGGGCGCATATGGTTGTTGAATGGGATGTTGAGGAGAAAACGAGGGAGGCAGTGAGGAGATACGCACATAATGTGTGGGAGGGAATAAGGAGGAGGCCGAACATCTGCAGCAATCTGGTAGAGTACATGCCCACCAGATTGCATGAAGTTATAGCAGCAGATGGAGGTTGGACACGGTATTAACCTGTGGTCAAGAATTAAATCTCCGCCCACGACAGTGCCTTGTAAGGGGTGGCAGGGGAGTTAGCTCTCTGGTGTATCCTCGTTGGGGCCACGTAGACTTCGTTTCCTAAGTCTCAGGAATTTGTCCAGGTATTTTACTATGTGGTTTTACGTCACTTCACATAAATATGCTTACAAAATCTATGCAGTAATATGCATAACTCTTGGGAATCTGTCCAGACATTAAATATATGTTATATACTACAATAATCACATAGATATGTTTACAATGTTTATGCATAATGCTACGAGATGGGGATTTAGAATATAGTTAAAAGTCTACCCAGATCCCAACAGGCAACAACAACAAAAAAACAAAGACAATCGGACTATAAAAGGGTAGACAAAGGATGCGAGTTTTTGTTGTGTATATAAAGTACCATAAATCCCTTAACAAAATATTCAGCTTTCTATAACTTACCCTTAACCATACTTAACCTAAACATTAACAGTATATACATATTTATACAACATACAACAATTTTGAAGCAAGTGGACACGGGGAGGCAATATAAGATTACAAATACTTAAGTGCGGAGCTGAGATAGCTGACTAGTAAGGCTGAGTATTGTAGAAGACGGTAGGTAGTCACTGTGCCGTAGGTTTCCAGGATAGGTGATCCTGTGGTCACTTCCCAGAGTGAACAGAACTCTCATAGAACTGGAGCTGACGAAGAAGACTTGGAGGAGGTGACGCAACAACCAGGATATGGAGAAGGGAAACCCCGGAGTGGTAATTAAGAGTAGTCATACTCGGGTTTCGTCCCTAGCTGGCGTTGCTCGTGGTGCTGGGAAGGTAGATCAGGACAATAGATGGCGTGGTTTGTAGTGCTGGGTAGGTAGATCATGACAATTGGTGGCGTGGTTCGTAACACACCCCCCCCTCCAAAGACCTCCGTAGCACGGGCGCGAAGGAGGTGATTACCTGGTGCGTCTGGAGAGTAGCTGCTGCATTTCCACTGGAGCTTGGGATAAGGAGTCCGCAATCAGGTTGTCCACCCCCTTTATGTGCCGGACTTGTAGGTTATAGGGCTGGGTGAGGAGAGCCCAGCGGAGGATTCGCTGGTTGGAGGTCTTGTTGGTTTGGATGAACGTTAGTGGGTTATGGTCGGTGAAGACTCGGGTTGTTTGTGGGCAAGACTGGAGGTAACATTCAAACTTCTTTATTGCCAACACCAGAGCCAGGGCCTCCTTCTCTATGGTTGAGTAGTTGGTCTGATGCTTTTTCAACTTGGCGGAGTAGTATGCCACAGGGTGAAGGACATCAGTGGTTGGGTCGGGTTATAGGAGCACGGCCCCCACTCCGACACCACTAGCGTCGATTTGCAGATGGAAGGGCAAGGTGTAGTCAAGGGGGTGGACTACAGGCTTGGAGGCAAGGAAGGCTTTGAGGCGGTGGAAAGACTGGTCACACCTCTGGTTCTAGATGTAAGGGACCGCATAACTGGTAAGGTCTGTGAGGGGTCCGGCCACGCTGGAGAAGTTACTGCAGAACCGACGGTAGTAGCCGTACATCCCCAGGAAGCGCATGAGTTCCTTCCTCGTCCTTGGAGTGGGGAAGGACAAGATGGCTTTAACGTTTGCGTCCTTGGGTCTCACCATACCATGCCCAACGATATGTCCCAGGTAAGTCACTGAGGCCCGGCCAAAAGCAGATTTAGCCAGGTGTATGGTGAATCCAGTCTCTTGCAGTCGTGCCAACAGTATCTCCAAAACGCACCAGATGTTCGTCCCAGCCGTCCGACACCACCACCAGGTCATCCAGGTAGGCGAACGTCCCACCTAGGTCCTGAATCAGGTAATTGATGGCCCTCTGGAACGTGGCCGGAGCATTAGAAAAGCCAAACGCCATAACCAAATATTGAAAAAGACCAAATAGAGTTATAAATGCTGAGATTATTTTTGCCCTATCCGTGAGTCCCACTTGTTAATATCCTTTCAATAAGTCCACCGTACTGATAAATTTTGCACAGCCTATGCTGTCTATTATATCTTCAATCAAAGGTAAAGGGTAGGAGTCTGAGACAGTGACCTAGTTCACTTTACGATAATCGGTACAGAAACGAAAAGTGCTATCGGGTTTTGGAATGAGAAGGCAAGGTGAAGCCCAGGGGGAGGTACTAGGCTCAGCTAAGTTATGTTTTAACAAAAAGTCTACCTCCTTTTTCATAATCTCTCTTTTTTGTGGATTTAGTCGATAGGCTGATTGCCTAATGGGTTGTACATCATCTGAGATTAGCTTAATATCATGTTTAAGTATATTGCAAAACCCTGGGAGGTCTGACGTGACATTAGGAAATGTTGATAATAACTTAGTGAGATCTTTTGCTTGAGATGGATTCAGAACAGAAAAATACTCATCCAAGATGTTGAGTATGTGACTGTTAGCAGGATTTTCTTTAGGTAGAGGGAAGTCTAAATTCTCCAATAGAACCATGTCATCTGTCTCCGGCTCCGGCCCTGACAAAACCGTATGCAATACAGGTAAGCTTATAGCCTCTGGGATGTCTTCCTCTGACTGCCTGGAATGGTAAAGTTTCATGAGATTAATGTGAACAAGTTGTGAATCTTTTCGGCGATTAGGAGTATGGACTATATAGTTGAGGGGAGATAGTTTATTAGCATTGATTTGAAAGTTTTGATGGAACCGTTCCAAGTAACCCTGGGACGGTGGGTGGTAAGCCGAAGATGTACAATGGTCCACACTGAGGTCTTTCATCACCTGTTTGAACAAAGATGGATCAGATTGTTGGGCTTTAATGAGCTCATCCTTACTAATGGTCTTATTGTACAGATCTTCTGTGGGTAGGAAGATATTGGAGGTGGTTTTAGATGAAGAGGGCCCATTTCGCACACTCTGTGACCGGGTGACATCACAAGATGGGAAAAGGTGAGAAGTAGTTTCTTCAAGGTCAGTGGTGGAGTTGACAGGTAAGGGAGAGTCGAATGTCTTTATGTTGGGAACCACTAGATCTCCTACCAAGTCATTACCCAACAATAAATGAATGCCGCTCACAGGCATTGGATCTTTCCTAATGGCTATTTGCACTTCCCCAGTAATCAAGGGACATTGGAGGTGCACTTTAGCTAAGGGATAGGAAGAATGGGATGAGAGATCTGAAATTAAAACACTCTCATTAGTAAATGCGGTAGATATATCAGGAATGACGTTAAACAGGAGGATAGATTGTGCTGCGCCCGTATCACGTAGTATAGGAATAGGGAAAGAACGAGACCCCTCTATGATTGAAATTTTTCCCTCATAGGTGAATGAAGAGAAGAGATCCTGATGGGGCCTTTCCACATTGGTGGTTGCTATTGGTTTGGAATTGGGATCCAGGGAACTACTTTTAGCAATTCGACACTTTGGGTGTTTACAAGTCTGGATCGTATGGCCTGGGTTTTTACAGTAAGAACAAGTAAACTTGGTTGCATCAGGGGGGGGGGGGGGGGTAGGTGTGGGACCTTTCGACTTACCACTCACGCCCCTAAGGTTATCATCAGAGGAGGACCTAACATGTCGGGAAGTACCACGTTCTCTACTGCCCAGTGACTCCACCAGCAAGGCGTACGCATCAGCCAGCTCAGCCGCACGCCCTAAATTAACCTCTCCACGCTCCTCCACATGCTTCAAGATGTGAAATGGTATCTTGCTCTTCCACTCCTCCAGGACTACCAAATTTAACAAATCCTGAAATGTGGAGGTCTCTGTAGCCTCTAACCACTTCTTAAAAAACCTAAGCTTTTCTTGAGCAAACTCAACAAAGGTGTGTGAAAATGGTTTGGTTAGTTTACAAAACTTCTGCCGGTATCCCTCTGGCGTGATAGCATAAGAGGTGAGGATATTCTTTTTTACGTTATCATAGTCATCAGTCTGGTCTAAACAGTTATAAACTCTACGAGCCTTACCACATAATTTAGGAACTAACACCGACACCCACTGGTCCTTTGGCCACTCATTCTTCCCGGCTATTTTCTCAAAAGTCCTAAATGACCCGTCCATATCGGATTCATCAAACCGGGGAATAAGGGAAGAAGCAGTAGCAGGGTTAAAAGCAGCTAGTTTCTCTTTTAATGCCACTTTTGATTTAAACACCGATGTTAAGGTGACTTCTGTCTCTCTCACTTGTAGTTCTTTCAGTCTAACCTCCTGCTCCAACTTGGCCTGTTCCATCCTTTCCTCATGCTCCAACTTGGCCTGTTCGGACATTCCCTCATGCTCCAACTTGGCCTGTTCCAACTTTTCCTCATGCTCCAACTTGGCCTGTTCCAACCTTTCCTCATGCTCCAACTTGGCCTGTTCTAACTTTTCCTCATGCTCCAACTTGGCCTGTTCCAACTTTTCCTCCTGCTCCAACTTGGCCTGTTCCAACTTTTCCTCCTGCTCCAACTTGGTCTGTTCCAACTCGAGTTCTTTCATTTTGATTTGGAACTCGAACCTAGCTAGTTCTAGTTCTAAGGCGTCTACTCTTTGTGCTTTTTCTTGAGGGCTAGCCAGACCTGAGGCAACTTCTGAGTGAGGAGGGGTGGTGGATAGTGGTTGAAGTTTCTTGGACATGGGCGTTAATCAGTCAACAGCGGATTCTTTTAAAACTTCTTGTTGAACCAACATTTCAAATTACATGATTTTTTAACATTTCCTTAGTCAGTTGCTGTGAAAATGGGATATTGTAATAGTTGGCTATTTCTTTCCATTCTTTCTTCAGGATATTAACACGTAATTTAGCTACGGAAGAATTTTCAATAAAATCCTGGAGATCAAAACCTGAGGTGGCCATTGTTAAGAAAACTAGGATAAATTAACTAATGGTCAAAAGATAAGATAAGTGGATTACCCTAGAAAATATCACGGCAGTGGATAACCAGAAAGTCCCGGAAACTAACCAAGTTATACCTAGGGAAATTACACTTATGATTATTGTTATTCTGATAAGATCCTTTGATAAGGATAAGAGACTTGAAAGAGGAAGGGCGTATTACGGCATTAATATAAAGATCCGGATTAACAACCCTTAGATACTTGAAACAGGAAGGGCGCCATTATGGCATTAATATAAAGATCCGGATTAACAACCCTTGAATTACTTTATGATTGACCCCGAATGAGATAATGAGAAGAACAATAATGGAGGCTTTATAATTATGGGGTCCTGGTAGAGCGAGGCGTCCCAAGATATCACTTCCCCCTAAACTAGTGACTATGGAACAGCCTACTCTGGAGTGAGGGTACGGCATTAAACAGATCCGGATTCTTCCCTACACTCAATAAGACTTACTACACGACTGCCACGTGTAATAACAGGTAAGCCTTGTGACACTTGGAACCTAATAGCCTACGTCTGTCACTCTTACTGTACGATAATGCCAATATATGCACACACATATGAAGGAAACTTTAAACCTACGTAAAGCAATTGTGAACAGAAGTGACTGGGAGGAATAATTAAGAAGGAGTTACAAGGGAGGAAGGAATATGGCACTTAATGTTGGGTCCTGTCACGGTCGCCATTTGTTATGAGTTGAGGATTTAGAATATAGTTAAAAGTCTACCCAGATCCCAACAGGCAACAACAACAAAAAAACAAAGACAATCGGACTATAAAAGGGTAGACAAAGGATGGGAGTTTTTGTTGTGTATAATAAAGTACCATAAATCCCTTAACAAAATATTCAGCTGTCTATAATTTACCCTTAACCATACTTAACCTAACATTAACAGTATATACATATTTATACAACATACAACAATTTTGAAGCAAGTGGACACGGGGAGGCAATATAAGATTACAAATACTTAAGTGCGGAGCTGAGATAGCTGACTAGTAAGGCTGAGTATTGTAGAAGACGGTAGGTAGTCACTGTGCCGTAGGTTTCCAGGATAGGTGATCCTGTGGTCACTTCCCAGAGTGAACAGAACTCTCATAGAACTGGAGCTGAAGAAGAAGACTTGGAGGAGGTGACGCAACAACCAGGATATGGAGAAGGGAAACCCCGGAGTGGTAACCAAGAGTAGTCATACTCGGGTTTCGTCCCTAGATGGCGTTGCTCGTCGTGCTGGGTAGGTAGATCAGGACAATAGATGGCGTGGTTCGTAGTGCTGGGTAGGTAGATCATGACAATTGATGGCGTGGTTCGTAACAATAATATATGTGAAAAATATTTTTTGGGTTTCAATTAACCAATAGTCATGCCTACAAAACAATCTTGATGCTCTAAGTGCATGTATGTGTTAAGTAACGAGAAACTGATCCACTTTATTTTGGTAAATAAAGAAATGAAAAGCAAGCACTTAGCCATATGGAAGAAGGGAAATAAGGATGAATCATGGTTTTGATGGAAACAATGTGCTCTGGGACGATGCTCACAATGACGAATGGGAGAAACCTCTTTATGAAACATCTTACCTACTAAGGATGAAGCTTAATGTTACGGAGCACACACACACACACACACACACAATGTAACTTTATGTGACGTGTTGTCTGACTTGGGGTGGCTCTGAGCGAACCATACACTTGCAATTACAATTTATGTATCCTCCCTGTCCATGATTTACAACAATAACTGTAGGGCAAAAGTTACAATATCATGCAAATAACACTGTCATGTATTGATACTATGATTAGTTACCAAGATACTAAGCACGATGAACATAACATGATAATGATAGCGAAACCTGGAAGGGTTCATATCATAACTTGTGTGTTCGTGCGTAAGTGTGTCAAATGAGGAGTGACTGATCCTCATGTAATTTAAGGTTTTTGAAATATGTAGTTAAATTAAACACGATTTTTCATATAGTTACGCGAATGATGGGAAATAAAAGATATAGATGGGGTGTGGTGGAAGCGCTGTAAACGTTGTGTGGATTCACTGGGTGGTTTGTAAGTGTTTATTTCCATTCAAACTTTCGTAACTACAACCTATGGTAATTTGTCTTCGTGTTCATATATAATGAAGATAATGCAGAGTATAAAATGCCATATACAATATTTATCTATACAGCTGTACTATGACTGTGTGTGTTCGTCCGTTTGTTGTGTGATAGTTAGAGTGGGACCCCGTCCAGAAAGGACAGTGTAATAACCTCCAGCACCTACCCAGGTGGGCTATAGAATATGGTTTCCGAGTGTACACTAAGTTGGTTCTTTGGAAACAATCACTCTCCGTCTGGATCGCCACTCCAAGCAAATCAACCTTTTCTCTGCCCAACTCGACTAGTTTATGAAAACAATTGCGACATTGCAGAGGCAACAACAACTCATTCTGGACACCCTGACCCAACAGGGGCGCACTTTGCAAGCCCTGGTGACCTGCCTCCTTCCTTCTCCCGAGACGGAGGATCCATCCCTCGCTCTCCCACTCCTCCCTCTCCAATAACCTCAACAGAATTTGGTACCTACTCCAGAGCCCTGTCTATCCCCACCGACTCATCTCACACAGGAGGCAGTTTCCTCCTCTTCTTACAATGGAACATCCAGGGACTTAGACCTTGCCTTACAGACCTAGTCCAGTTTGTGCTCTCCCATCAAGTAGATGTTGATCTATTTCAGGAAACCATAACAGACCATGTTACTCCACTCCGCCTCTCTGGCTATACTGTTTACACCCTGCCTCGGTACCGTTCATCTCCCTTCACCTGACTCACATGGACCCCCATCTGAATTACTTTCTGTGTCCCTTACTCTTGGTGACGGGATCCTTCGTGTAGTCAATGTTTATTTCAAGAGTGATTCTCTGGACCCCCAGGTTCTTCACGGCCTCCATGATTGGATTCCCAGTTTTGTTCTTGGCGACTTTAATGCCCGCCATCCCACTCTTACTCCAGATCATCCCACTCTATGTACCCTCAATGGATCACATCTCTCACAGTTGCTTAATGGGGATGATGATTTTCTCTTTCTTTGTCCTGACGATCCTACTCGCCTCCTCCATAGTTTCCTTGATGTTGGCTTACTATTGAACGGTCATACCTCCTTTCATCCTACTGTCTGCACCGAGCCTGTTCTGTTCAGCGACCATCTTGCCGTTACTACCCATCTCAGGCTCTAGTGCTCTGCCCCGAACTCAGCTCCTTATCCATCCCCTCGCCTTCATCTCACACAAGATGCTGTTCCTTCCTTTACCCAATACCTTTCTACCTGGGCGGATTCCTATGTTGTCCCCCAGTCCCTTGACTCATTCAGCGCTCATTTTGTTGATGCCGTGTATGACTCTGTCAATCGCGCTGTCCCTCCACGCCCACCCCGTCACAACAAAAGTGCCACCAACTACTGGTATCGTATCCCTGCCATGAGACATCTCCGGAGGTAACCCGTGATCTAAACTCTGCCACAAGGAGGTCTCGCTCTCCAGAGGACTGGGAAGACTTCAAAGACTGGTACGCCTTTGCAACTCAGGAGCGTCTACGGATTCGTGAGGCGGACTGGCTATCCTTCACGGGATCTCTATCGTTCCAGTCATCACCCTCTTATGTATGGAATCGGATTAATGCAGTACGGGGTACTCGACGGAGGCCTCCTCCCCACCCTGACCCGGCCTCCCTTGCCTGCTCTTTAATGAAGGACTGGGCACGAGCTTCCTCCCCTGACGCACTTCCAGATCCGATGCAGGAGGCAGTGCAAGCTCGCATCGATGCGTCTGAGCCTGTTGTTCGTGCTGCTCTTACCTCCCTTGCCCTCACTGATCATCCCATCACACAGTTCGAGCTTGACAGTGCTCGCCACTCTAGAAAAAGACACCTTTCCTGGGGATGATTAGATAACATACTCCTTCCTCAACGCCGGTACTAATATAACCAACGGCCTCTTCCTTAGGTCACGTTCTTACGATATAAGTTGATGTGAGCGGCTGAAGAGAGAGGGCCTCGCTGTGCGGGCTTACAGATATGCTGACTACGGGTCACTCCCTCCTGGGAGAGTTGCCCGCTCACGTGTACAACTCATGTCATACTCATAGACAGTGGAAAGTTACAGGGTGGTGAATCTGAATATAATATCAGATGTATTGACCCATTTATATAATATGTTCTGTTGATGAGACAGGGGCCCATTACATCGCTTGGTCACCTACCAGCCGAACTCCGTGAGGCCTAAATAACTCACAGAGTACAGTACATCCTAGACAACCCTAACCATGTTATAAACAGATATGTAGACACTAAGCTGGGGATTCTACTACTGTAGGGGTATTAGCTACTACAGGGGACCTAGACTTTAGTGTCGTACGGGTTAGTATGTTATGAACAATGTTGAATTTGGATGGCACTGCCCTGTAATAAGAGAACAGGAACATAATTGCCAGAATTAACAAAACAGAGGGAATTGTAAGACTTGGTAGTGCAAATTCCCGTGATAGGTAAAATGGCAAGTTATTTTTCAAATCAGCAAAATGTGTCACGTTCAAGAAAGCTAAAACTTTTAATTTCTCTGATACTATATGAATATCCTTAATAGTGAAATTCATTATAGGAAGTTGAATTAAAGCAGACTTGAGTTTTAGATTTAAAGCAAAATGCTGATGAGTAGGCAAGGTCCGTAATGTACTACACGTGATTTCACAGTAATCAGGAGCCTTGTAATGCCCTTTCACAACTAGCTGCTTAACACCATCAAGGCATTTTAAAATGACAGTAGTGAGATTTGGAAAGAACAATACTGCACATTGTGAAGATGAGCGTGAAACACAGTCTTTAGACTAACTGGCCTATAACTGCATTGCGCTAGCGCTGTGCGTACATTTGGTTGTATGACTGCTAATTCACATATTCCCTCTGCATCAGGAATAAATGCAAACATGTAGGCTGGACATACGTGTAGGTGTAGATAAGACGACTTACACCGTGGCAGTACCTCAGAATCCTCCATTGATAACAAAGAATACTCTTCATCTACTAAGAAAAGTTCATTTGGCCTATCCAGAGTATACAGTGTGTCGTTTACAAACCAGGGAAAAGGTTCTAAATGCCATGCATTAAACTCATGTTGCCCTCGCATAGGAATGTGGATCAGAATTGCATTGTGCGTGAGGGTTGACTCCAACAGTGGGTAATAATAGTGAACCTCATTGTCATTAAAAATAGGAGTTAAATGATACTGCAACTCGGCTATCTTTAAAGCTTCAAGAAGCGTCTGCACAGGCACAAGCTTCGCGTCCACACGTCCTATCCCGGCATCTACAATGCTGTCTGTTAGTTCATTTTTAGAGGTTACAATTTTATGAGCCGAAATTTCCGCAGCATGCAAATATTCTGTGAAATAAAGGAGCCATTCTAACGTCGGGATTGCTTTCTGTAACCTAGTAACAATCCTCGAAACTTGGTTAGACTCCGCTATTATTGCATTAACCTTTGATTCTAGAGCAGTAATCGCGTGAAAGGTTAGAGAAATAACACGATTCTGTTGAGATACAGCCTGAACGACAACCTTCATTCGGTCCCCCAATTTAGCTACATCATCGGCCGTTGCCGTGCCCAACAAGGCGCTTTGGATGAGAACCACAAAATTAAAGAGACCCCTTTTTCGTCGTGCCTGAGAATGCACTTCTTTAGCAAGATCCGCTTGAGACGCCGGTAGATTTTTCTCAACATCGACGAGAAGCTCGCGAAGGTTCTGGAGACGAAAGTGTAGAAGGTCTATAGTTTGTGAAACTATTGTCGAATTATTAGAAGCTGTGCTGAGACCATGAAGGATGTCCAATGCTGATTGTAGTTGGCCGTCGACGTTTTCCATCTGACGCGGAAGTTGGAGTAGTGGATGGAGTTCATTCTTGATGTTCACCACGTCCTCAACTATGAGGAATTACAAACGACAACGTCAACTCGCAGAACGTAGTTTCATACAATAGTCATCTGGGCCACTCTGCTTCTGGACAATCTGTAAGGATGTATCAATCATATCATCATCAACTGGAGGTAATACATTTATCTGGGTCTTCTTCAGACGATCCCCGTGCACTACATCTGCGATCTGTGCATTAGGCTTCCAAATTTTGAATTTGTTGCCTGATTCTTTTGAGATTATGCGGAATGGACCAGAAAATTTTGCCAAAAGTTTGGAGTTCCTTTCAGGTTCCCTTAACATAACAGCGTCCCCCACATTTATTACGACAGGTTTAGCATGTTTATGTTGTTTTATGATCATTTCGGCGCGTGACGCCGCTAAATGTGATCGTACTTGGGCATGAATATCTGTAAAGACATGAATTTGTTTTGCCGCGAAATCATCCGTATTATATACCGGGTATGGCGCATCTGTAAGGATGTCGTAAGGTAGACGTTCATCTGTACCATAGACAATGTAGTAGGGTGTTTTGCCCGTAGAGCTATTAAATGACCCATTTATCGACGCTGCAACCTGAGGTAACTAATCCTCCCATGCGTATTGAAAACCACTGACAATTGGATGCAGTATTTCTAGGATTTTGCGATTGGTTCTCTCAACAAGGCCATTAGCCCGTGGATGATAAGCTGTCACAAAAGTTTGTTTAATACCATATTGTGCACATATATGCGCAACTAGCTGATTCTTGAACTCCGTGCCATTGTCAGAGAGCAGAACTTTAGGCGTAGTATATGGACAAATAAGATTCATCACTAATGCATAGGGGCAGGTGATCCTGTTGAACCTTTATGTTGAGCACACGCCAAACAATTAGCTATGTGTAATTCTATGTCTTTCTTCATAGTGTTCCAGAAATACTTCTTTCGTAAATCCGCTAAGCATTTATCACGACCTTGGCGACCTGCCTGTGGGACATCATGGAACAACGTCATTACTGCTTTGCGCAACGTGTCAGATACGATTATTTGAGACACATTACCCTCAGGAGATTTTCTCGTCCTATTGAGTATGTTATGTCGTAATTCAAACTGACTTAAGGGAAGAAACAACTTGGGGAGTTTAACATCCTCACCCGATTCGAGAGCAAAAATAACAGCTGACCATAATGGGTCGCGTCGTTGCTCATCTTCCAGTTGCGAAAGAGTGAATGTTGATACAGGCATGACTGGTGCTATATTTCTTGACAGAGCGTCGGCGACAACATTCGCCCTCCCAGGTAAATACCTAAATTCGGGGTCACTCTCATGAAATGTCAGATACCAGCGTGCTAATCTGCCTGATAAGTTTTTGCCATGGAACAGTTCGGTGACTGCCGTATGATCAGTAAAAACAGTTATCTTGTAGCCAAAGATAATGTCTTTGAACTTCTTAAGTGCCCACACAACGGCTAACTTTTCTAAATGCGTCACCGAATAACGTGTTTCAGCATCAATTAGTTTGCGACTTGCAAATGCTATCACTCTAAACTTCCTACGCGCATCCTCTTGCATGAGCACTGCTCCGACTCCAATTCCGGAAGCGTTAGTACAGAGAGTGAAAGGTTGAGTGTAGTCTGGGAATGCTAGAACCGGGGCATTGGTAAGCGCCGTAAAACTAACTTCGTGTTCAGCGTCCTATATAAACATAACATCTTTTTTGAGCAACCTCGTTAGGGGCGATGCTAATGTTGCATAGTTCCTGATAAAGGAACGATAATATCCAGATAAGCCGAGAAAGCTACGCACATGATGATTTGAGGTAGGACGCGGGAACTGAGATACAGCTTTGACTTTATCATTAACTGCATGTATGCCCTCACCGTCAACTACATGACCAAGGAAATGGATTCTGGATTTTAAAAACTCACACTTCGAGAGTTTTATTTTGAGGCCTGCTGTGGAAAGTTTGTCCAACTCTTCACGCAGTTTAATCAGATGGGAATCGACGTCCTTACTGACTGTATGTATATTATGTATGCTGGATTATATATTATGTATGCATATTATGTATGTGCTCCATTTATGTATTATTTATTAAGCCTAGCTAGCAGCGTGTGGCAGTGTTATTACCATATCCCACATGCCTAATTAATGTGCCTGGCGACGTATGGAAGCTGCTAATGTATCACTTGCCATACGTCGCCTATAGCAGTTGACCAGCAGGAGTCTAGCCGGGGAGACCGCTGCTCTCCTTTGTGTACATACTCTTATCCAGTAAACCGAACCTACAAAACTATACAGGTGTTTGTGTTCTCTCCTGTATATAGAACTTATTATTCAGAACCTAACATGGCGCAGTGATCCGATCTTACTGGATAATTACGAGTGCTAGTGCAAAGTTTGTGGGGAAGCCGGCGTACGGACTCCTCTCTCGCTTGAGTCAACTCCCGCGCGTCATCTCTCCTCGAAGAATCTCAGCAACTTTGAGCAGTGTCAGTGACAGTGATTTTCTGTGAAGTGTTTAGTGCATTGTGTGTTCGTGCCATTCATGTGTGACCTTGTTCTAAAGGATTCCCAAGGTATACGGCACGTTCTGGGCATTTGTAAGGAGTAGAGTTCAGTGCACCCGTCTCTGACCGCGTTCTGAGGGTAACTGGACTGACTGGGAGTCGCCGCGCCTCTCCCTCCACTCCCCCTCACAGCGCCGCCTCCACCCCCCCTCACAGCTGGGGCGAGACGCTTTGCCGGCCCGGGACACACACTCACACACATACACGTACTAACACTCGCTGACCGCGCGGCTTCCTTATATATATTTTATATATATAACCTACTTATCTGTGTATTTAATTAATTTTTTGTCTGAAATCTTGTTGATACGACGGGCTGACCGGTCAACACTGATTTAAGACATAGTACACAGAGGAAGTAGTTATGTCTCACGCCTTACGTAGCCGTGGACCCAGCGTCTGGATGACTCAGACGGGTGATAGCCCCGCAGAGATGGATGACCAGGCCGGCCACGACGCTCCAGCCCCCACATCGCGCAGTCCCTCACCTCAATATTCAGCGTTGTCTCCAGAGATAATTGCTTTACTGAAGTTTATGAGAGATGAGAAACGCGAGGATGAAGCCCACAGACGTTTGGCGGATGAGCACAGAAGGCAAGCAGAGGCAGAACGAGACAACCAACGGAGATTGGAAGACAGTGAACGGTTTGAAGCCTTGATATCTCACCTCACTGTTAACCAAGCCCCTGGCTCTAACACTGCCTCGGTACTGACTGGTTCAGATACCTCATCCATGCTTCCTTCACGCCCCCCAGCCCCACCTAAAGCAGCAGCTCAAACGCCGCCCATCTTGAAGCCTGATGAGACTTTCCAGACTTTTCGTGAATGGCGGCGACGGTGGACTGATTATTCTACAATGGTGGATCTCCAGAGTTTGTCACAGCCTAAACAACTCATCCAGCTGCGTATGTGCCTGTCCTTGGAAATTCAGCGTGTCTTGGAACATACGTTGCAGGTACCCCCAACCTCTTTGCTGTCTGTAGAGGAGGTACTGGACGTTCTACAACGGCACATCAAAGGACAGCAGAATGAAGCTCTGCGCAGGAGGGAATTGTTTAGCTGCAGACAGTTGGAGGGTGAGTCTTTTGATGCCTTTTATGTGCGTCTTAAGAGAGCCTCGGAAGAGGTAGATATATGTCCAGGCCACCACCAGCAGTGCGAGGAGACCCAGTTGAAGCAGGTGATCCTGATGGGTGTTAAGGACGAGGAACTTGTCCAACGCCTCACCTCCCTCGACTCTTCCTCTTCTCTTAAGGATGTGTCGACGATATGTCGCTCCTATGAGGCTGCCAGGTGTGCCACCTCTGCCATCCGCGCTCCCCCTACAGCTGTACGCGCTGTGTCCCGGTACAAGAAGGACAAGAAGTCTGTTCCTACGCCTTCGCCCACCACGTCCACGCCCGGTTTATTTTGCAACAACTGTGGTAAGCAGCACGGAACACAGGTGTGTCCAGCTGCTCAGTCTACCTGCAACAGTTGTGACCGTAAGGGCCACTGGTCACTCACAGTACGGTGCCCAGCCAAACGCGTCCAGTGCAATGTGTGTGGTCGTCTGGGCCACTATGACAAGTGTTGCCCTTCCAACATACCCAAGGGACCGCGTCGGCGGAAGCTTCAGCCCCCCGCCACCAGAGAGGGCCGCCCACAGTCTTCCAATCAGAGGTACGACGACTCTTGGCAACGCTCGAGCCACATTAGGAATGTGTGCTCCCCCCAGCGTCCCAGGGCCAAAGTCCCTCAGTATATCAGTGTCATTGTGACCTACGGCGGTGTGTCATCCCGTCTTCAGATGTTGCCCGACACCGGCGCTGATGCTACAGTCATCGGTCCCCAGCATTTGCAAGGCTTGGGGCTCTCTCCAAGTGATCTAGGACCGCCCCCCAAGGATCTCCGCTTTATCGCAGATGGTTCACAGATGACCCCGGCCCTGGGTTCACTCCAAGCACAAGTCACCTTGGGCAACAGGTCGTGTCAAGCCTGGATTGATGTGCATAACGGTGTCCAGACTCCTTTGCTGTCCTACAGACATTGTCAGGAGTTGGCCATCATCTCCCAGGACTTCCCCAAACCTATTCTTGAGGTAAAACACGCCAACAGGGTGCAAAAAGGGAGCAGCAACGACCCTGCTGCCGCCCTACCCCTGCCTCTTGCCAGTGACACCTCTCCTTCGGATGCTCGGAAGTACTTCCTGAAGGAATTCAGCGACGTTCTGGTGACCAAGTCCGCTCTGGAATCGAAGCCTCTCAAGAAGATGGCAGGCCCCCCCATGAGGATCCACCTGAGGGACGACGCGAAGCCATTCGCTATTTACACCCCTCGACTGGTTCCCCTGGCCTTCCGCGAGGCGGTCAAAAATGAGCTGGACTCCATGGTCGCCCAAGAAATTATAGTACCGACCGGCGATGACCCGTCTCCATGGTGTCACCCGATGGTTGTCGTCGCAAAACCTAAAGGTGGTGTTCGGATCACCACTGACCTTTCCAAGCTCAACAACCAGGTGTCTCATCCTGCTCACCCTTCTCCCACAACCTTTGCAGCCATACGCAGCGTGAACCCGAAGACGCGCTTCTTCACGACGATGGACGCCCTGTGTGGATACTGGCAGATAGAGCTTGCCGAAGAAGACCGACCACTCACAACGTTCATCACCCCGCATGGACGTTACAGTTATTGCCGTGGCCCCATGGGATTCGCCGCTACAGGAGACGCTTTCTGTCTTCGAGGTGATATGGCTCTACAAGGTCTGGCAAACTGCGTGAAAGTGGTCGACGACATACTCGTGTACGACGAGGATTATATGGATCACCTCTGCCGTATCTACGAGGTACTCAACAGGTGCCGGAAGCACGGCATTACCCTAAATGCCGACAAGTTTGTTCTGGCCAGCTCTTCAGTTGACTTTTGTGGGTACACCCTCTCAGGGAATGGTATCGCAGCTGACCCGGAAAAGGTCCGCGCCATTACGGATTTTCCCACCCCTGCTAACCTGACTGACTTGAGGTCCTTCATCGGTCTCGTCAACCAGTTAGCAGAGTTTTCGTCGGACATCTCCGCAGCTGCTCAACCACTTCGCCCCCTGATGAGCCCCAAGAGGACATTCCTGTGGACCCCCGACCACGACAAGGCCTTCCAGCAAGTGAAACAAGCCCTGTCTCGTCCACCTGTCCTCGCCACGTTTGACCCAGCCTTGCCGACAGTTCTGCAGACAGATGCCTCACGCTTGTATGGCGTGGGATACGCCCTACTGCAGGATCATGGTGGAGGGCAGTTCCGGCTCGTCCAGTGTGGCTCGCGTTTCCTCTCTGACACTGAGACGCGCTACGCCACTATTGAGTTGGAGCTGTTGGCTGCGGTTTGGGCGATGTCCAAGTGCAGGTTTTACCTCATAGGCCTGCAATACTTTCACCTAGTGACCGACCATCGCCCGCTTGTCCCGATCCTCAACCACTACACGCTAGACGCTGTTGAGAACCCTCGCCTCCAGCGTCTGAAAGAGAAGCTCTCGGCGTACATCTTCACTGCAGTGTGGCGTGCTGGTAAGGAGCTCTGCATCCCTGATGCCTTATCCCGCTCTCCTGTCAGCCGCCCTACTCCAGAAGACCATGTACTCGACGCCGACCTCGCTCTTTCCGTCAGGACTGTGGTCACTCTCCATGCCGTCCAATCCCTTCGTTCGGACCTGTCACCAGATGACGACAAGGCAATGGAGGACCTTCGAACAGCGGCCCGAGATGACCCTTCCTATGTCCGACTCGTCGAGTGTGTGAGGAATGGATTTCCTAGCAACCGCTACGATCTTCACAACACCCTGCTCCCGTATTGGAAACTCCGCGATGAACTCTACTGCGACGGAGACCTTGTTCTGTACGGAGCACGTGTAGTTGTCCCTGCTGCATCACGTCCCCACGCCTTGGCCCGCCTTCACGACAGTCACCGTGGAGCTGAGGCCACCAAACGACGTGCACGACAGACTGTGTTCTGGCCCGGCATCAACTCCGACATCTCCAATGTTGTCCGTGCGTGTGAGCCCTGCCAAGTATTACAACCCAGCCAGCAGCAGGAACCCTTTATGAGTGACGACAACCCCACCCGCCCCTTTGAGTCTGTGTCGGCCGACTTCTTCTGTGTGTCAGGAAAGTCCTTCCTCGTTATCGTCGACCGTCTCTCTGGTTGGCCGGTTGTCATCAAGTGCGGAAATGACACGACGTCTGCCGCCACCATCAGCAAGTTCCGCCACTACTTCCGTGACGTGGGCGTTCCTGTACGCCTGCGAACCGACGGAGGGCCTCAGTTCACAAGCCGGGACTTTGCTGTGTTCCTCGACCGATGGGGAGTCCGGCATGTGTTGTCATCGCCCCATTACCCGTAGTCCAACGGCCACGCTGAGGCTGCTGTCAAATCCCTGAAGCACCTCATCCTTAAGGTGGCCCCTTCTGGGAACATTGACTGCGAGGCCTTCGACAGGGGTCTTCTTGAACTCCGCAACACACCTAACTACACCGGACGCTCCCCTGCCCAGGTTTTGTATGGACGCCCCCTCCGTTCTTGTGTCCCTGCTCACCCTCAATCCTTCTCCAAGGAGTGGCAGGCCAAGACAGAGGATTGTGATCGCCGAGCCGCCGAACGTGTTCAGGACGTCGTCGCCCGCTACAATGACCACGCCCGTTCTCTCCCCAGGTTGAGTGTCGGCACCCAAGTCCGTGTTCAGGACCCGAACTGCCTACGTTGGGACAAAGTAGGCGTAGTTATGGGTCTCGGCAGGTCACGGGACTACCAGGTGCGGTTACCCAGTGGTCGTGTGTGGTGGAGGAACCGCCGTTTTCTCCGCCCCGTAACAATGCCTTCTGCTGGCCCCGCCACCAGTGTTGAGTCCCATACCCTTCCCAGTGATGAAGTCCCTCGACGCTCAGAACGGATCCAAAAGAAAAGGTCCGCTCAAGACTTTGCTATGAGCGTATAGGGGGGGAGGGAGGTGTATGTATATTATGTATGCTGGATTATATATTATGTATGCATATTATGTATGTGCTCCATTTATGCATTATTTATTCAGCCTAGCTAGCAGCGTGTGGCAGTGTTATTACCATATCCCACATGCCTAATTAATGTGCCTGGCGACGTATGGAAGCTGCTAATGTATCACTTGCCATACGTCGCCTATAGCAGTTGACCAGCAGGAGTCTAGCCGGGGAGACCGCTGCTCTCCTTTGTGTACATACTCTTATCCAGTAAACCGAACCTACAAAACTATACAGGTGTTTGTGTTCTCTCCTGTATATAGAACTTATTATTCAGAACCTAACACTGACTACTATTAGATCATCCAAATAAGCGCAGACTGTATTACCAATTAGTCCGGCAAACAGGGTGTTGATCATTCTTTGAAATGTTAGTGGGGCATTTCTGAGACCAAATGGCATTCGTAGAAACTCAAAGTGGCCTAGAGGCGTGCTAAATGCCGTGATTTCTCGTGATTTCTCATCGAGTGCTATTTGCCAATACCCACTAAGCAAATCTAAGTTGCTAAATGCCGCATTATCCTTGCCTAAGGATTGCAATATGTCGCTATAGATAGGCATAGGGTACCTGTCAGGGATCGTTTGATCATTGATGCGCCTGAAATCTATAACAGGGCGCCATCAACCATCCTTTTTCGGGACGAGGAATAATGGGCTATTAAAGGGGGATTTTGAGTGTCCAATAACATTCTCATCTAACATACCCTGTACCATATCTTGCACTACAGCGCGCTGGCTATGAGGTAGTCTATAAGCTGGTACATAAATAGGGTTGGTTCCCTCCTTTAACGCTATATAGTTGTGTTCTGACCTCACTAGGGGAAAGGTCACGGCAGGGTTAGCTCCGGAGGGATAATTATCAGATATGGCCAGAGCAAGGTGCGGTCTTGGGTATGAGAGTTTGGTGACCAAACTGGAGTGGTCCACTGAAGAATTGGCGAAGGTCAAGTTGGAGAACTTGATATTAACGGAAGAGCTGGCGATGTTAAAAGGAGAGGCTGGACGAGTAAAGCCAGTGGCTGACGGAAAATCAAGCGAGTGGAAAATTGTGAGTAGTGGGAAGACAAAGCTTTTGGTGAAGAAGCACACCAAGGATACGACAACAACGACAACAACAGCTAAGTGTACCAACCCGTTCAGTCCCTTGATAGACGAATTGGACGTTAGTACAGTCAGGGACAGGGATGACAAGGAAGGTATAAAAACTTTAATTGTTGGTGACTCACAGGTAAGGTACATGGACAGGGCCTTTTGTGGTAAAAACAAAAATAGGATGAGGGTGTGTTTGCCAGGAGCTGGGGTGGGGGATATAATTGACAGGATGGACAATATCTTGTCTGGTAATGGGAACAAACCCATTATCTGCCTCAGTGCAGGAGGCAATGATATTGGCCGGTGTAGGAGCGAGGAGCTTCTTGATAAGTTCAAGGCAGCCATAGATCGTATTAGGACTAAGGGAGGGATCCCTATCATATGCGGTGTCCTGCCTAGAAGGAGAGTTGGCAGTGAATGGTTGTCAAGGGCGGTTGGTGTTAACGACCGTCTTGACAGATATTGCAAGTCAATATCAGTCCCATTCATTGACAACTGGGACAACTTCTATGGCAGAAGGGACCTTTATGCTAGGGATGGGGTGCACCTGTCTAGGGATGGAGTAGCAACCCTGGCTGGGGCTCTAGAGGGGGCAGTTCAAAAGATATCGAAGTCTTTAAACTGCTAAGAGAACACAGGGGCACGGGGGTGGAGGAGACTGCAGTGGGAGCGGGTAAACAAGGCGAAAGATTACAGGGAAATAGTGTTAGGAATGATGACATAACTAAATTAGACAGGGAGTTTAAAACTAAACGCGGTAAGGGAAGGACTCAGAACACGACTAACTTAAATGTATATTACGCGAACAGTAGAAGTATGAGAAACAAAATGGATGATATTAGGGCCTTGGTATGTACAGAAGAAATCGATATAATTGCATTCACTGAAACATGGATCAACCTAGACACACGTGAATTACCAGTCGAATACCAAATTGCGGGTTACAAACTGTTCCATACCGATAGGCAGACCAGGAAAGGAGGCGGAGTAGCAATCTATGTTAGGGATAATCTGAAGTGTGAAATAAATAAGGAAATAAAAACTGAGAGGAATACAGAAACAATTTGGATAGAATTAAGCGACGGTCGGGAAAAATTAATCACAGGAGTAATATATAGACCCCCCAATCTTGACAGAGTCAATGAGCGACTTATCTGGGATGAAATGCGCAGGGCTTCCATACACAACAAAGTCTGTATAGTAGGCGACTTTAACCTTGGCCAAATAGATTGGACCGACCTTACGGGAAACTCAGAATCAGAGGATTTTCTCGAGACGATCCAGGACTGTTTCCTAAGTCAACATATAACCGAACCCACACGGGGTAATAATATATTGGATTTAGTTTTGTCAAACAGAGAAAACCTCATTAGCAATGTCGAGGTAGGGAACGAACTTGCAAACAGCGATCACAAAGAAATTCGATTCCAGTTAGATTTTCAGGGCAGACGTAAGGAAAATTCCACTAAAGTACCAGATTTCAGAAGGGCAAACTTTGACAGTTTAAAGAGGCAGCTAAGAGAGGGGGTGTCGCGCTTGGCCGTGAACCTGACAGATGACACCGACCGGATAACGAGATCTGAGATTGCCGAGTTCCACGACAATTTAAATAGTGAGTTACTTAATGCACAAAGGCAGAACATACCATACAAAAAACTCAGATCAAACAACAATGACCCTAAATGGATAAATAATTATTTAAAGAACATCATTGGCCAAAGGAAGGCTATAGGTAGAAGGATAAATCGTGGCGAAATTCACCTCCGGGACTATTATAGGGTATTGGCAAGTAGGGTTAAAACCGAGATAAGGAAAGCAAAGAGGAATAATGAGGTAAGGATAGCAAGGGAGGCAAAGACAAACCCCAAAGGATTCTACCAAATGTACCAAACTAAAACACGAGAAAAGATTGGACCAATACGGTCAGACTCCGGCGAGCTCACTGATAACGACGGAGAAATGAGCAATAATTTGAATAAATATTTTTCAACAGTTTTCACCAGCGAAAATTTACACATGATACCCGAGGCACCGACTCTATTCAGAGATAGTGAAGAAAACAAATTAAGTGAGATAGTAGTGACTAGTAACGATGTTAGTAAGCAAATAGACAAACTAAAGCCTAATAAGTCACCTGGTCCCGATGAGATATTTGCCAGAGTATTAAAGGAATGTAAGGAAGAGCTTAGTATGCCCTTAGCAAAGTTGTTTAACATGTCCTTAAAAACAGGTGTAGTACCAGAATCCTGGAGGATAGCGAATGTAATACCGATCTTCAAGAAGGGGGATAGATCACTATCCTCTAACTACCGCCCAATCAGTCTAACATCAATAGTAGGCAAATTACTGGAAGCAATCATTTCAAACTCTATTCGAAATCACCTGGAGAAGCACAGATTGATCAATGATTCCCAGCATGGCTTCACAAGCGGACGTTCTTGCCTAACTAATCTATTAACATTCTTTTCATCAGTTTTCGAATCAGTGGACGAGGGGCACAATTATGATGTGGTATATCTCGACTTTAGCAAAGCCTTCGACAGAGTACCCCACGAAAGACTAATTAGAAAGGTAGAAGCTCATGGCATCAAAGGTGACATCCTTAAATGGATTAGGGCGTGGTTACAGGACAGGAAACAGCGAGTGAGCATTAACGGCACTAAGTCCCATTGGAGCAACGTCACAAGTGGAGTTCCCCAAGGCTCAGTACTTGGACCATTATTGTTTATTATATACATAAACGACATAGATATCGGCATAGACAGCAACATTAGTAAATTTGCTGATGATACTAAAATAGGACGTGTTATCAAATCTGACGAGGACTCGGCAAAACTACAGGAGGATCTAAACAAATTTTTCGAATGGTCTGAAAAATGGCAGATGAAATTCAACATTGACAAATGTAAAGTACTCAGTATAGGGAATGTAAACAGGGAAACCAGATACCAGATGAACAACGATGCCATAGAGAAATCCGACTGCGAGAGAGATTTAGGAGTAATGATAAGTAGGAACCTTAAGCCAAGTAAACAATGTGTTTTTGCTCGTAACAAGGCTAATAAAGTACTTGGGTTCATACAAAGGAGTGTTAGTTACAAGACTAGCGAGGTCATCCTAAAACTGTATCTTGCTCTTGTGAGACCACACCTGGATTACGCAGTCCAGTTCTGGTCACCGTATTACAGAATGGATATAGAATCCTTGGAAAGAATCCAGAGGAGAATGACAAGACTAATCCCGGGTATCAGGAACCTTGAGTATAGAGACAGGTTAAAGCATCTTAATTTGCACTCCCTTGAGAGACGTAGAGCGAGGGGCGACCTGATAGAGGTGTATAAATGGAAGGCAGGGCTAAACAAAGGGGACATTACAAAGGTACTCAAATTATCCAACCAGGAGCGAACTCGTAACAATGGTTTTAAATTGGACAAATTTAGATTTAGGCGTGAAATAGGTAAACACTGGTTTGGAAACAGAGTAGTGGATGAATGGAACAAGTTACCAAATATCATCATTAACTCGAATACGCTGAATTGCTTCAAACATAGGTTGGATGCTCATATGAGCAATAGGGGTTGGGTGTAAACGGGACTGCCCAGTATGGGCCAATAGGCCCGCTGCAGTTTCCTCCATTCTTATGTTCTTATGTTCTATATGATGGGATGTTAAATCTGTCTGACCTAGCGTTTCCCCTGGAAGGCTACTATATTTCTATAGTCGGCAAGTAGCTCTAAAAGGCGTGTCTTGCCCTGGGGATGATCGATCACCTTAACATGTGGTGCTATTTGATCTATCCTGGCCTGTCGAGTGTGTTGGCATTTCGCAACAATACCTCGAACTGGGAATTTAGTAGGCTGTACCTCGACATTGTTGTGATATACTAGAAAATCACACACATAACATCCTTTGTTTAAGATTCCCTGAACGCCTGTTCGATTTAGAATCAGTACGTCGGTCAAACCACCAGGGCGTATAGTGCTCAGGGTAGATTCACATGATAGCCCTTTTACCTTGCATGTTTCCGGGAGGACACACAACATCTGTGCCCGTGTACACGTTGGGTAGTTCGACAGTTGCTTTGGTGATTTCCTCATTTTGGTAATGGAGAGTACTCTTTAACACTGCTGGACGATCGTCCAACTCTTGCTGCTGTAATCACGCTGGGAAAGTGTGTGGGTGAGGTCAAGAGGTATCTCTGACGCATGATCCGCCTTCCTCTTAATAGGATTGGAAGACAACACTTTCGTCCTAGCGGTGAGCATAGGTTCAGAATGACGCATTGCTGTGTAGGAAACGCCTTGAAACGTAACACTATTATTACGTGGAAGAACATCTATCATGTTCTTTCGAAGAGTTGGTAGACCAAGTAACCCGTCGGCTGGCAAACTAAACTGCTGGACTATATAGAAGTCCGCGTAGAAGAGAGAACCATGTCTTGAGAATCTGAGTGGTAACATCACCATTCCTTTGATGCTCAGCTGAGTACCTGAAACTCCTTCGAGCTCAGCGTTACTAGGCCTCCATTTGAAGTTGCGGTGAGGGAATTTAAGTTGTAACTCGTGATATGATGTCAAGGCCAATACATTAGCGCAAGCACCTGTGTCTATATCAAGAGCCAATCTGGTATTATCCACTCTCACCGGCACTGACAACACTTCCACTTTGCTAAGCGCCGCTACTAACGAGGCCGCTATAGAAGTGCTGTGAGGAGGGGTGGGAATTACCCTATCTATCCCTCTCCTTGTTGTGATGTGCTCTGGTCTTCCCCAGGCAACTTGTCCTGGGGACGTTTCTGCTTGCGCCTATACGACACCTCCGTTTCACTAAGGTCCACTCCCCTAGCCTTTATTAGCACATCTCACTCATGTGAACTATGAGATGTCGATTTGTGAAGAGAGCACCATTTGTGCACTTTCTGGTTAAGAGGAGGTTGTAGGGGTATCGAGATATTAATGTTGTCTAGCACTCAGGATGGAAGGAAACTCTAATGTGGTTTTCTTATATAATATAAGTTATATGATAGACAGTCTGGTGCTGGAGGTGCCGTGTGGTGAGGAGCTGCTCAGTAGAGACGTTCGGTGAGTAGCGTGTTGAAGGAGGTAGATGTGCAGGAGCTTCGTTAGAGAAGATGTTGCCTGTTGCTGGCCTCCTGGTTGAATGAATGCTGACAGGGTGGAGCTTGCTGGAGGAGGTGTTGCTTGTTCAGGAAGATGGGCAGAATGAATCTCAATGGAGAGACAGAGCTTATATACCCAGCAGCAGCCGCCAGTCCTCTATGAATCATGTTGGGAAAACCCAGAAAGTCGCCGGTGACTAGTTTCGTTGCTCGGCTACCATACCATCTGGCGTCAGCTCTCGCTTGGTTGCTAGGATACGGCAGCGCGTCGGAATGCGAAATGCAGTTGTAGGGGAGACGTCCACTACAATACTCCCCCTCCCCTCCCGGCGCGGCGGGAGGCTGGATATTGTCCGGGTTGTGTCCCACACATAACACATACCGGGCAGGTGTATGTACGACTCGACCGCTACGTGTAACAACTCCGTCCAGTGACACAAAACCTGTGGGAGAATTAGGAGGAGAAAGAGGGTTTGGGATTAGAGGAGGTTGTACAAGCAATGGTTGTTGTATGTATATTATGTATGCTGGATTATATATCATGTATGTATATTATGTATGTGCTCCATTTATGCATTATTTATTCAGCCTAGCTAGCAGCGCATGGCAATGTTATTACCATCTCCCACATGCTTAATTAATGTGCCTGGCGACGTATGGAAGCTGCTAATGTATCACTTGCCATACGTCGTCTATAGCAGTTGACAAGGAGCCTAGCCAGGGAGACCGCTGCTCTCCTTTGTGTACATACTCTTATCCAGTAAACCGAACCTACAAAACTATACAGGTGTTTGTGTTCTCTCCTGTATATAGAACTTATTATTCAGAACCTAACATGGCGCAGTGAGTAGGATATTACTGGATAATTACGAGTGATAGTGAAAAGTCTGTGGAAAGCCGGCTATAGACTCTATGGACTCTCGCTTGGGTCAACTCCCGCGCGTCGCCTCTCCTCGAAGAATTTAGCAACTTTGAGCAGTGTCAGTGATTTTCTGTGAAGTGTTTAGTGCATTGTGTGTTCGTGCCACTCATGTGTGACCTTGTTCTAAAAGATTCCCAAGGTATACGGCACGTTCTGGGCATTTGTAAGGAGTAGAGTTCAGTGCACCCGTCTCTGACCGCGTTCTGAGGGTAACTGGACGGACTGGGAGTCGCCGCGCCTCTCCCTCCACCCCCTCACAGCGCCGCCTCCACCCCCCCTCACAGCTGGGGCGAGACGCTTTGCCCGCCCGGGACACACACTCACGCACATACATGTACTAACACTCGCTGACCGCGCGGCTTCCTTATATATATTTTATATATATAATCTACTTATCTGTGTATTTAATTAATTTTTTGTCTGAAATCTTGTTGATACGACGGGCTGACCAGTCAACACTGATTTAAGACATAGTACACAGATGAAGTAGTTATGTCTCACGCCTTACGTAGCCGTGGACCCAGCGTCTGGATGAGTCAGGCGGGTGATAGCCCCGCAGAGATGGATGACCAGGCCGGCCACGACGCTCCAGCCCCCACATCGCGCAGTCCCTCACCTCAATATTCAGCGTTGTCTCCAGAGATAATTGCTTTACTGAAGTTTATGAGAGATGAGAAACGCGAGGATGAAGCCCACAGACGTTTGGCGGATGAGCACAGAAGGCAAGCAGAGGCAGAACGAGACCACCAACGGAGATTGGAAGACAGTGAACGGTTTGAAGCCTTGATATCTCGCCTCACTGTTAACCAAGCCCCTGGCTCTAACACTGCCTCGGTACTGACTGGTTCAGATACCTCATCCATGCTTCCTTCACGCCCCCCAGCCCCACCTAAAGCAGCAGCTCAAACGCCGCCCATCTTGAAGCCTGATGAGACTTTCCAGACTTTTCGTGAATGGCGGCGACGGTGGACTGATTATTCTACAATGGTGGATCTCCAGAGTTTGTCACAGCCTAAACAACTCATCCAGCTGCGTATGTGCCTGTCCTTGGAAATTCAGCGTGTCTTGGAACATACGTTGCAGGTACCCCCAACCTCTTTGCTGTCTGTAGAGGAGGTACTGGACGTTCTACAACGGCACATCAAAGGACAGCAGAATGAAGCTCTGCGCAGGAGGGAATTGTTTAGCTGCAGACAGATGGAGGGTGAGTCTTTTGATGCCTTTTACGTGCGTCTTAAGAGAGCCTCGGAAGAGGTAGATATATGTCCAGGCCACCACCAGCAGTGCGAGGAGACCCAGTTGAGGCAGGTGATCCTGATGGGTGTTAAGGACGAGGAACTTGTCCAACGCCTCGCCTCCCTCGACTCTTCCTCTTCTCTTAAGGATGTGTTGACGATATGTCGCTCCTATGAGGCTGCCAGGTGTGCCACCTCTGCCATCCGTGCTCCCCCTACAGCTGTACGCGCTGTGTCCCGGTACAAGAAGGACAAGAAGTCTGTTCCTACGCCTTCGCCCACCACGTCCACGCCCGGTTTATTTTGCAACAACTGTGGTAAGCAGCACGGAACACAGGTGTGTCCAGCTGCTCAGTCTACCTGCAACAGTTGTGACCGTAAGGGCCACTGGTCACTCACAGTACGGTGCCTAGCCAAACGCGTCCAGTGCAATGTGTGTGGTCGTCTGGGCCACTATGACAAGTGTTGCCCTTCCAACATACCCAAGAGACCGCGTCGGCGGAAGCTTCAGCCCCCTTCCACCAGAGAGGGCCGCCCACAGCCTTCCAATCAGAGGCACGACGACTCCTGACAACGCTCGAGCCACATTAGGAATGTGTGCTCCCCCCCCGCGTCCCAGGACCAAAGTCCCCCAGTACATCAGCGTCATCGTGACCTACGGCGGTGTGTCATCCCGTCTTCAGATGTTGCCCGACACCGGCGCTGATGCTACAGTCATCGGTCCCCAGCATTTGCAATGCTTGGGGCTCTCTCCAAGTGATCTAGGACCGCCCCCCAAGGATCTCCGCTTTATGGCAGATGGTTCACAGATGACCCCGGCCCTAGGTTCACTCTATGCACACGTCACCTTTGGCAACAGGTCGTGTCAAGCCTGGATTGATGTGCATAATGGCGTCCCGACTCCTTTGCTGTCCTACAGACATTGCCAAGAGTTGGCCATCATCTCCCAGGACTTCCCAACACCGATTCTCGAGGTAAAACACGCCAACAGGGTGCACGAAGGGAGCAGCAACTACCCTGCTGCCGCCCTACCCCTACCTCTGGCCAGTGACACCTCTCCTTCGGTAGTTGTCCCTGCTGCTTCAAGTCTCCACGCCTTGGCTCGCCTCCACGACAGTCACTGTGGAGCCGAGGCCACCAAACGGCGTGCAAGACAGACTGTGTTCCGGCCTGGCATCGACCCCGACATCTCCAATGCTGTCCAGGTGTGTAAGCCGCGCCGCGTATTACAACCCAGCCAGCAGCAGGAATCCTTTATGAGTGACGACAACCCCACCCGCCCCTTTGAGTCTGTGTCGGCCGACTTTTTCTGTGTGTCAGGAAAGTCCTTCCTCGTTATCGTCGACCGTCTCTCTGGTTGGCCGGTTGTCATCAAGTGCGGTAATGACACGACGTCTGCCGCCACCATCAGCAAGTTCCGCCACTACTTCCGTGACGTGGGCGTTCCTGTACGCCTGCGAACCGACGGAGGGCCTCAGTTCACAAGCCGGGACTTTGCTGTGTTCCTCGACCGATGGGGAGTCCGGCATGTGTTGTCATCGCCCCATTACCCGCAGTCCAACGGCCACGCTGAGGCTGCTGTCAAATCCCTGAAGCACCTCATCCTTCTGGGAACATTGACTGCGAGGCCTTCGACAGGGGTCTTCTTGAACTCCGCAACACACCTAACTACACCGGACGCTCCCCTGCCCAGGTTTTGTATGGACGCCCCCTTCGTTCTTGTGTCCCTGCTCACCCTCAATCCTTCTCCAAGGAGTGGCAGGCCAAGACAGAGGATTGTGATCGCCGAGCCGCCGAACGTGTTCAGGACGTCGCCGCCCGCTACAATGACCACGCCCGTTCTCTCCCCAGGTTGAGTGTCGGCACCCAAGTCCGTGTTCAGGACCCGACCTCCCTACGTTGGGACAAAGTAGGCGTAGTTATGGGTCTCGGCAGGTCACGGGACTACCAGGTGCGGTTACCCAGTGGTCGTGTGTGGTGGAGGAACCGCCGTTTTCTCCGACCCGTAACAATGCCTTCTGCTGGCCCCGCCACCAGTGTTGAGTCCCATACCCTTCCCAGTGATGAAGTCCCTCGATGCTCAGAACGGATCCAAAAGAAAAGGTCCGCTCAAGACTTTGCTATGAGCGTATAGGGGGGAGGGAGGTGTATGTATATTATGTATGCTGGATTATATATCATGTATGTATATTATGTATGTGCTCCATTTATGTATTATTTATTCAGCCTAGCTAGCAGCGTGTGGCAATGTTATTACCATGTCCCACATGCTTAATTAATGTGCCTGGCGACGTATGGAAGCTGCTAATGTATCACTTGCCATACGTCGTCTATAGCAGTTGACAAGGAGCCTAGCCAGGGAGACCGCTGCTCTCCTTTGTGTACATACTCTTATCCAGTAAACCGAACCTACAAAACTATACAGGTGTTTGTGTTCTCTCCTGTATATAGAACTTATTATTCAGAACCTAACAGTTGTTGTGCTCCTGCTGCTGCAGGGGTTGCGTCAGGAGGAGGGTCCATGGCAGGAGCAGGTTCTATGATAGAAGGGAGGTCAATTACAGGTTCAGGTTCTATGACAGGAGGAGGGTCTATGACAGGAGCAGGTTCTATGATAGAAGGGAGGTTTATTACAGGTTCAGGTTCTATGACAGGAGCAGGTTGTACATGAGGGTGAAAAGAGGGTGCCCAGAAATGTCGTGGGCGTGGTGTTGCTGCCGGTGGTAACTGCGGGTAGACTGGTGCAGGCGTAGTTTGTTGATGGTGCTGCTGGGCTTGGGGCCCGACAGGTAAGGCGGCCGGTTTGACTCGGTCTATGCTGACGGTGTCATGTCTGCCATTCCGGATAATTGTCAGGAACTTTGCTAAACAGGTAACCACCTGGAAGGGTCCATCGTAGGGGTGTTGTAATGGGTTGCGGTGAGCATCATGCCTGACGAAAACATACTCGGCTGTGAGTAGGGCAGGAGGGATGTGTTCAGGGTGCCGAATAGGCTGGCGTGGAGCAGTAGCTCTGAATGCAGAAACTGCTTGTCGTAGCTTTTGGAGTAAGTCGTGACGAACGGCTGGAGTGGTTTGGTTGGGATCAGGAGGGAGTGAGAAATCCCCAGGTAGCCAAAGGGGCTCGCCTAGTGTCAGATCTGCTGGGCTACAGTCCATATCCTCCTTGTGTGACGCACGGATGCCGAGGAGCACTAAGGGAAGCGCATCAGTCCAGCTGTAAGGGTCGTGCTGTGCCTTGAGTGCGTCCTTCACCTGCCGGTGAAAACGCTCTACCATGCCATTGGCTTGAGGGTGGTATGCTGTAGTGCGTTGTCTAGACGTGCCGAGGAACTGTAGGAGGTGCTGCCAGAGTTGTGACTCAAACTGTACTCCTCGGTCAGTGATTACGGTTGCGGGGGGGCCAAAACGGGAAACCCAACCGGACATGAAGGCGCGGACAGTAGTCTCTGCTGTAGCGTTGGGCATGGGAATTGCTTCTGTCCACCTGGTGAAACGGTCGATGCAGGTGAAGATGTAGGTGCTACCATAGGATGATGGTAGAGGTCCCACGATGTCGAGGTGTACTACTTGAAAACGTCCTTTGGGAATAGGAAAGGCTTGTAAGGGGGCCTGTATTTGACGATGTATTTTGGAGGATTGGCAGGCCAGGCACTGGGCAGCCCATTTCTTAGTATCAGACTTGATGCCGGGCCAGACGACACGTTGCGTGAGGAGGCGCTGGGAGGCCCGCACACCCGGGTGGCTGAGACCATGGATGCGGTCGAAAACAGCGCGGCGGTGGACGTGAGGCACGAACGGTCTAGGCTGTCCACAGGATACGTCGCACCATAATTTTATCTTTGTGCCAGAAACAGGGAGTTCTTGGAGTATGAGGCCTGAGGGGGATGTCTTGTATGCTGCCAGGTCTTCGTCTTTCTCTTGAGCCGCGGCTAGCTGCCCATAATCAATGGGTGGAGATGAGGGAAGAATGGTGGATATACAACGAGAGAGGGCGTCGGCGATCTCGTTGTGGCTGCCTTTAATGTGTTGGACGTCGCTGGAGAACTCCGAGATGTAAGCCAAGTGGCGCAGGACACGAGGTGTATGTGACTGGGAAGCTGAAGCGAAGGCGTGGACGAGGGGCTTGTGATCAGTGAAGATGGTGAACTGACGGGCCTCGAGGAAGTGCTGGAAATGTCTGACAGCCAAGTATATGGCCAGGAGTTCTCGATCAAAAGCGCTGTACTTGAGGTGTGGTGGTTGAAGCCGTTGTGAGAAGAAAGCAACGGGCATGAAAATTCCGTTGATCTCCTGCTGTAAGACGGCGCCCACTGCAGTAGAAGAAGCATCTGTTGTGAGAGTGGTCTGGGCGTTAGGTGCGGGGTGGGCCAGGAGGGTGAGGCGTGTGATGTGCTGTTTGATAGTGGTGAATGCCGTAGTAGCCTCTTGAGTCCACATGAGAGACTTGTGAGACTTCTTTGGGCGTCCCTTGAGAAGGTCGTGTAGGGGGGCTAGGACGGTGGCAGCTTTGTCAATGAAGCGGTGGTAGTAGTCGACTAAACCCAGGAATTCTCGGAGTTTCTTCGCCGTTTCAGGTTTGGGGAACTCCCTAATCGCGGTTATCTTCTGTGGTAGGGGTTGTATGCCACTGGGCGAGACTCTATGACCGAGGAAATCGATGGCCGAGGTTCCAAAGACGCACTTAGCAGGATGAACTTTCATGTTGTTGTTCTGCAGGCGTTGGAGAAGGAGTTGTTAGGTGGTGGCGGTGCTCGGCAGGCGTCGAAGATGCGACGAGGATGTCGTCAATGTAGACGGTGACAAAATCGAGGTCGCGAAGCATATGGTCCATGAACCTCTGGAAAGTCTGTGCTGCATTGCGTAAGCCAAAACTCATGAAAGTGTACTTGAAGAGTCCGAACGGAGTGGTGATGGCTGTCTTCTGGGTATCTGCCGGTGCTACTGGGATCTGGTGGAAGGCACGCTCCAAGTCGATCTTCGAGAAGATAGTCTTGCCATGAAGTTTGTGGTGAAAGTCATGAACATGCGGAATAGGGTACCTGTCAGGTTTGGTGACGAGATTCAGGGCTCTGTAGTCGCCACACACCCTCCACTCGCCGGGTGCTCGCTTAGGAACCATGTGAAGAGGCGATGCCCAGGTACTCCTTGAAGGGCGAATGATGCCGTCTTGCAGTAGTTTGTTGAATTCTACTTTGGCTGTGTACAGGAGCTCAGGGCGCAGGCGGCGAGGGCGTGAAAAGACTGGTGGTCCTTTGGTTTCGATGTGGTGGAAAATTCCCGATGTAGGTGGTGGAGGTAGGGAGACTCGGGGTGAGAAAAGCTCCTTGAATTCGTCGAGCAGGGAGGAGAACTCGTTGGAAGGCGCAAGACAGGTGATAGTGTCGGTGTGTCTGGCACGAGAACCCTGGATCTTGCGTGCTGTAGGCTCATGGATGAGGCATAGATGACTTGGTTTGACGCCGAGCTTGTGGAAGGTGAGGAAGTCGAAACCAAGGATGGGTTGAGACACATCTGCTATCACGAATAACCAACGCAGAGTCTTGGGCAGACCGAGGTCTAAGGCGAGGGTGCGTACGCTGTAGGAGGCGATGGAGGTACCGTTGGCAGCGAACAGGTCATACGAGGGTTGCTTTGACGTGTCTCGTAGTGAGGGAGGGATGAGGCTGACCGATGAACGGGTGTCGATGAGGAACTTCTTGCCGGAGGTGCGGTCGGTGACGCGCAGTAATGAGACGCCTGGAGGGACGGAGGCTGAGGCGTCTACCAGCCTCCGGTGTTGCCGTTTCCGGAATAGGTGCAATAGGGCTCACAGTTTCGAGCATGGCGGCCGAAAGTCTGGTGATACCAGCAGAGGGTAAATTTGTTGTGCTGGGGGTTGGTTGCTGTGTGTCGGAACTTGTAGGGCGTAGTGTGTGAGTCAGGAACCGGCGCAGCAGCGGGTATGGAGGAGCAGAACTGCTCAATGGTGTCCATCCTGCGGTTCAAAATTTGCAACAGGTCCTTGATGTCTTGTGAGGTATTGCTCGGCTGAGGGGTGTTGACCCGGCTTACAAGTTCGATGGTAGGTACTGGTGTGACCGTGGCGGCAAGGGGTGCAGCAGCGCACTCGTTAAAAATTCTATCTGCCGCGGTTGCATATAGTTCCGGTGTCCTTGAGTAATCTACTGCAGACAGGATGTTGCGTACTTCTGTGGGTAGCTTTTGTGCGTGAAGCTGGCGCAGGATAGAGTCGGGGAGTCTGTCTGTGTGACGGGAGTTCAGCCGACACATCTCCTCCCAGAGACGTCCCGGGGTTGAGTTCCCGAGAGAGGTAGAGGATAGATCTTGCAGGAGATTGGGGCTGGTCTGTTGATAACACGTCTTCAAGGCAGCCCGCAGGGTAACGAATTTGTTGTCATCTGGAGGGTTGGAAATGGTTTGTGAGACCCGCGTGGCCACTTCCGTGGGCAAGGCACAGAGCAGGGCGCAATACTTTTGCTCGTCGGTCGCTCGTGAGCCGGCGAGGGCTGCTTCCACATGGTCTAGCCAGTCCTCGACGTTGTGGTTGAAAGTCGGCAGAGAGATCCGTCCGTCCTCCATCATGTGTGAGTGCTTATCTCCGGGAGTCACCATTGTAGGGGTATCGATATAATAATGTTGTCTAGCACTCAGGATAGAAGGAAACTCTAATGTGGTTTTCTTATATAATATAAGTTATATGATAGACAGTCTGGTGCTGGAGGTGCCGTGTGGTGAGGAGCTGCTCAGTAGAGACGTTCGGTGAGTAGCGTGTTGAAGGAGGTAGATGTGCAGGAGCTTCGTTAGAGAAGATGTTGCCTGTTGCTGGCCTCCTGGTTGAATGAATGCTGACAGCGTGGAGCTTGCTGGAGGAGGTGTTGCTTGTTCAGGATGATGAGCAGAATGAATCTCAATGGAGAGACAGAGCTTATATACCCAGCAGCAGCCGCCAGTCCTCTATGAATCATGTTGGAAAAACCCAGAAAGTCGCCGGTGACAAGTTTCGTTGCTAGGCTACCGTACCATCTGGCGTCAGCTCTCGCTTGGTTGCTAGGATACGGCAGCGTGACCTTAAAATTTGCACTATTACCTCGGAGCTGAAAACAATCTTCCATTACGTGGCCACGTTTATGACAATGTGCGCATCGTAACGATGTTTTTTGTTTATATGTCAGGCGGGGAGGTGCAATCGGAGCTAGGTGTGTCGCATAAGGAGTCTAGGAGTGAGGCATGTGAGCCAACTGAGGCACATGTGCGACCCTATCATCATCATGACCCGTGAAATTCCGAACATAGTCGCCACGCTGCATGATATTTATAATATTATCAGGTTTAGGTGTGGTAGTAGTATTGGTGTGAGTGTTTGGAGAAGCCATTGTAGTGTTAGTATTAAGCAAGTTAGTATTCTTACTCCTAACAGAAGGTTGGGTTAATAAGGTTGTTACTGATTAAGCAACAGACACACTATCACCTGTAACAGGGGTAACTGTTTTTGTATACTTAGGTTAAGTACTATATTGATTACCAGATCGTAGGGTACGACGGTTTAAGTCGTCAAATGATTCCTCAATAACTTTCTCACTACTTCCTACCGAATCATTTAACTGAGATCCCGACTCAAAATCAATGTCAGTCTGGGGTTGATCATCGATGAGTTGGTTATAAGCAAACAGTTGCGCTAGGCGTTCAATGTCATCAACATTAGACATGGGAAACTTAGAAAATTATCTATTAGTCCCTCGTGGGTCAATGAATACTTAACAGTAAAAGCAGATCACTTGCCTCTCATTTACAAGGTAAATGAGTATGAATTGTAGTTAATTATTAAAGTATCAATAAGAAGACAGACACTTATAAACCACTGTAAATTATAGGATTTCAATACATTAATTTTCCCTTCCGACACTTTATCATTGAAATAATCCTATCCGACGAACCTATAGATGTGAAGATATCTCTCGAACGTGATCATGTGTGTATAATCATGTAATTTAAATACCTATTTATACAGGGTGTTACGTCTGTATAGAAAACGTGATCCTTCAAGCTGAGTTCTGAGTCGAGTCATGTGTGGAGGGTGGGCGGTGCCTCTTCTTGGTGATGCACGCGCTGCTCCTGGTTCCCTTGGCAACGATGAGACGCTTCTACCTTGGCGAGAGACGAGTCCACTTCAAACTAGGGGAGTTTCTCCACCGTGGATCAGAAACTGCTGATGATTGGTTATCACTTTGTCCGTTGCTAGGTCGCTAGCGAGACTGCTGTGTGCAAAGTCTTCACAGTCTACGTATATATGGAGATCTTGTATGATGACACCGGAACTTCGTAATTAACGCTGGCGACACAACAAAACTGTTCAGCTGCTTGTGAAATACCAATTGTTAGTCGAGGTTATGAAACCTTTCTTCAACACTGCAACACTGTAACTAGAAAATGCTGAGTGGGGTCTACTTCAACCGGCACAATCTGGATATTTACCAACAGGCTTAATATAGGCGGATCAGCTGTTGGTTATAATCACTGGCGTACACAGACAGACATTTGTACTCTCAAGAGAGGTGTGAACTTGCGTGTCCGAGCGAACGCTACCAACCCGTCCGCATGGACCGAAACATTATGACACTATCCGGGTGTTCTGAAACCTTCGCTCACTGGGTGTGTGGGCTCACTGTCCTAAAGGAACGCTTACAGCCCCGTATGTGCAGACCGAAGCTTTTCGAGACTGTCCGGGTATTTAAACGCTTCACTCAAACACACAACACTCGCACTAAGTATCCCTGACTTCGCGTCGCACCCACTGTGGGTGGACTCCACGTTGCACCCACTGTGGGTGGACTCCACGTTGCACCCACTGTGGGAGCTGGCCAACTTCCCACGTTGCACTCCCGGCGGTGTCGGCGTCGCGTACTGTATTCCTTGGCTGTCGAGAATTTCCTTCGACGCCCTCCCATTCTTGTTTTGAGTTTAAACGCCTTGGTTAAGGACGTTCAGGTTACGGGCAAGTCGAAGGGAATGATTGAAATCCGCCTTTTGATGCATTCAATATTTATTGATGTGGTCAAAACCTGCAGAGAAGATGTTCATAATATTACATAGTAATTCATCTGATACATAATTAGTTAGTCTCACATTATTTTATCTTAATTACAATTTATTAAACATAGTGACATAACACAAAGTTCATAACTCTATTAATCTTAGCTTCGCTTCATTCTGCATTGTCATATTACTCTAGGTTAGGCAGAAACGAGTAGGCGTAATTAGTCAACAATACCGAGGGGTATGTCATCATTTAGGCTGTACTTACAAGTGCGGGTCAATGCAGATCAGTATAGTGTTCCAAGAGACAACAGTACTGCGTAAATTGTCTCAGCACAAATTCTCGGACAGGATTGTGAGTCGGTGTTCACCAGTGCGAGCAGAAGGCTGGTCTTCACAGCATCACTAGAGAGAGCGATCTGTCTCAGGGCGGGGCGGGCAGCACCGCCACCAGTCGAAGACAATTCACTCAGCAGAACCAGGACTTGTCTGTCAACACTTCTACATCTGGCGAGGTCACAGGTCAAAAGATTTAATGGCATCACAAGGCCAGCACTGTACAGTAGATGAAGCCAGCGGCGATAACACAACCCATACTAATCTTCTTAATCAAAAAACTTGACCATTCCATCTCTAAGCACAGCAGCTGTCCGTAGTCAGGTCATAGGGTAAGATGACCAAATCCTCTCACCTGGTTACAAATCTTCTTAATCACAAAATTATCCAGTTTGTACATTTTTTTTTTTTTTTTTTTTTTTTTTTTACGGGGATAAGCCCAGCCGGGCATAGGTTACTGACCCACATCAGGGCCTGGGGGGCGAAAATATAATAATAATAATAATAATAATAATAATAATAAATAATAATAATAATAATAATAATTATAATAATAATAATAATAATAATAATAATAATAATAATAATAATAATAATAACTATTATTAGTATAATAATAATTAATAAATATTAATAACAAAATACTAAAAAAAAATTTTTTTTTAAATAATCATAATCATAAATAAATACAAAATCGAAAAATATAAATCAAGAATGAGAAATGATAAACATTATGTATGTTGTATTGTCAAAGTAAGAGAAACAATTGAAACCCTGCAATTGTGTGTAAATGAAGCAGAAAGTCAGATCAGCAACCTGGGACTTGGTCACAATTTTCGTGATGCCATATGGCAGCAGGGTCTATCATTAGACAACACATTATGCTTCCAATACCTTCCCAGGCGGTAGTACCTCCCTGTTTGATAGCTGCCTACTACCTACTACCTACATACCATTACTCAAATTCATGTTGCCAGATTCGGTATGTTTAATGAGACTGGATTCTATAATGTTCCTACTGACAATTGAATTACAAGGTAATATTGAGGAGGCATTATCCCAGTCAACGCAATGCTTATTATCTCTCATATGAATGAACAGAACATTGATTCCTGGCCTGTCCTAGCACTATATTTATGCTGTTTAAGTCTAGTTATAAGATCTTTACCCGTCTAGCCTAAGTGGAACATATTACCTTACTTGCAAGGAACTTTGTAAATGCAGCCGCCTGCATTGTTGGGGGAGTTCATAATTAACTCCTTAGTCCGTACTAGGGAGTGACAGTTTTGCAAAAGTTTTCAAAATCTAATTGCTTGGGTTGGATTATTTGTCTATCGGCCACGCTAATTCCGAATATGTTTGAGTTTTTTACATCATTGCATTAGAAGGTTTGTGGATACTTTTGGGTTTGGCATGAAAACGCGAAAAAACTGTAAATAATAAAGGGACTGGCAATGTGGCACAACCTGTTAAAATCAAGTTATTGAATTGGATTATTCGACTACTGTGTACACTGCTTCATAAGCCAGGGCACTTCCAACTTCCTTGTTCAGAGGCAACTTGTTAGATGGCAGAGGTATCCGAACCCCGAACACCTTATCGTTACCCTGGCGCAGCTGAGTGTTGCTAATCTTAGGACGACCCATCTTGGTGGCGGCCCTTTGAACTAACTGCAAAACAACACAGAAAAAACAACTTTCAGCACTTCAATATCACCACCTGTTGAACAATATTTTATTCAAAAGTACGGACTGAGATTTTGTCCTTTAACTGTCCAAGTCAAGCTACTTGGGCTGAATTCGTTGATCAGTCCTGGGACGAATATTACCAACGGCGTGAATAGATTCCGTGGAATAAATTCAGGGCATTCCCGTCCAGGGAGCCTCAACAAACTCTGTAAATATTGCCATTGGCCTGCCATTGGCACATATACGGAGTTTGGTAATGTTCCATGAGCGGGAATGTCCTGAATTCATTCCACGGAATCTATCCACGCCGTTGGTAATATTGGGCCCTGGTTTTCGAAATATATGTATGTGGTGACTTGCAGCAAAAATATCGGCATAATTTGTAGCGCATTGAGTTGTAAAACAATAGCATATTATGAACCAGTGTACACAGTAGTCGAATAATCCAATTCAATAACTTGATTTTAACGGGTTGTGCCACATTGCCAGTCCCTTTATTATTTACAGTTTTTTCGCGTTTTTCATGCCAAACCCAAAAGTATCCACAAACCTTCTAATGCAATGATGTAAAAAACTCAAACATATTCGGAATTAGCGTGGCCGATAGACAAATAATCCAACCCAAGCAATTAGATTTTGAAAACTTTTGCAAAACTGTCACTCCCTAGTCCGTACTCACCCCTGAAGCGCTTGGGATGTTCGTGTTTTCTTGTTTGTTTGTGGTTATCAGTATATATATATATATATACTCAAAATAAATAGATGTGCCTATAGGTTGTTTCACTGTAGATCTTCAAGCACCAAAATTAACATTGACATTATTCTGATGGGTGTGTCATAATTAAGAAAACTGCTGTAATTGTAGGAAAAATCAACGTATTCAAAGACTGCTTCAATCATCTTATATTAAATGCCAAGAAACATTAATATTTTACTTAAAAATTTATCAATGTGTTTTTGTTTCATGGATGAGAAAAAACTGGTGTAAACTGAAAATATCGTAAGATTGACGTGATGATAAACTGTTTCACTGTCATTACTTTTGGGTTAGGTAGAGTATAAATTTTTGTGGGTTGGCCTGTAGAAAAATAACAGAATCGTATTGCGGCCCATGACTAAGGAAAGGTTGTCCATGCCTCGACTAGAGCAATAAGCACAAAGAAGACAGAATCTTTGTTTTTTTCACAATTTTCAGTTTCATTTTTGGTAGAAACTTTAATTTCACTAAGTTATACTCTTGACTACCAACACCAATTTCAACAAGAGAATCTAATGCATCATCAACTATGTAAAGTTAATCTACTTGTTCATGACAACCGATATTTTTTCCCTGTGGGAGGGAGAGAGGCAAGTTAAGTGATGGCCCGAGCGGAGAGGGACTGGCCACAAGAGGGATAATGAAGGAGAGAGATGAGTGAGAGTGATAACTGCAAAGAACAGAAGGATCAACAGCCCATCTAACTAAACTTAGGACGTGCGCGCCTCTCAAAATTTACTGGACAAGAAGTACGTATAATCAACAAGCTGAAGTGAATGCCACAGTCAAAGCTTGTGTCTTCGAGCGCACAAGTTCCGCTGTGTTATCCCACACTGTATTCACAAGACTGTGTCCAAACTTACGGAGGGCATTCTGCTAAACTGTTAAATTAATTCATTCATATACAAAACGTCTCGTGTATAATATGTCTATGCGACTCACCTATTGGCTCTTCCCGAGACGTCGTTGTGGTTACTTTAGAACAATGTTCCCATGTTCACATGTGTGGTAGACACATCAGTGAACAAGACAAGAGAGATAGATTGTATTTTGTTCAAGTCGAGCAAGACAGAGTAACACACCATCACCAGAGATTCGTTTAATTTGATATTCCAATGACCAAGTGCGTATTATGATATACAAAAAATACTCAACTGCTACTTGTGACAATACAATGTTACTAGTATTAGTATGCATGTTTACAGGGTGGAGGAAGGCTGCGTGGTAACCACCTGGTACCAAGTACTCGGACCTCCGGACTTGGAAATGGCTCGGAGGGACCAACCAGAGTCGTGAGTATTATGTTCTGTTATATTACTGTAGGAAATAATTATTACGTTTAATATCTTATAGAAAAGGG
The DNA here is from genome assembly GCA_958450375.1 of Homarus gammarus. NCBI lineage: Eukaryota > Metazoa > Arthropoda > Malacostraca > Decapoda > Nephropidae > Homarus > Homarus gammarus. The sequence continues at coordinate 191,072 of CAUDMG010001671.1, read as the reverse complement.
TGTTCACTAATATTCCTCGTTCGCACTTGTCATGTTTAGCATTTACTAATACATTTTTCGAATATTTCGATGAAAGGTTATTGAACGTAGTTTACGTTCACACAATAAGTGGATTATGCTTAATGACGTTTTACGTCAATGAGCTCAGACTTTAGAAAATCTATTTCAACAAAAACTGCTATGGCTAAGGGGTAACACGACAATGATAATATTTGCTTTTACTTGACTATGTCAAGGGAAGGTGTCTAATGTTCGATTCTTGCCACAATTTGGGTTCTGCCAGAATCAAGAAAAATGAGAATAAGGTTACATAGGCTAAAAGTTAACAGACCTAGAGTATATATTTCCACAACTTTACACAAGATTCATGCTATTTATGTATTTCACTCAAACACAGTCATTACCAATCACAATACAATACAGTACAGTACAATAAAAATTAATGTACCTAATGAGGATTTACCAGTTAATGCATTACATTATTGGTTCCTAAATTTTTCCTAACCTTGTACCCCTTGATGTCAGGGCCAATTGCAAGATCAGCCGTGGTGTACACCATGCTGTGGTATCCCGGCAGTCGTAATACAATGGAGTGAAAATTTTGTGATTTTTCAAGATGGGCCATGGTGGTACCCGACTGTCGTGTGTTGTTACTACGTCATCGTAGTGTAGTCAGGTGTACCAACTGGCGGAAGACTTGGGTGGTTGGTATGCTTGCACCCTCAAAACGTTGTCAGTGGCACGAAACGTTTACTCTTGCTACACGATTTACGAGCATAAAAAACTTGAATCCTAAGCTAAGGTGTATCTCATTTTCCTGTTTTCTTGGATTATAAGAGAATTCAATGCAATTTCAATTTCAATTGTTTATTCCTTGATAGAGGAAGCGGGATCCTAGTGCTGTCACTTGGTACCCCTGTACAATAACACCAGAAGCATATGGCAAGTGTGACAAATATATACAGTATAAATATTATAAAGGGGCTTACAAAGACCTAAGGAAGGAAGGATATTCCTTTAACACATAATCAATGTTATTTACATAACATCTGGCCAGTATGGGTAGGATCATCGTGTCTCCGTCAGGGGGTCGGCAGACGTCAAGGAAGCGTTGTGTGTGGGGACATCTTAGGAGGTAGTGGATAAGGGTGCGGCTGTCGTGTCTTCTGCATAATGCACAAGAGCGTTGCTCAGGGGATGCGGAGATACCAATCTCCCAAACAAAGTCATACCCAATGATGATACGGGCAGCAATCACGTCCCTTTTCCGCGACCCAATCCCATAGACATACGAGAGGTCAGGAAGTTTACGGAGGACATCGTACCAGGTGGGCGGGAGTCCAGGGGGATGGCTGTTTCCCGTGCTTCTCTCTGTTCGCGGCGAATTTGGGTCCTAAGCTGAAAAAGTGTTCGAGGAACAACGTAGTCAGGTGTGGCCTTGTTGCAGCCAGTCATGGGAAGGCCATCTGCTGCCTCATTCCCCAAGATACCGACATGACTGCATATCCATAGGAATGTCACAGGACGGCCTGCATCCTGAAGTGTGGATGTTAACCCTCGTATTCGGAGGATGGGTCCTTATTTTCCCCTGATCCAAATGCGATCCCGTCGAGAGCAGACCTGGAATCGCAACAGACAAGCAAGGGGCAGAAACCATCTGCTTCTTCCTCAGCGAGAAGGGCAGCAAGGAGGGATATTAGTTCAGCCTGAGTGGAGGATGCCCCGTCAGAAACTCTGAGAGACAGTTTGATAGGCTCAGGGGCATCAGAACGGGAGATGTAGACACCAGCCCCGGCCCGACCTGCAGCGGAGTCAACAGAACCATCAGTGTAGAGGACGACCCTACCTGGGGACCAGTGGGCGATACTGGAGAGGTGGTATTTGCAAGAATAACAGGGTTCACGTGGGATTTCGGGAGCTGTCCACCGAGGGCGATCACTTCAGGTTGAAAATCCATCCAGGGAGAAGGAGACGAACCAACAGCAGGGGTGACAACAATATCAGGCAGGAGGTCGCGTTCCCGAAGGGCTCGGATGAGTGACCCTCGCCACTGTCTTCTAGATGTAGGTCAGCCTCGGACAGCAGGAGTCAGGTTGGCTTGGAGATAGTTGCTCCGAGGATCCCGTAGAATAGAAACGGTAGGTTTTAGGTAAAACTCCCGGACACGATCCTGTAAGGGGGAAAGACCAAGTTCGGTATATGGAGAAGTAGAGTGTGTCCACTGAGGAGCCCCAAGGATGATACGAGCAGCTTTCCTCTGGATAACTTCGAGACAGTTGACAGCAGTCCGACTAATGTTGACGAGGGCAGGGGCGGCGTAGTCGACACAGGAACGGACAAAGGACTTGTACATGGTGAGAAGTACAGGGATGGTGGCACCAAGGGAACCCCTGCACATGGTAGAGAAGGGAGCGAGACGCCGAAAGTATGTCTCGAAGATAGCGGACTTCAGGGATCTGACAACGTGTGCGAGTTACATACACACCCAGGTATTTTGTCTCATTAACCCAGTCCAAGGGCGTTCCTGATAAGTGAAGGGGTGGAGGTACAACACGACCGTGCCACATGGCTTTTGTTTTCGCAGTTGAAAGAAGGAAACCAAATGAATCACACTCTATGGAGACCAGATCAAGGGCTTCCTGCATGCAAAGGTAGTCAGGGGCTTGGAGGAGGACATCGTCGGCATATCCTGAGTGGACAACTTCTGTCGGCCACGGGAGAGATGCAATAGAGTGCATGAGAGTGTTAAACAAGGTGGGACTCAGGACTCCACCTTGAGGGGTGCCGAGGTTCATTTCTTGAACAGGAGATATAGAGCCTTCAACGCGAACCCGGGCCTGATGTCCAGTGAGGTGAGAGGCGATCCATTGAAGAAGTCTCTCTTTAACCCCTAACCGCGCAAGTTCAGCTAAAATGAGGGCAGGCTGAGCCATATCAAAGGCTCCCTTGATATCAAGGAAGACGGAGACGCGGGCAGTCTCATTGCAATAAAAGGAAGCAATGGAGTGTGCTGTGCTGCGAAGTTGTATGAAACCATTGAAGGAGTTGTGGAAGCCGCCTATGGTGTGAAGAAGGCGACGATGGAGTATCGTCTTCATCATCTTGGAATCACAGGAGGTAAGACTAATGGGTCGATATTTCCCAGGATCTCCCGGCTTAGGAATGGGGATAATAGTGGCATTTTGCCAGTTAGACAGGAGAACCCCATGTTCATAAGACAAGGAAGAGGCCGTTAGTTATATTAGTACAGACGTTGAGGACGGAGTATGTTATCTAATCATCCCCAGGAAAGGTGTCTTTTTCTAGAGTGGCGAGCACTGTCAAGCTCGAACTGTGTGATGGGATGATCAGTGGGGGCAGGGGATGTAAGAGCAGCACGAACAACAGGCTCAGACGCATCGATGCGAGCCTGCACTGCCTCCTGCATTGGATCTGGAAGTGGCTCAGGGGAGGAAGCTCGTGCCCAGTCCTCCATTAAAGAGCAGGCAGGGGAGGCGGGGTCAGGGTGGGGAGGAGGCCTCCGTTGAGTACCCCGTATAGCATTAATCCGATTCCATACATAAGAGGGTGACAACTGGAACGATAGAGCCGTGAAGGATAGCCAGTCCGCCTCACGAATCTGAAGACGCTCCTGAGTTGCAAAGGAGCACCAATTTTTGAAGTCTTCCCAGTCCTCTGGAGAGCGAGACCTCCGTATGGAGATCACGGGTTACCTGCCGGAGATGTCTCATGGCACGGATACGATACCAGTAGTTGGTGGCACTTCTGGGGTGACAGGGAGGGCGTGGAGGGGTAGCACGATTTACGGAGTCATACACGGCATCAACAAAATCAGCGCTGTAAGAGTCAAGGGACTAGGGGACATAATTGCAATCCGCCCAGGTAGAAAGGTATTGGATAAAGGAAGGAACAGCATCTTGTGTGAGACGAAGGCGAGGGGATCGATAAGGAGCTGATGTCGGGGAAGAGAAGCAGAGCCAGAGGTGGGTAGTAACGGCAAAATGGTCACTATACAGAGCAGGCTCGGTGAAGACGGTAGGATGAAAGGAGATATGACCGTTCAATAGTAAGCCAACATCAAGGAAACTATGGGGGAGGCGAGTAGGATTTTCAGGACAAAGAAAGCGAACATCATCATCCCCATTAAGAAACTGAGAGATGTGATCCGTTGAGGGTACATGGCGTGGGATGATCCGGAGTAAGAGTGGAATGGCGGGCATTAAAGTCGCCAAGAACAATAGTGGGAGCCTCATCATGGAGGTCGTGAAGAACCTGGGGGTCCAGAGAATCACTCTTGAAATGAACATTGACTACACGAAGGGTCCGGTCACCAATAGTACGGGAGACAGAAAGTAATTCAGACGGGGGTTCATGTGAGTCAGGTGAAGGGAGACCAACAGATGGAATGGTGTTACGCACAGGGGTGAGGAGGCCACGAGCCTGCCCACAGTACCGAAGCAGGGTGTAAACAGTATAGCCAGAGAAGCGGAGTGGAGTAACATCGTCTGTGATGGTTTCCTGAAGTAGAGCAACATCTACTTGATGGGAGAGCACAAACTGGGCGAGGTCTGTGCGGCGAGGTCTAAGTCCCTCGATGTTCCATTGCAAGAAGAGGAGGGAACGGCCACTGGTGTGAGATGAGTCGGTGGGGCTAGAAAGGGCTCCAGAGGAGGTACCAAATTCTATTGAGAAAAATGGAGACTGAGGAGTGGGAGAGCGAGGGATGGAGCCTCCATCTCAGGAGATGGAAGGAGGCGGGTCACCAGGGCTTGCAAAGTACGCCCCTGTTGGGTCAGGGTGTCCAGAATGATTTGTTGTTGCCTCTGCAATATCGCAATTGTTTTCACAAACGAGTCGAGTTGGGCAGAGAGAATGTTGATTTGCTTGGAGTGGCGATCCAGACGGAGAGTGATTGTTTCCATAGAACCAACTTGGTGTACCTGTGCAGGAGCTGGAGGTGGCGGCGAGGATTGCCGAAGCCCCGACTGGGCATGTGGTGGTGGTAGCGACGGAGAGGGACGGTGAGGGTTCAGGTGAGTAAGAGGTGGTGGTGCTGTTCTGGTGAGAGACAGTGGGGGTCCGCGTGAGCAGGAGGTAGTGGTGACGGGTAGGAAAGGTGAGGGCTCAGGTGAGCAAGAGTTGGTGGTGCTGGTGAAGGACAGCTGGGGTCCAAGCGGGCAGGAGGTGGTGGTGACTGCGTGGCAGGGCCGGCAACGACCTTGTACCAAGAACGGTGGGGAGAGGGAGGGAGGGGAGAAAGGATCGGTGGTAGGGGTGATAGGGGGGATGGTAGGAGAGCGGAGATCAATGGGAAATCCTTGGTGGATGGAAGAGGCGGTGGTGGATAGGAGTGAGGTTTGGTTGACAAGGGCTTCGTCAGAGACGAGGGCGGTGGTACAAGGTAAGTTTTCCCAGAGCGAGTGCCAGGACGCTGTGGGCAATTGGCATTCCAGGCGTGGTGACTGCCATGGCAATTGACACACGATGGAATAACTGGGATTTTCTTCGAAATTTTCGATTTGCATTCCACTGTGTCGTGAGGACTTGCACAGAAACCGCAGGCGACCATCCTCGTGCACTCCCAGGTGCGGTGTTTCCACGATTGGCAATGACCACAGATTTTTGGGGTTCCGATAAATCGGTCGAGAGGACAGTTGTGAATTAGTCCTACATTCACCTTCGATGGGAGGGGGCCCACCCACCAACCGATGAGTTAGTTGGATGGACGTTTGGAGACCGGGTTGATTCGGCGTTCCATGTCCAGTAGTTGTGGGAGAAGAGGGCGAAGATCATCGATAGGGATCTCCCAGGGAACGTGGCGAACCATTACATTGGTACGACGAGTTTCTGGGGTGATGATGGTGAACTTCAGCATCACCTCCCCCTGGGGAGCAGGAAAGCCCACCTGAGTGGGCAGGCGTACCGTCTCGTCCATTTGTGTGGTGACTATTACGGCTGCAGGACCTCAGTGGAGGCGAAGTGTTGAGTCCTGAAGTGGAGAGCAGTGACGGAAGAGCCAGGTCATCGGTGTGCTCAGAGGCAAGACCCGAGGAAAGGCGAGACGACGAAGGCGCGACGGGGCAGGGAGAGAAAGGGAATCCCCTATGTCCATTCGTCGGCGGAGGGTCGGTCATTGAGCCACATGTAAGCTCACTTGGGGACCCCGATGACAGGAGGAGGCCACCCTCTATAGCCCCAGACCGGGTGTGAGGGGGACCCGTAACCCCTGCTGGAGACCCTGACTTCTGAGGTTTCTGCTTCTTCTTTGACTTGTCTTCAAGAAGAAAGTCGTCAGCATCACTGTCACCTACTGCCGCCGTTTTCAACGAACGGGAGCGTTTAAAGGCAGGCATAGGGCACGTTGGCAACACTGCAGTCAGGTGGAGTGGTAATGACGTCACTGCTACGTCACACTATCACATTGTGCATGCGCAAACTTGAAGAACTTTGCCCAGAGGGATCGGGTGGTTGGACCAGATGTTTTTATCCCCCCAAAAATAACAAAGTCCAAAAGTTAAAAAAAAAAAAAAATGCCACTGTGTTGATAACTGGGTCTTACTATAGCTGTCTGGCCAGGCTGGATTAGTAGACTCGCTGAATTCGTCAGAAATACGACTTTTAAGGAGCAGTCTCTTACAGCCTTTGTTGACACTACGCACACATGTGCGTTCCAAAGCCAATTCTGGGAATGAAATACGATCATTTACAGTGAATAGAGGTAAATAAAGCCTGTGACAACCATAAAAACGAAGGAATTGTGTGCAACATCTGTTCCTTTCGTCTTTATCCTTATTAAATCTAATAATAAAGTTATTAGTTTTTCATGAACTTGGGGTTGGGTGAGTGTAAATAAAGAGAATTATGGCCTGTTCTGTAGATGAAGTTGTAGTGGACGTCTCCCCTACAAACTGCGTGTCGCATTCCAATGTGCCGCCTTCCCTAGCAACCAACCAGATGTTACCGTATCTTAGCAACGGAACCAGTCACCGGCGACTTTCTGGGTTTTCCCAATATGACTCATGGCGGCTGCTGCTGGGTATATAAGCTCTGTCTCTCCATTGAGATTCATTCTAACCATTCTTCTTGAACAAGCAACACCTCCTCCTCCGCCGCTGCCTGGCTGCCTTCGCTTCTCCTCGCCTGCCTGGCGGTCCTCGCTCCCGCCAGCGAGCATGGCGACCCACCAGCTGTCCTTCTCTGAGCTTCCTCACCAACCAACTCTCATTCTGGCCCATCTTCCTGAACACGCAACACCTTCTCCAGCAAGCTCCTAGCTATCCAGCATTCATTCAACCAGGAGGCCAGCAACAGGCAACATCTTCTCTAACGAAGCTCCTGCACATCTACCTCCTTCAACAAGCTACTCACCGAACGTCTCTATTGAGCAGCTCCCCACCACACGGCACCTCCAGCACCAGACTGTCTATCATATAACTTATATTATACAAGAAAACCTCATTAGAGTTTCCTTCCATCCTGAGTGCTAGACAATTTTAATATCTCGATACCCCTACAAAGTCAGTAGAATATAACAAAGTACAGTATTAGGTATTATAATTTTGTTATGACACTGTACAGCTGAATTGGGATAAAATCTTGAAAAAATATCACCATAACTGTTAGTTTTCTATAAAACAGTAAATTATCTTTGTACCAAAAATTTTACTTTCATATTATATAAGTATAAAGGCCAGTTATCTACAAGATATGAAAACTTGAGATAATGTTTCCTCCTTTTCTCCACCTGATTACAGTATAGTAATGCAATAAATACCCTTTCAAAAAAGCAAGACATGAACACTTTCCTAATGTCAGGAGTAAAAATGTATCTGCTGTTTAAATGGTGTTTTATGTGGAAAAATATTCCATGTAAATACTGTATATGGATCCTCACCAGAGAGTCTTCATATAGTTAGTGTGCAGACATTTGTTTACAAGGCATATAGTACTCAACTATTATGGAAATGAAGACATGTTAGGTTAGGTTAGATTAGGTTCATCTTGTGAGCAAATGTCATGGAACCCATATACAGTAGATATAGTCATGAAATTCTACCAACCAACTAATTAGAGACTAATAATGTTAAACATAGAACAAGATGATAATTAAATGGTTTAAAAATATCCTCAATACAGTCTGCAATGTTAATTGCAAATTATTCCTGCATTTTTATGTTTAATATAAACTGTAATAATGATAATAAGGAAAAGAATACAATAATAATTGTTGTTATTTCAGGATATAGGCTTTATTAAAAGCAGGATATGTTATAATATATGGATGATCAGGAGTAAAAAAGTATTTTAAAAGAAAAATCATCCATAAATTTCATAAATATATTAATACGTAATATCCATGTATGTATGCAGAGTGTAAAAAAAAAACCCATTAGTTAAGGCATACAGTATGTTATAATTTCTCGAAGGAATATTATCAGAAAATTCCAGAAACTGCATTTTTTCTTGTCTACGAGTAATTTGGGGATGATACGGAAAGTTTCCACATTTTCTGTTCAGAGTCTGGGAACCAATTCCAAGGTTAGCTTATGTAGCAAATTCTAAAATCTTCCCTCTAACTGGAAAAATTCCGTATCAATCATTATACCAAGATTTATTTCTTTAGTATTGGTGAAAGGTGAATAGTCACCTGTATCTCCACATGTAAGTGAAAATACATTCATTAATATTGTGTAAGTTAAATTTGCGAATTCCTTAACATATTTATTTATGAAGGTTAATATTTATAAGTTTCCAAATCTAATTTGGGCATTTTATGGAAAGTCTCCACATTTTTCTGTTCGAGTCTGGGAACCAATTCCGAAGTTAGCTTAAGTAGCTCAGATTTGTTTGGTTTGATATGCAACTCACACTCAAAAAATTAATCCCTTTTTTGGGAGAAATTCGTAGAAAAAAAATTATAAGCCCTTTAAAATTTTAATGATCTAAATCAAAATGTTAACCTAACCTACCTAACTTAACCTAACTGGAGACTGACTTAACTATCATAAAATAAAGTATACTGTCTTTCATATTTTAAAGGTTGGATTAAGGACAAATTCACTTATGTTAATTTCTGGTTAAAGTTAATTAGTCAAGTCTGACATATTTCTGTTGTCATCATTAGAATTTACGTATATCACATTTATTGAAGATTCAGAATTTCATTATCTTTGAATATCCAAGAATTGTAATAAAAAAACAATTAATGGTAAAGGGAGTCATACCTGAGATTACTTTCTACAATTATTACATCTAGCTATAATTGAGAGGAGCAGCAAGGTGAGTTAGGTAATATGCAAGGAGTTTAAAGATGAAATTGTAGTACAGTCTCTCCTCGACTTATGACGGTGTTCCGTCATGACGACCAGGTCGAAATACCTGAAATATTGATATTAAATATTATCATCAATGACTTCTTTTGGTATTAAACAATACAATTTGGTGCTAATTTTTTCCTCTTACTTAAAGTAGCTTTAGTGTATAGGGTGAAACATCTATCATGAAGTGATAGTCATTTGAACTTTACGGACTCTGAATTTGTAAAAAAACAAAACTAATGTTTTTGATCTACTCATAATCAATTTGGTAAAATTAATGTTTAGGTCATCCACCTACTTAGCATTTTAAAAAACATAATTACAATGTCACCAAACATAACCAAACCCAACTAAACTAATCTAACGAAAGCCTAACTTAACTGGTAAAAATCGATCAACTTAAACTCATTAAATTCGCTGGATGGCCAAAAGATAATAATATAATCAATTCCATTTACTTTAGAAGAACTTATTCATTTTTGCTGAAATCATGGACATACAAAGCCAATATGTCTACATTTGATTCTACCACTGTCAATGGCAAAGTTAATTAATATCACCACGCCAACTGTTGACCCAAACAAGTCGTAAAGTAGTTCTTTCTTGTAATACATTGAGTCACTAAGGGAATAAAAAAATAAAACATGAATTTAGGTCACTTAATTTATCTTATTAGTAGCAAATTGTGGTTAAACTGATACACAAATGAAACATGCCTGGGAAGTACCTGGTACTGGTTACCTGGCATATTTGGACTTATTAAAATATGAAATCTAAGCTAATAAGTAATTATACTAAGGAAATAATTATTTTGGTAGTGCTGGACGGTTATTAATTACGCTCTGTACGAAAATTGGGTCGATATCATTTCTGATAAAGGACGTCCATTGACCATCACGGATGGACCAGTTTGGATTCATCTGGCATTGGTTACCTGGCATATTTGGACTTATTGAAATATGAAATTTATGCTACGAAGTATTTATACTAAGAAAATAATTATTTTGATAGTGCTGGACTATTATTAATTGCCCTCATTACGAAAATTGGGTCGATATTAATTCTGATAAAGGACGTCATTCACCATCCCAGAGGAAGCTGTTCTCACCACTCTTCAAATAAACCATTTACGACTTTTTTTAGTTTAATTTGATTTCAATACATTTCTACACATAAATTAGTTGTGTTAGGTTCTGAATAATAAGTTCTATATACAGGAGAGAACACAAACACCTGTATAGTTTTGTAGGTTCGGTTTACTGGATAAGAGTATGTACACAAAGGAGAGCAGCGGTCTCCCTTGGCTAGGCTCCTTGTCAACTGCTATAGGCGACGTATGGCAAGTGATACATTAGCAGCTTCCATACGTCGCCAGGCACATTAATTAGGCATGTGGGATATGGTAATAACATTGCCACACGCTGCTAGCTACATAAATGGAGCACATACATAATATACATACATGATATATAATCCAGCATACATAATATACATACACCTCCCTCCCCCCTATACGCTCATAGCAAAGTCTTGAGCGGACCTTTTCTTTTGGATCCGTTCTGAGCGTCGAGGGACTTCATCACTGGGAAGGGTATGGGACTCAACACTGGTGGCGGGGCCAGCAGACGGCATTGTTACGGGTCGGAGGAAACGGCGGTTCCTCCACCACACACGACCACTGGGTAACCGCACCTGGTAGTCCCGTGACCTGCCGAGACCCATGACTACGCCTACTTTGTCCCAGCGTAGGGAGGTCGGGTCCTGAACACGGACTTGGGTGCCGACACTCAACCTGGGGAGAGAACGGGCGTGGTCATTGTAGCGGGCGACGACGTCCTGAACACGTTCGGCGGCTCGGCGATCACAATCCTCTGTCTTGGCCTGCCACTCCTTGGAGAAGGATTGAGGGTGAGCAGGGACACAAGAACGAAGGGGGCGTCCATACAAAACCTGGGCAGGGGAGCGTCCGGTGTAGTTAGGTGTGTTGCGGAGTTCAAGAAGACCCCTGTCGAAGGCCTCGCAGTCAATGTTCCCAGAAGGGGCCACCTTAAGGATGAGGTGCTTCAGGGATTTGACAGCAGCCTCAGCGTGGCCGTTGGACTGCGGGTAATGGGGCGATGACAACACATGCCGGACTCCCCATCAGTCAAGGAACACAGCAAAGTCCCGGCTTGTAAACTGAGGCCCTCCGTCGGTTCGCAGGCGTGCAGGAACGCCCACGTCACGGAAGTAGTGGCGGAACTTGCTGATGGTGGCGGCAGACGTCGTGTCAGTACCGCACTTGATGACAACCGGCCAACCAGAGAGACGGTCGACAATAACGAGGAAGGACTTTCCTGACACACAGAAAAAGTCGGCCGACACAGACTCAAAGGGGCGGGTGGGGTTGTCGTCACTCATAAAGGATTCCTGCTGCTGGCTGGGTTGTAATACGCGGCGGGGCTTACACACCCGGACAGCATTGGAGATGTCGGGGTCGATGCCAGGCCGGAACACAGTCTGTCTTGCACGCCGTTTGGTGGCCTCGGCTCCACAGTGACTGTCGTGGAGGCGAGCCAAGGCGTGGAGACTTGAAGCAGCAGGGACAACTACCGAAGGAGAGGTGTCACTGGCCAGAGGTAGGGGCAGGGCGGCAGCAGGGTAGTTGCTGCTCCCTTCGTGCACCCTGTTGGCGTGTTTTACCTCGAGAATCGGTGTTGGGAAGTCCTGGGAGATGATGGCCAACTCTTGGCAATGTCTGTAGGACAGCAAAGGAGTCGGGACGCCATTATGCACATCAATCCAGGCTTGACACGACCTGTTGCCAAAGGTGACGTGTGCATAGAGTGAACCTAGGGCCGGGGTCATCTGTGAACCATCTGCCATAAAGCGGAGATCCTTGGGGGGCGGTCCTAGATCACTTGGAGAGAGCCCCAAGCATTGCAAATGCTGGGGACCGATGACTGTAGCATCAGCGCCGGTGTCGGGCAACATCTGAAGACGGGATGACACACCGCCGTAGGGACGCTGGGGGGAGCACACATTCCTAATGTGGCTCGAGCGTTGTCAGGAGTCGTCGTACCTCTGATTGGAAGGCTGTGGGCGGCCCTCTCTGGTGGAGGGGGGCTGAAGCTTCCGCCGACGCGGTCCCTTGGGTATGTTGGAAGGGCAACACTTGTCATAGTGGCCCAGACGACCACACACATTGCACTGGACGCGTTTGGCTGGGCACCGTACTGTGAGTGACCAGTGGCCCTTACGGTCACAACTGTTGCAGGTAGACTGAGCAGCTGGACACACCTGTGTTCCGTGCTGCTTACCACAGTTGTTGCAAAATAAACCGGGCGTGGACGTGGTGGGCGAAGGCGTAGGAACAGACTTCTTGTCCTTCTTGCACCGGGACACAGCGCGTACAGCTGTAGGGGGAGCGCGGATGGCAGAGGTGGCACACCTGGCAGCCTCATAGGAGCGACAAATCGTCAACACATCCTTAAGAGAAGAGGAAGAGTCGAGGGAGGTGAGGCGTTGGACAAGTTCCTCGTCCTTAACACCCATCAGGATCACCTGCCTCAACTGGGTCTCCTCGCACTGCTGGTGGTGGCCTGGACATATATCTACCTCTTCCGAGGCTCTCTTAAGACGCACGTAAAAGGCATCAAAAGACTCACCCTCCATCTGTCTGCAGCTAAACAATTCCCTCCTGCGCAGAGCTTCATTCTGCTGTCCTTTGATGTGCCGTTGTAGAACGTCCAGTACCTCCTCTACAGACAGCGAAGAGGTTGGGGGTACCTGCAACGTATGTTCCAAGACACGCTGAATTTCCAAGGACAGGCACATACGCAGCTGGATGAGTTGTTTAGGCTGTGACAAACTCTGGAGATCCACCATTGTAGAATAATCAGTCCACCGTCGCCGCCATTCACGAAAAGTCTGGAAAGTCTCATCAGGCTTCAAGATGGGCGGCGTTTGAGCTGCTGCTTTCGGTGGGGCTGGGGGGGCGTGAAGGAAGCATGGATGAGGTATCTGAACCAGTCAGTACCGAGGCAGTGTTAGAGCCAGGGGCTTGGTTAACAGTGAGGCGAGATATCAAGGCTTCAAACCGTTCACTGTCTTCCAATCTCCGTTGGTTGTCTCGTTCTGCCTCTGCTTGCCTTCTGTGCTCATCCGCCAAACGTCTGTGGGCTTCATCCTCGCGTTTCTCATCTCTCATAAACTTCAGTAAAGCAATTATCTCTGGAGACAACGCTGAATATTGAGGTGAGGGACTGCGCGATGTGGGGGCTGGAGCGTCGTGGCCGGCCTGGTCATCCATCTCTGCGGGGCTATCACCCGCCTGAGTCATCCAGACGCTGGGTCCACGGCTACGTAAGGCGTGAGACATAACTACTTCCTCTGTGTACTATGTCTTAAATCAGTGTTGACCGGTCAGCCCGTCGTATCAACAAGATTTCAGACAAAAAATTAATTAAATACACAGATAAGTAGGTTATATATATAAAATATATATAAGGAAGCCGCGCGGTCAGCGAGTGTTAGTACGTGTACGTGTGCGAGTGTGTGTCCCGGGCGGGCAAAGCGTCTCGCCCCAGCTGTGAGGGGGGGTGGAGGCGGCGCTGTGAGGGGGGTGGAGGGAGAGGCGCGGTGACTCCCAGTCAGTCTAGTTACCCTCAGAACGCGGTCAGAGACGGGTGCACTGAACTCTACTCCTTACAAATGCCCAGAACGTGCCGTATACCTTGGGAATCCTTTAGAACAAGGTCACACATGAATGGCACGAACACACAATGCACTAAACACTTCACAGAAAATCACTGTCACTGACACTGCTCAAAGTTGCTGAAATTCTTCAAGGTGACGCGCGGGAGTTGACCCAAGCGAGAGGAGGAGTCCATCCGGCTTTCCACAGACTTGCACTTTCACTCGTAATTATCCAGTAAGATCGGATCACTGCGCCATGTTAGGTTCTGAATAATAAGTTCTATATACAGGAGAGAACACAAACACCTGTATAGTTTTGTAGGTTCGGTTTACTGGATAAGAGTATGTACACAAAGGAGAGCAGCGGTCTCCCTTGGCTAGGCTCCTTGTCAACTGCTATAGGCGACGTATGGCAAGTGATACATTAGCAGCTTCCATACGTCGCCAGGCACATTAATTAGGCATGTGGGATATGGTAATAACATTGCCACACGCTGCTAGCTACATAAATGGAGCACATACATATTATACATACATGATATATAATCCAGCATACATAATATACATACAAGTTGTATTAGTTATCTTAAAGGCTTACCTTTTATGACGGTTAGGCGAATTTGGAGGATATAAACGGCGATGAGACAAGTAGGGGCTGGCGGTATTTTTCGTACACAAACATGGACCGCTTTTAAAAAGAACAATACAATTCTGCATGTGCTGCTCTATATGGAGTATATCTTATAAAAAATATTATTCCTTTGCAGATTTATACATTTTATGTGCATCCAAATCAATTTTCTTTCTTTTGGTTTCAAAAATAGTTCCTCGTAGTGATCATTGGGCGGGGGCGGGTAGTGTACCACGAAATTTCCCCATGTTCCAATAACGAATCGTACATATATTTTTTTTTTTAGCCAAAAACGCTTCTTACATAACAACCATGGGAGTACTACAGCATGGTTTACACCACGGCTGATTTTGCAATTGGCCCTAAAAGGTAATCAGTCATCCACCCCCCTTACTACCATACTCGCAACCTCAAGGCCTTTCTACACGACGGGTCACACGTGGGTGGGGAGGTATTGATGGGGAGAAAGCTAGGGGTGGTGGTGCTGGGTAAGGTAGGAAGGTGCAAGTCAAGGGCCACATACTGTACTTAGTGAAAGTGTATGTGGTCAGAATTATCCTTATCACTTAAAGAAGGTGCTAAGATTAGTGTGTAGCTTGATGTTGACGTCCTCAATGGCCCTGACAGTTGATGGCCAATTGCAAGATCAGCCGTGGTGTACACCACGCTGTGGAATCCCGGCAGTCATAATACAATGGGGACAAAAGTGTGTGATATTTCAATATAGACCATGGTGGTACCCGACCGTCGTTTGTTGTTACTAGGTCATCGTGGTGTAGTCAGGTGTAACAACCGGTGGAAGGCTGACATGTTGGTATGCTTGCACCCTCAAAACGTTATCAGTGGCACGAAGCGTTTACTCTTGCTCCACGATTTACGAGCATGAAAATCTTGAATCCCAAGTTAAGATGCACCTCATTTTCCTATTTTCTTGGATTATAAGCCAATACTGGGAATGAAATGCAATCACTTACAGTGAATATAGGTAAATAAAGCATGTGACAACCATAAAAACGTAGATATCGAGTGCAATAAAGTAATAAATTTGTCACGAACTTGGGGTTGGGTGAGTGTAGAGAACTGTGGCATGTACTGTGGATGAAGTCAATAGAATATAACAAAGTACAGTAATAGCTATTATAATTTTGCTATGACAGTGATGAGCTCACTGTACATGTGAATTGGGATAAAATCTTGAAAAAATATCACCATAACTGTTAGTTTTCTATCAAACAGGAAATTATCTTTGTACCAAAAATTTTTACTTTCATATTCTACAAGTATAAAGGCCAGTTATGTACTAGATATGCAACCTTGAAATAATGTTTCCTCCTTTTCTCCACCTGATTATAATATAGTAATGCAATAAATACCCTTTCAAAAAAGCAAGACATGAACACTTTCCTAATGTCAGGAGTAAAACTGTATCTGTTGTTTAAATGGTGCTTTATGTGGAAAAATATTCCATGTAAATATTGTATATGGATCCTCACAAGACAGTCTTTGTATGTATATTATGTATGCTGGATTATATATTATGTATGCATATTATGTATGTGCTCCATTTATGTAGCTAGCAGCGTGTGGCAATGTTATTACCATGTCCCACATGCTTAATTAATGTGCCTGGCGACGTATGGAAGCTGCTAATGTATCACTTGCCATACGTCGTCTATAGCAGTTGACAAGGAGCCTAGCCAAGGGAGACCGCTGCTCTCCTTTGTGTACATACTCTTATCCAGTAAACCGAACCTACAAAACTATACAGGTGTTTGTGTTCTCTCCTGTATATAGAACTTATTATTCAGAACCTAACATGGCGCAGTGATCCGATCTTACTGGATAATTACGAGTGATAGCGCAAAGTCTGTGGAAAGCCGAATAGACTCCTCCTCTCGCTTGGGTCAACTCCCGCGCGTCACCTTGAAGAATTTCAGCAACTTTGAGCAGTGTCAGTGACAGTGATTTTCTGTGAAGTGTTTAGTGCATTGTGTGTTCGTGCCATTCATGTGTGACCTTGTTCTAAAGGATTCCCAAGGTATACGGCACGTTCTGGGCATTTGTAAGGAGTAGAGTTCAGTGCACCCGTCTCTGACCGCGTTCTGAGGGTAACTGGACTGACTGGGAGTCGCTGCGCCTCTCCCTCCACTCCCCCTCACAGCGCCGCCTCCACCCCCCCTCACAGCTGGGGCGAGACGCTTTGCCCGCCCGGGACACACACACTCACACACATACACGTACTAACACTCGCTGACCGCGCGGCTTCCTTATATATATTTTATATATATAACCTACTTATCTGTGTATTTAATTAATTTTTTGTCTGAAATCTTGTTGATACGACGGGCTGACCGGTCAACACTGATTTAAGACATAGTACACAGAGGAAGTAGTTATGTCTCACGCCTTACGTAGCCGTGGACCCAGCGTCTGGTAGACTCAGACGGGTGATAGCCCCGTAGAGATGGATGACCAGGCCGGCCACGACGCTCCAGCCCCCACATCGCGCAGTCCCTCACCTCAATATTCAGCGTTGTCTCCAGAGATAATTGCTTTACTGAAGTTTATGAGAGATGAGAAACGCGAGGATGAAGCCCACAGACGTTTGGCGGATGAGCACAGAAGGCAAGCAGAGGCAGAACGAGACAACCAACGGAGATTGGAAGACAGTGAACGGTTTGAAGCCTTGATATCTCGCCTCACTGTTAACCAAGCCCCTGGCTCTAACACTGCCTCGGTACTGACTGGTTCAGATACCTCATCCATGCTTCCTTCACGCCCCCCAGCCCCACCTAAAGCAGCAGCTCAAACGCCGCCCATCTTGAAGCCTGATGAGACTTTCCAGACTTTTCGTGAATGGCGGCGACGGTGGACTGATTATTCTACAATGGTGGATCTCCAGAGTTTGTCACAGCCTAAACAACTCATCCAGCTGCGTATGTGCCTGTCCTTGGAAATTCAGCGTGTCTTGGAACATACGTTGCAGGTACCCCCAACCTCTTTGCTGTCTGTAGAGGAGGTACTGGACGTTCTACAACGGCACATCAAAGGACAGCAGAATGAAGCTCTGCGCAGGAGGGAATTGTTTAGCTGCAGACAGTTGGAGGGTGAGTCTTTTGATGCCTTTTACGTGCGTCTTAAGAGAGCCTCGGAAGAGGTAGATATATGTCCAGGCCACCACCAGCAGTGCGAGGAGACCCAGTTGAAGCAGGTGATCCTGATGGGTGTTAAGGACGAGGAACTTGTCCAACGCCTCACCTCCCTCGACTCTTCCTCTTCTCTTAAGGATGTGTCGACGATATGTCGCTCCTATGAGGCTGCCAGGTGTGCCACCTCTGCCATCCGCGCTCCCCCTACAGCTGTACGCGCTGTGTCCCGGTACAAGAAGGACAAGAAGTCTGTTCCTACGCCTTCGCCCACCACGTCCACGCCCGGTTTATTTTGCAACAACTGTGGTAAGCAGCACGGAACACAGGTGTGTCCAGCTGCTCAGTCTACCTGCAACAGTTGTGACCGTAAGGGCCACTGGTCACTCACAGTACGGTGCCCAGCCAAACGCGTCCAGTGCAATGTGTGTGGTCGTCTGGGCCACTATGACAAGTGTTGCCCTTCCAACATACCCAAAGGACCGCGTCGGCGGAAGCTTCAGCCCCCCTCCACCAGAGAGGGCCGCCCACAGTCTTCCAATCAGAGGTACGACGACTCTTGACAACGCTCGAGCCACATTAGGAATGTGTCCTCCCCCCAGCGTCCCAGGACCAAAGTCCCTCAGTATATCAGTGTCATTGTGACCTACGGTGGTGTGTCATCCCGTCTTCAGATGTTGCCCGACACCGGCGCTGATGCTACAGTCATCGGTCCCCAGCATTTGCAAGGCTTAGGGCTCTCTCCAAGTGATCTAGGACCGCCCCCCAAGGATCTCCGCTTTATGGCAGATGGTTCACAGATGACCCCGGCCCTGGGTTCACTCCAAGCACAAATCACCTTTGGCAACAGGTCGTGTCAAGCCTGGATTGATGTGCATAACGGTGTCCAGACTCCTTTGCTGTCCTACAGACATTGTCAGGAGTTGGCCATCATCTCCCAGGACTTCCCCAAACCTATTCTTGAGGTAAAACACGCCAACAGGGTGCAAAAAGGGAGCAGCAACGACCCTGCTGCCGCCCTACCCCTGCCTCTTGCCAGTGACACCTCTCCTTCGGATGCTCGGAAGTACTTCCTGAAGGAATTCAGCGACGTTCTGGTGACCAAGTCCGCTCTGGACTCCAAGCCTCTCAAGAAGATGGCAGGCCCCCCCATGAGGATCCACCTGAGGGACGACGCGAAGCCATTCGCTATTTACACCCCTCGACTGGTTCCCCTGGCCTTCCGCGAGGCGATCAAAAACGAGCTGGACTCCATGGTCGCCCAAGAAATTATTGTACCAACCGGCGATGACCCGTCTCCATGGTGTCACCCGATGGTTGTCGTCGCAAAACCTAAAGGTGGTGATCGGATCACCACTGACCTTTCCAAGCTCAACAACCAGGTGTCTCGTCCTGCGCACCCTTCTCCCACGCCCTTTGCAGCCATACGCAGCGTGAACCCGAAGGCGCGCTTCTTCACGACGATGGACGCCCTGTGTGGATACTGGCAGATAGAGCTTGCCGAAGAAGACCGACCACTCACAACGTTCATCACCCCGCATGGACGTTACAGTTATTGCCGTGGCCCCATGGGATTCGCAGCTACAGGAGACGCTTTCTGTCTTCGAGGTGATATGGCTCTACAAGGTCTGGCAAACTGCGTGAAAGTGGTCGACGACATACTCGTGTACGACGAGGATTATATGGATCACCTCTGCCGTATCTACGAGGTACTCAACAGGTGCCGGAAGCACGGCATTACCCTAAATGCCGACAAGTTTGTTCTGGCCAGCTCTTCAGTTGACTTTTGTGGGTACACCCTCTCAGGGAATGGTATCGCAGCTGACCCGGAAAAGGTCCGCGCCATTACGGATTTTCCCACCCCTGCTAACCTGACCGACTTGAGGTCCTTCATCGGTCTCGTCAACCAGTTAGCAGAGTTTTCGTCGGACATCTCCGCAGCTGCTCAACCACTTCGCCCCCTGATGAGCCCCAAGAGGACATTCCTGTGGACCCCCGACCACGACAAGGCCTTCCAGCAAGTGAAACAGGCCCTGTCTCGTCCACCTGTCCTCGCCACGTTTGACCCAGCCTTGCCGACAGTTCTGCAGACAGACGCCTCACGCTTGTATGGCGTGGGATACGCCCTACTGCAGGATCATGGTGGAGGGCAGTTCCGGCTCGTCCAGTGTGGCTCGCGTTTCCTCTCTGACACTGAGACGCGCTACGCCACTATTGAGTTAGAGCTGTTGGCCGTGGTTTGGGCGATGTCCAAGTGCAGGTTTTACCTCATAGGCCTGCAATACTTTCACCTAGTGACCGACCATCGCCCGCTTGTCCCGATCCTCAACCACTACACGCTAGACGCTGTTGAGAACCCTCGCCTCCAGCGTCTGAAAGAGAAGCTCTCGGCGTACATCTTCACTGCAGTGTGGCGTGCTGGTAAGGAGCTCTGCATCCCTGATGCCTTATCCCGCTCCCCTGTCAGCCGCCCTACTCCAGAAGACCATGTACTCGACGCCGACCTCGCTCTTTCCGTCAGGACTGTGGTCACTCTCCATGCCGTCCAATCCCTTCGTTCGGACCTGTCACCAGATGACGACAAGGCAATGGAGGACCTTCGAACAGCGGCCCGAGATGACCCTTCCTATGTCCGACTCGTCGAGTGTGTGAGGAATGGATTTCCTAGCAACCGCTACGATCTTCACAACACCCTGCTCCCGTATTGGAAACTCCGCGATGAACTCTACTGCGACGGAGACCTTGTTCTGTACGGAGCACGTGTAGTTGTCCCTGCTGCATCACGTCCCCACGCCTTGGCCCGCCTTCACGACAGTCACCGTGGAGCTGAGGCCACCAAACGACGTGCACGACAGACTGTGTTCTGGCCCGGCATCAACTCCGACATCTCCAATGTTGTCCGTGCGTGTGAGCCCTGCCAAGTATTACAACCCAGCCAGCAGCAGGAACCCTTTATGAGTGACGACAACCCCACCCGCCCCTTTGAGTCTGTGTCGGCCGACTTCTTCTGTGTGTCAGGAAAGTCCTTCCTCGTTATCGTCGACCGTCTCTCTGGTTGGCCGGTTGTCATCAAGTGCGGTAATGACACGACGTCTGCCGCCACCATCAGCAAGTTCCGCCACTACTTCCGTGACGTGGGCGTTCCTGTACGCCTGCGAACCGACGGAGGGCCTCAGTTCACAAGCCGGGACTTTGCTGTGTTCCTCGACCGATGGGGAGTCCGGCATGTGTTGTCATCGCCCCATTACCCGCAGTCCAACGGCCACGCTGAGGCTGCTGTCAAATCCCTGAAGCACCTCATCCTTAAGGTGGCCCCTTCTGGGAACATTGACTGCGAGGCCTTCGACAGGGGTCTTCTTGAACTCCGCAACACACCTAACTACACCGGACGCTCCCCTGCCCAGGTTTTGTATGGACGCCCCCTCCGTTCTTGTGTCCCTGCTCACCCTCAATCCTTCTCCAAGGAGTGGCAGGCCAAGACAGAGGATTGTGATCGCCGAGCCGCCGAACGTGTTCAGGACGTCGTCGCCCGCTACAATGACCACGCCCGTTCTCTCCCCAGGTTGAGTGTCGGCACCCAAGTCCGTCTTCAGGACCCGACCTCCCTACGTTGGGACAAAGTAGGCGTAGTTATGGGTCTCGGCAGGTCACGGGACTACCAGGTGCGGTTACCCAGTGGTCGTGTGTGGTGGAGGAACCGCCGTTTTCTCCGCCCCGTAACAATGCCTTCTGCTGGCCCCGCCACCAGTGTTGAGTCCCATACCCTTCCCAGTGATGAAGTCCCTCGACGCTCAGAACGGATCCAAAAGAAAAGGTCCGCTCAAGACTTTGCTATGAGCGTATAGGGGGGAGGGAGGTGTATGTATATTATGTATGCTGGATTATATATTATGTATGCATATTATGTATGTGCTCCATTTATGTAGCTAGCAGCGTGTGGCAATGTTATTACCATGTCCCACATGCTTAATTAATGTGCCTGGCGACGTATGGAAGCTGCTAATGTATCACTTGCCATACGTCGTCTATAGCAGTTGACAAGGAGCCTAGCCAAGGGAGACCGCTGCTCTCCTTTGTGTACATACTCTTATCCAGTAAACCGAACCTACAAAACTATACAGGTATTTGTGTTCTCTCCTGTATATAGAACTTATTATTCAGAACCTAACAGTCTTCATACAGTTAGTGTGAAGACATTTGTTTACAAGGCATATACTCACAACTATAATGGAAGGGAAGACGTGTTAGGTTAGATTAGGTTCATCTTTTGAGCAAATGTCATGGAACCCATTGTCGCGATCCCACTACCCTTTATACTTGGGGAGTGAAACCTGCCCCAAGTTATTAACAAATAAAGGAACAAATAGGGAACACGGCAATAATTATCCCCACCAAAAACCTACTGAACTAAATGTACTTGAAAAAGTAAGAACAGTTGAAATAAGTGAATCACAAAAGGGAAGATAATTAATTAATTCAATTTATGTTCTAAAGGGAGTAATGACTAGCAAACATGAATTTAAGGGAATAAGTAATTGTATAATAAAATAAGAGTGATGCCGGAAGGGCGAAAATACACGGTTAAGGAGTTAGACCAAACAAATATTACTTAACATTACTATATTACACAGACATACGAAATATATATATATACAACAATCATTACAAAATGATTATTTCCTGCCAAACAGGAGATTCCTTACCACCAGGATCCCTTCCTAGGCCTAACTAAACGTGTCACTAATACCTGATACCCCTAGGGCATTGGAGAAGACTGGACAAGGCACTAGACAAGGGTCAAGGCTAGAGAACGAATGGACATGTCTACCATATGCCACGGTTTTTCGCTACTGGGGAGGCGTGGGCACGCCGAGGAGCGCATCTCATATCACTTGATCCAGGACATTTGCTGGATATTTTATATAATTTATTAATACTACTCTTGATTTGAACTTAACAGAGTAACACAATGATGCATATTAATAACATACATAAATATATAATTAACCTAAGTAACTATGAACAATAATAATATAATAAGTACAATTAATAAGTTAATAGCTTGTATGAAATGTAGGCGTGAACATATGCCTCACGCTATGCGAGTTCCCAAGGGCTTAGGCACGTGACACCTCCCCCAAAAAAGTGAGCTTACAACTAACTGGAAGGGAAAATGGATATACAGCTACACAGTGAAAGTAATAACTAACACAATCGGTTTAAATCAATATGAAGCAAAATATTTCATAATATAAACACAAGGTACTCAATGACAATAAAACAAAAAAATAATTTGCATAAAGACATAGTTACTAAATAATCAGAATCGAGAAAGTGCATCAGCCAACACGTTCTCTTTTCCGCGGATATGGGAAATGTTCAAGTTATAGGGCTGAAGTGATAGAGCCCACCTCAAAAGTCTTTGGTTGGTATGTTTCATCTTGTCAACAAAAGTAAGTGGGTAATGATCAGTGAACACTTGACCGGGATAAGCAGTGCTGCCAATATATACTTTGAAGTTTTCTAGTGCCATGATCAGTGATTAAGCCTCCTTTTCAATGGTGGCATAGTTTCTTTGATATTTGTTAAATTTTCTAGAAAAATAGCACAGCGGATGAAGCACTTGATCACTCTCACCCTCTTGCAGAAGCACAGCACCGGCGCCAATTTCACTGGCGTCGACATGGAGAGTGAACTGTTTCTGGAGGTCAGGTGCAAGTAGTATAGGAGCATTTACCAGCAGGGATTTAAGATTCTCAAAAGATTCCTGGCAAGCCGTAGTCCACTTGAAGGTATTCTTGCCACTCACAAGGTCAGTCATGGGAGAGGCAACGGAGGAGAAGTTTGGACAAAAACGGCGGTAGTACCCCGCCATACCCAGCAACCTCATCACACTCTTCTTATCGCCTGGCACTGGATACTGTTGAATTGCCTCAATTTTGGCTGCTAGAGGCTGGACTTCCCCTTGTCCGACCACATGCCCCAAGAAAGTGACGTGGGCATGGCCAAACTCAGTTTTGACGAGGTTCACCGTCAGCTTGCATGCAGCCAGTACGGAGAAGAGGGCTTGTAGACGACTCATGTGATCTTCCCAGGAACTGCTGAAGACGATAAGGTCGTCTAGGTAACAGCGGACACCTTCCAGGCCAGACGTGATGAAATTCATGAGGCGTTGAAAGGTTGCAGGGGCGTTCCGCATACCAAACGGAAGGACTGTGAATTGGTACAACCCCTCAGGAGTGACAAAAGCAGAGATGGCCCTGGAGCGTTCAGTCAGTCTTATCTGGTAGTAGCCCTGGAGGAGATCCAACTTGGTCACGTACTTTGCCTGTCCAAGATCGTCGATCATGTCGTCGATGCGTGGCAAGGGATAACCATCGGGTTCAGTGACGGCATTCACCTTGCGATAATCCACACACAGCCGCATTGACCCATTCGGCTTTGGAACTAGAACAACAGGGGATGCCCATGGACTGATGCTGGGTTCGACGAGGCCTAGCTCTTGAAGACGCTGTACCTCGGCTCGCACACACTCCCGATTGAAGGCATTAAGACGGTAGGGACGCTGTCGGATTGGCTTGGCTCCCCTGGTCTCAACGTCATGCTCCAGCACTGAACAAGAGAGTGGGTAATCACCAACTATAATAAGATACTCCTGTAATAGAGACTTTATATTATTGGCTTGGTCACTAGAGAGATGGCACAATTTAGCACTGGGGTCCTCCAAGATAGTCGAGTTTTCCACTTTTACACTAGACCCATTCATTATTTCAGAAAAACACTGATCTTTATCATCCTTACACTCTGGCACAATGATACAAGTTGGCAAGGATTGATCAACACAAGCAACTGCTTTTCCCAGGGTTTCGTTACGAACATGATATGACTTTATAAGATTGACATGGATAAGGCGTTTTTTCTTACGCCGTTCAGGGGTGCTAATCACATAATTCACGGACCCCTGTTTTTCTAGTACTTCATATGGACCACTGTATTTGGATTTAAAAGGGTGATCATGTAAGGGCAGGAAGGCCAACACCTGCTCCCCCACTTGGAATTCTCTAGGTTTTGCCTGATGGGCCTAATCAAAATGCAGTTTCATTTTCACCTGAGCACAACTTAAGTTGGACTGGGCAAGTTCTACAGCCAGACGCAACTTCTCCTTGAATTGGACCACATATGAAGCTAAGGGCGTCGAGCTCTGATCACTCAACCAACACTCTTTTAACACCTTAAGAGGCCCTCGCGCCTCATGTCCATAGACGAGCTGGAAGGGCGAGAATCCTAGCGACTCTTGTTTACTGTCCCGAACAGCAAACAAAAGCAGGTCAACCCCCTCGTCCCAATCCTTCCCAGTCTCCAGACAGAAGGTGCGCAACATGAGTTTTAGTGTCTGGTGAAATCTCTCTACCACCCCCTGTGACTGAGGGTGATAGGCCGAAGACCTCAACTGCCGGACTCCCAGTGTTTGCATTACCTGATTAAACAACCGGGGAGTAAAATTGGAACCCTGATCTGACTGCACCACTGTAGGAAGGCCTACTTGAGTGAAGAAGTGGGTTAAGGCTTTGATAACATTCTTCGCTGTGATTTTGCGCAAGGGAATGGCTTCAGGATAACGGGTTGCACAATCAATAATGGTTAGCAAGAACTGATGACCACGAGGGGTCTTAGGTAAGGGGCCGACACAATCTATGACCACCTTACTAAAGGGCTCTTCAATGACTGGGATAGGCTGCAGAGGGAATGGTTTAACACTGGGGTTCGGTTTCCCCGCTACCTGACAATCATGGCAAGTGCGACAGTAAGAGCTGACGTCTTTCTTCATCCTAGGCCAAAAGAACTGGAATAAAATTTTTGCATAGGTCTTCCTAACTCCTAAATGACCACCCACCCCATCATGAGCGATAATAAGTACGTCCTGCCGCAAAGGTTTGGGAATAACAACTTGATGATGAACTAACCAAGGGTGATTGGCAGGAGAATTGGAGGGACGGAACTTCCGCATTAATACACCAGACCTAGTGTAGTAGCAATTTGATTCTTGCTCAGCTTCTGTCTCAGTAACTGACCTATTGAGAAAACCTACTAGCTCAGGATCCCCTCTTGTAGCTCAATAAACTTACTCCTAGTGATGGGAGAGGAACCAAAACTAGTGACATCTGGGTTCCTATCTCCATCAGAACTACTCTGGAGGTTGTCTGGTTGTGGGAATCCTCAAAAAATTCACTGAGACCAAGATCAGTATGGTCCGGCTGGATAAGATTATCCTCGGACTTCTCACAGTCCTGGAGGGAATCTTCATCAACTTCACTAGTCCCTTCCACTTCTGTACTGCGGCTCATGCTACGGGTCACAGCACACGCAGGGAACAAGCCTTGGAAAGTCTACTTCTAACTGCACAGTATTATTCTCGGCAGTGGGACAAGATGAGATCACAACATTAGGGAACATCAAGTCGACAACGAGGTCATTTCCTATCAATAGAGAGACCCCTTCTACAGGTAAGCTATCTACTACTCCTAACGTGACATAACCTGACTTTATGGATGACCGTAGGTACACTTGACAAAGGGGAATACGCGACCCACCGGTCAAACCGTTCACAAGCACCCAGCTACCAGTATAGCATGAATCCAGGAATGGAGCAGCTTCTTTAGTAACAAGAGATAAGGCTGAGCCTGTGTCTCTCAAGAGTTTAACAGAAATGGGTTGACTGAATTGATCCAAAGCTAAGGAACCAGGAGAACAAAATGGTTCAAAGGTTGATATCATAGAAGAGGGGGAAGCATTCAGGGCAACAGTCTGACTGAGGGCAGTGACACAAGGCTCCAATAATTTCTCCGATTGCTTGGCCACCCTGACCAAAAGAGCGGGGGATCCTTGGTGAGAGGCATTTCTTTTCTTTAACTTGAGACAGTCGCTGATGACATGTCCTGGCTTCTTACAGTACCTGCACCTAGAGTTTCTCTCACCAGTAGGAGTGGATCCACCTGTCCCATGGACCATGGGCTCACCCGGGGTAGATGATGCAGAACCTGAGGGTCGGGTCGGTATGACAAGAGGCAGGGACCCCGATGTAAATGTTGGTGTGGGCCGCTTAAAGGAAGTGATGGACTGGGACATGGGAGCATAAGACCTGGAATTTACATTTCTATTAGTTAAGGAATAATGGTCAGCCACTGGACCAGCATCAGCCAGGGTACTGATACCTCTCTGATCCAAGTGTGCTCGAATGTCGCCTGGGATACACTTTCTAACCTCCTCTAGCAGGATTAGTTCAACAAGCTTGTCATGTTCTACATGGGCAGACTCACTTTCAATCCACCTCCGACAAAGGACCTGTTTCTGCCTGAAGAACTCTACAAATGTTTGTTTGTCAGTCTTCCCGCAGTTACGGAACTGTTGCCGGTAGGCTTCAGGAACAAGTTTATACGCGCACAAAACCGCGGACTTTACAAGGGCATAGTCTAGACATTGATCCTCAGAGAGGGCAGAAAACACATCTAATGCTTTACCAGTGAAAGATCTATAAATAAGTTGAGACCATTGAGAAACAGGCCACTTGTTAAGTCGGGCAATTTTCTCAAAAAGAGAGAAGAACTTGTCTGGTTCTTCCTCATTAAATTTAGGAACACTGTTGAGACATTTGTCTACACTGAATGTTGAAGTATTACTACCTTGAGCCAAACCTCGTAGTTTGAGAGTTTCCAGCTCCACCTCGAGTCTTTTGAGTTCAACTTGTAAGGCCAAATTACTTGGTGTAACAATTTCCTCTGAATTTCCCGACGGTTGGGCTATGATTTCATTGTCAATAAGGTAGTTGAGGACAGCCTCTTCTAACCTAGCCTTATTCATGGAAGAGCGGCCTTCTACTTCATAATAAGCAGCGAGGGATTGCCACTCTGCCTTAGTAAGCCCCTTCAGTACTTCGGCTGAAGGTGAAGCCAAAAAGCTTTCCAGGTCAAACATGTTGAACTCAAAATCGAGTAGCGGAAAAAAAAGTGACAGCGGCAGCTAAGCTAACTAGCTAGCTAATTAATAATATCAAAATGCAATCAACTGTGAAACACAGCAAGGGATTAACCAAACACCTGGTGCACAAGATGCTGGTTAACTCACCAGTAGCTTAAGCAATAACAGGAGCAATATAAATGAACACTGTGAACACAGCAACTTGCATCCAAAAATGCTTACAGATGAAACAACACCTGGCGAGTAACAACACTTTATATGACACAACAATGGTGGTTAGCTCCGGGACACAGGCCCCCCACTTGTCGCGATCCCACTACCCTTTATACCTGGGGAGTGAAACCTACCCCAAGTTATTAACAAATAATGGAACAAGTAGGGAACACGGCAATAATTATCCCCACCAAAAACCTACTCAACTAAATGTACTTGAATAAGTAAGAACAGTTGAAATAAGTGAATCACAAAAGGGAAGATAATTAATTAATTCAATTTATGTTCTAAAGGGAGTAATGACTAGCAAACATGAATTTAAGGGAATAAGTAATTGTATAATAAAACAAGAGTGATGCCGGAAGGGCGAAAATACACCGTTAAGGAGTTAGACCAAACAAATATTACCTAACATTACTATATTACACAGACATACGAAATATATATATACAACAATCACTACAAAATGATTATTTCCTACCAAACAGGAGATTCCTTACCACCAGGATCCCTTCCTAGGCCTAACTAAACGTGTCACTAATACCTGATACCCCTAGGGCATTGGAGAAGACTGGACAAGGCACTAGACAAGGGTCAAGGCTAGAGAACAAATGGACACGTCTACCATATGCCACGGTTTTTCGCTACTGGGGAGGCGTGGGCATGCCGAGGAGCGCA
Organism: Homarus gammarus; assembly: GCA_958450375.1. Taxonomy (NCBI): domain Eukaryota; kingdom Metazoa; phylum Arthropoda; class Malacostraca; order Decapoda; family Nephropidae; genus Homarus; species Homarus gammarus. The sequence continues at coordinate 162,435 of CAUDMG010001671.1, read as the reverse complement.
TCTCATATCACGTGATCCAGGGCATTTGCTGGATATTTTATATAATTTATTAATACTACTCTTGATTTGAACTTAACAGAGTAACACAATGATGCATATTAACAACATACATAAATATATAATTAACCTAAGTAACTAAGAACAATAATAATATAATAAGTACAATTAATAAGTTAATAGCTTGTATGAAATATAGGCGTGAACATATGCCTCACGCTATGCGAGTTCCCAAGCGCTCAGGCACGTGACACCCATGAAATTCTACCAACTGATCAGAGACTAAAAACGTTAAACATTAAACAAGATAATAATTAAATGGTTTAAAAATATCCTCAGTACAGTCTGCAATGTTAATTGCAAATTATGTCAGCACTTTTTTAATTTTCATATAAACTGTAATTATAATATGGTTAAGAATACAATGATAATAGCCATTATTAAAAGCAGGATATGTTATAATATATGGATGATCAAGAGTAAAGTATTTTAAAGGAAAAATCATTCACATATTTCACAAATATATTAATACTTAATATCCATGTATATATGCAGGATGTAAAAAATTAAATAAAATAACAATTAAGGCATATTTTCTGAAAATTCTAGAAACTGCATTTTTTCTGGTCCATGAATAATTTGGGGATTTTACGGGAAGTCTCCAAATTCTTTTGTTCCGATTCTGGGAACCAATTCAGAGGTTAGGTGAGGTAGCCAATTCCAAAATCTTCCCAGGAGTCGGAAAAATTCCCCATCAATCATGGTACCAAGATTTATTTCTTCAGTATTGGTGAAAGGTGAATAGTCAGCTGTATCTCCACCTGTAAGTAAAAATAAAGGCATTAATATTGTGTTAGTTAAATTTGCAAATTCTGAAACATTCTTATTTATGAGGGTTAATATTTATAAGTTTTCAACACCTACATATTATGGGTAATTTTGTCTGTTAAAAAAAAAATTCCAATGGAAACTCAGATTTGTTTGGTTTGATATGCAACACACTCAAAAAATTGATTTTTCTTTCTAATATAGATTTTTATGGTGATTCCAAAACTTTGAAACTTTTTTTTGTGGAGAAATTCATAGAAAAACAAATAAAGGCCCTTTAAAATTTTAATGTTCTACATCAAAATGTTAGCCTAGCCTACCTAACTTAACCTAATTGATAAACATCGGTCAACTTAAAATCTTAAAATTCCCTGGATGACCGAAAAGATAATAATATCATCAATTTCATTTATTGTGGAAGACATTTTTCAATTTTGTTGGAATCATGGACATACAAAGCCAATATATCAACACTTGATTCTATCACTGTCAATGGCAAAGTGAATTATTACCACCCCAAATGTTGCACAAAAAGTGTTAAGGTAGTTCCTTCTTGCACTACATTGAGTCACTAACGGAATAAAAAAAAACATTAATTTATGTCACTGAATTTATCTTATCAGTAATAAATTGTGGTTAAACTGATACACAAATGAAACATGCCTGGGAACTACCTGGCACTGGTTACCAGGCATATTTGGACTTATAAAAACATGAAATGTAGGCTACTAAGTATTCCTACTAATGCATTATTTATTTTGGGAGTGTTGGACGATTATTAATTGCGCTCATTACGAAAATTGGGTCGATATTATTTCCGACAAGGGACGTCATTCACCATATCAGTTGGAGCAGCTCTCACCACTCTTCAAATAGACCATTTACGATTTTTTTTAGCTTAATTTGATTTCCATACATTCCTACACATAAATTATTTGGATCAGCTATCTTAAAGGCTTACCTTTTATGATGGTTAGGAGAATTTGGAGGATATAAGCGGCGATGAGGCAAGTAGAGGCTGGCGGATGTTCCCACACAAACCTGAATTTTTTTAAAAAGAACAATGAAATTCTTCGTCTGCTGTTCTGTATGGAGGATATCTCATAAAAAATATTATTCCTTTGCAGATTTATACAATTTATGTGCATCCAATTGTATTTCTTTTCTTTTTGTTTGAAAATATAGTTCCATCGAACATATGTTTTTCTTTTTTTAGCCCAGAGTGCTTCTTGCAAACTGACCATGGGGCTACCACAGCATTGTGTTCACCATGGAGGTTCTTTCATTTGGCCCTCAATGCGAGGTGATGAGGTGTAGTGGCAAAGGTGTTTGGCTGCTGTTCCTATACTGCCTCCTAATATTAGGTTTTTCTTAACTTAATTCTTAACCAGACCACAGGACAGTATGTGTGTGTTCTTTATTAGGTAGCTGGCAGAGCAACCCAGCCACTGTGCGTTCGTGTTTTTCATTAATCAAGTTGAGAGTGGAAGGAAGGGTAGGGTTGCCATACGTCTGTATTTTCCCGGACATGTCCTCCATTTCGGTCTCGAAATCTTCTTCCGGAAGTTATTTATAAAATTCTTCAAAAGTCCAGAATTTCAGCTTCCATCATTTTCTCCACGGAAAAAAACATGAAACTGTAATGACGAGAGAGAGAAACTGAGAGAGGGGGGAGGTGGAAACCGTAGAGATCTCGTTCAGTTTTCGTCAGCTGATAAGTCACGTGTACGCCTGTAAGGTGTTGTCAACTTAGCTGTCAAATATTTGATTAATAAGAGGGTAGAAGTTGATGATGTGAAATGTTTTGACCAAGTTAGTAACCTGAGGCAGTTTGTGAAAAATTACAAGAGTGATGAAGAATTTAGTAATCTGCCAACACATAAAAAAGTGGACCAGATACTTTGAAAAATCAAAGAACATTGAACGCCTCTCAGAATTGCTAAGAATTCCACAATTCTTCTTTGCTATATCATCTCACAATGCAAACGTAGAAAGAGGTTTTTCAGTGATACAAAGTCAATGGACAAAGGAAAGGAACAAATTGAGTGTTGAAACAATGAAAGGCATTCTGACTGTACAGTACAACTTCTGAGAAACATCTTGCAGCGACTTCTATACCTTTCTAAAGAGCAATCAGCCAATCCTGAAAAAAGATCCAATCTACAGAAAAGTATAAGAACATAAGAACATAAGAACGTAAGAAAATAAGGAGTCTGCAATAGGCCGGTTGGCCTGTGCATGGCAGCTCCTGTCGAGAGATACTACCACTCTCTATCATCTATGAATCTATCCAGCCTCCCTTTGAAACTTTCCAGCGTTCCAGCACTTACTACAAAGTTGCTAAGCTTGTTCCACTCGTCCACCACCCTATTTGTAAACCAGTTCCTTCCTATCTCCCTCCTAAACCTAAACTTATCCGACTTGAATCCGTTGTTCCAAGTCCTACCCTGCTCGTATATTATAAGAACTTTATCTATATCACCTTTATTGATTCCTTTCACCCACTTGAATACTTCTATCATATCTCCCCGCACTCTTCGTATTTCTAGGGAATGCAAGTTTAGTTTCTTTAACCTACCCTGATATGGAAGGTTTCTAAATCCCGGAATCATTTTCGTCATTCTTCCCTGCACCGACTCTAGTGAATTGATATCCATTCTATAATAAGGGCACCAGAACTGAACCGCATAATCGAGGTGCGGCCTGACTAGCGCAAGATATAGTTGCAACAGGACCTCTGCACTCTTATTACTTACACTTCTAAATATAAAACCCAATACTCTGGTTGCGTTATTTCGAACATTAACGCACTGTTTTCTAGGCAGTAGGTCCGGGCTTACAAGTACCCCTAAGTCTCTTTCACATCAAGTCACACACACAGTGGGGGAAGAAGACTGCAGCTAAGGGAATGAAGACCTTCAGCCTTAAGCAAAGGTAATTTTTTTTAAGATTTCTATACCATGTATGTTGTATATTAGCCTACATTAAAAACACAATGCGATACAGTACACCGATGATGGTATATATATATGCAAGTAAATCACTGTAGGTGCGCGTGATCTAGGTATATGCTGATAACCACAAGGAAAGAAGAAAACACGAAGTTCCCAAGCGCTTTCGTGTAATTCACATCTTCAGGGGTGAGTACAGACTAAGGAGAAGTACATAACAAGGTATATATATACAGAGGAGGGTGAGATCAAGTTCACGATGGTCAGGTATTAGGTAATGACCCTACTAATCTTCAAAAAGCACCGCAGCAGTCGGTAGTCAGGTCAGAGGGTAAGATGACCCAACTTTCTCACCTGGTTACAAATCTTCTTAATTACGAAATTATCCAGTTTGTACACACCATAACTCAAATTCATGTTGACGGATTCGGTATGTTTAATGAGACTGGATTCTATAATGTTCCTATTGTCAATTGAATTACAAGGTAATATTGAGGAGGGAATATCCCAGTCAATGCAATGCTTATTATCCCTCAAATGAACAAACAGAGCATTGGATTCCTGGCCTTTCCTAACACTATATTTATGTTGTTTAAGTCTAGTTACAAGATCATTACCTGTCTGGCCTAAGTAAAACATATTACATTCCTTGCAAGGAACCTTATAAGAACATAAGAACATAAGAAAATAAGGAGTCTGCAATAGGCCGGTTGGCCTGTGCATGGCAGCTCCTGTCGAGATTACTACCACTCTCTATCATACATGAATCTATCCAGTCTCCTTTTGAAACTTTCCAGCGTTCCAACACTTACTACAAAGTTGCTAAGCTTGTTCCACTCGTCCACCACCCTATTTGTGAACCAGTTCCTTCCTGTCTCCCTCCTAAACCTAAACTTATCCAACTTAAATCCGTTGCTTCGAGTCCAATCCTGCTCGGATATTATAAAAACTTTATCTATATCCCCATTATTGATTCCTTTCACCCACTTGAATACTTCTATCATATCTCCCCGCACTCATCGTCTTTCTAGGGAATGCAAGTTTAGTTTCTTTAACCTATGCTGATATGGAAGGTTTCTAAGTCCCGGAATCATTTTCGTCATTCTACGCTGCACCGTCTCTAGTGAATTGATATCCATTTTATAATAAGGGCACCAGAACTGAACCGCATAATCGAGGTGCGGCCTGACTAGCGCAAGATATAGTTGCAACAAGACCTGTGCACTCTTATTACTTACACTTCTAGATATAAAACCCAATACTCTATTTGCCTTATTTCGAACATTAACGCACTGTTTTCTAGGCCGTAGGTCCGGGCTTTCAAGTACCCCTAGGTCTCTTTCACAAGTCGACTTCTCTAGGTTGATGTTGTTAAGGCTGTATACATTGACAGTATTTGTTCTTCCAATATTAAATACGTTGCACTTGCTGGTGTTGAATTTCATTTGCAGCCACCTGTATTGTTGGAGGAGTTCTTGATTAACATTTGTTTAACAGGGCATGAGTTTTTAAATGCCACATTGACGTTCCAGGTTTTTAGTGGTAAAGGAATTTGAGAGAAATTTTTGTGGAATGGTAATACTAAGAGATTTTTATGGTCATGGGTGGGCTTGGGATCGGTTCTATGGGGGGGGGGGGATGTCTTCGGGAGCGTCCTCTTTTTTTAATGTTCTCATATGGCAATCCTAAGGAAGGGTGAAACACCAACCAAGAATTTAACTACTTTATTTTACTTATGAAGAAAATATTGCATTCAGACAATTAAAAAATAAATGAACTTCCCCAAGCAATTATTAAGGTCACTACACCACTTCACTTTTGAACAGTTGCTCCAAGTTTCAAGGAATTCATTCATCCTAACTTGGAGTACTGCTCTCAAATCTGGGTTGGCTCTTCTTCTGTTCAACTGGTAGATAAGGTGGAATCAAAGTCATTTCGTCTTATTAACTGTCCTCCTTTAGTTGATAACAAGTGATCGTGGGCCCTTCGTGCCCGGTGGCAAAACCGGTGGTACAATTTACCCAGCCGTGAACGCTCGAACGCTCTTGCTTGGCTAGCGTGCAACCGCCGTCCGGCTGACAGCGTACAGCGAAATCGTTTTCCAGATGGTCGTGGTTGTTATAATCATGGTCGTGGTTGTTATATTCATGGTCTTGGTTGTTATAATCATGGTCGTGGTTGTTATATTCATGGTCGTGCTTGTTATAATTATAGTCGTGGTTGTTATAATCATGGTCGTGGTTGTTATAATCATGGTCGTGGTTGCTATAATTATGGTCGTAGTTGTTATATTCATGGTCGTGGTTCTTATAATCTTGGTCCTGGTTGTTATAAGCATAGTCGTGGTTGTTATAATCATGGTTGTGCTTGTTATATTCATAGTCGTGGTTGTTATAATCTTGGTCGTGGTTGTTATAATCATGGTCGTGGTTGTTATAATCATGGTCGTGGTTGTTATAATCATGGTCGTGGTTGTTATAATCATGGTGTGGTTGTTATATTCATGGTCGTGGTTGTTATAATCATGGTCGTGGTTGTTATAATCATGGTGTGGTTGTTATATTCATGGTCGTGGTTGTTATAATCATGGTCGTGGTCGTGATACTTACAGTATCTAATATACTATAAGAAGGAATAGGATAAAGGTTAGAATAATTAATTAAATAAATATTCGCCATAAGGAGAGGTTAAAATCATAAAAAGAAAATTATTATGAATCACCAATGATCATTCCGAGATAAATTATATAATGAAGAGAAGTGACTTTGATTCTGGTTATATTAGTCACCATCTGCTTAAGTCATCACCTGTGTTAAGTCATCATCTACGTTAGTCAGTTTTAGGCCCATCTCACATGACTGACCGACCATCGATGTTCTTTCCGCGCGAGGGTGTTAGTTTTCAAAGCGTCTTATCATTTACGCTGGTGGATGTAAGACCTCCTACCCTCACCGACGCAGCTATGGTCAATTTGGTGTTATTCTTATTTACGCTGGTGGATGTAAGACCTCCTACCCTCACTGATGCAGCTATGGTCAATTTGGTGTTATTCTTATTTATAAATGCCTTCTAATCTGCCTCAAGTCTATCTGTCCTGTCTATTGCCATCCCAACTGTCTGTTCGTCTGTGTGGTGTTTGAATGTAAGCCCGTCTGTACTCTTTGTGTCGTGAAATCTGTCTGTCTTATCCGTTGTTGTCCTGTGTCTGCCTGTTTGTCTAATGTGAACCAGTCAGTCAGCTGTCTGTCTGTCATGTTAGTTGCCATATTGTCTATTTGTGCATGTATGAATCTGTCTATTTTTGTCAACCTCTAGTCTGTTTCACTGTCTATATTCACCCTGTGTCTATTGTAGTAATCTTCTCCATGCATTCCTGTTATTATCTTTTTATCTCTTCTCTTTTTCCATGTGCAGTCACCCACAGGAATAGGTATACACTGTAGCTGTAAGGTTGTGTGGTAACGTTGAAACTGCGCATCCAGATGCATGATGAAAGTCAGCTCCCCCCCCCCCCCACCTGTTATCTCTAACTATTTTCTGTTTCCCCTTCTTTATTCTTCTATTTACTCATCTTCCTTCCTTTACTAATCCAAACAACATAAAAAAAAGTAGGCTAAAAAAAAGTGGGGGTAGGAGGAGGGAGCTGTACGATAACTGCATCATAGGCTGACAGAGTCCAGCGAATAAGGGTACGCCAAGTCCTTAGACTTGCATTGTTTTCCAGCGTAAATAAAATAGTTATGTAATGGCTTCCTAAAGAAACCATCGATATGGGACCAGGCCTGTTCCACTCTCCGATTTTCTTTGCGATTTTTCCACCAAGTTTGATGAAAAACGATTGTGCCGTTTCGGCTGCCCAGAACAGACACAGGCGCAGACACATGGCTATTCCTATAGTATATGATAAAATCATGGTCGTGGCTGTTATACTCATGTTTGTGGTTGTTATAATTATAGTCGTGGTTGTTATGATTATGGTCGTAGTTGTTATAATCATGGTCGGGGGTGTTATAATCATGGTCGTGGTTGTTATAATCATTGCCGTTGTCGTTATAATCATAGTCGTGGTTGTTATGATCATTGCCGAGGTTATGATCATAGTCGTGGTTGTTATAATCATGGTCGTGGTTGTTATAATCATGGTCGTGGTCGTGATACTTACAGTATCTAATATACTATAAGAAGGAATTGAATAAAGGTTAGAATAATTAATTAAAGAAATATTCGCCATAAGGAGAGGTTAAAATCATAAAAAAAAATATTATGAATCACCGATGATCACTCCGAGATAAATTATATTATGAAGAGAAGTGACCTTGATTCTGGTTATATTAGTCACCATCTGCTTAAGTCATCACCTGTGTTAAGTCATCATAGTCCTCATCTATGTTAGTCAGTTTTAGGCCCATCTCACATGACTGACCGACCATCAATGTTCTTTCCGCGAGAGGGTGTTAGTTTTCAATGCCTCTTATTATTTACACTGGTGGATGTAAGACCTCCTACCCTCACTGATGCAGCTATGGTCAATTTGGTGTTATTCTTGTTTATAAATGCCTTCTAATCTGTCTCAAGTCTATCCGTCCCGTCTATTGCCATCCCAACTGTCTGTTCGTCTGCGTGGTGTTTGAATGTAGGCCCATCTGTACTCTTTGTGTCGTGAAATCTGGCTGTCTTATCCGTTGTTGGCGTGTGTTTGCCTGTTTGTATATTGTGAACCAGTCAGTCAGCCATATTGTCTATTTGTGCATGTATGTATCTGTCGATTTTTGTCAACCTCCTGTCTGTTTCACTGTCTATATTCACCCTGTGTCTATTGTAGTCATCTTCTCCATGCATTCCTGTTATTATCTTTTTATCTCTTCTCCTTTTCAATGAGCCACAGGAATAAGTATACACTGTAGCTGTAAGGTCGTCTGGTAATGTTGAAACTGTGCATCCAGACGCATGATGAAACTCAGCTCCCCCCCACCTGTTATCTCTAACTATTTTCTGTTTCCCCTTCTTTATTTATTCTTCTATTTACTCATCTTCCTTCCTTTACTAATCCAAACAACATTAAAAAAAAGTAGGCTAAAAAAAAAAGTGGGGGTAGGAGGAGGGAGCTGTATGATAACTGCATCTGCATCGTAGACTGACAGAGTCCAGCGAATGAGGGCATGTCAAGTCGGTAGACTTGCATCGTTTTCCAGTGTAAATAAAATGGTTATGTAATGGCTTCCTAAAGAAACCATCGATATGGGACCAGGTTTGTTCCACTCTTCGAATTTTTTGCGATTTTTCCACCAACATTGATGAAAACACGATTGTGCCGTTTCGGCTGCCCAGAACAGACACACATACACACACACACACACCTAGTCTTATAGAATATTAGATAGGAAGAAGGAAATCAATAATATGTTTTAAGCTTATAGAAATAGTCATCACAGTGTGAATGGAAAAATTCATTTGAACTTATGTATTTAAGAAAATGAGAGCAAAACTACCTTGAAAATTATATATCAGGAATCGTGGAATAGTGGTTTACGCATACACATTGCTGTTAGAACTGTAGATCCCGTGGTAATATGACAAATAAAAATACGAGACCCTACTCTATTACTTTAATAATTTTCCTAAGGCTACACTATCAATACTCTGAAAGATTATTATGTATGACTGTTGTTTAATAATTATAAAAGGGAGTAAGCACTAATTCAATGGTATATCCTGGTGGAAATAAATAACAAAGAAGTTATAAGAATTAAACCGTGTTTACTAACCGTTTAGGACGACTGATGGTGTAAGGCATTGTAAGCCGTCTCAATAAATGTTATAACTCAAATGTTCTTTTACACCGTAATAAGATGAGTTAGTCAAGACATTGTCCCAGCTGAATTGTACAGGTAGGGTTACCATACGTCCGGATTTTCCCGGACATGTCCTCCATTTTGGTCCTTAAATCTCCGTCCGGGGGGAATTTTCAAATATCTAAAAATGTCCGGGATTTCGTCCTCATTGTCTTCCCAAAGAAAAATAAATATTTTTTAAGAGAGTGAATGACATCTAACACGGGATTTCGATTATGAGACTTGTCTAGTTCGTTACGTCATTCGTCCAGTTTTCGTCTTGGACGGGTTTGGTAGTGTCCAGTGTTACCATTTTAGCAGTTTTGTGATGTAGCGATATTCACTTACATAGCAAATACTAGCCTATAAGCGTCACATATTTATCAAGTTTGACTGCTATTCTAATATAACTTGAATGTTTTTCTGGAGGATGTAGATCATATCGACATTCTTGCAATTTTTATGGTCAAATCTAGCAACATTAGACTGTCAACTCTGGTATGAAATTACGCGCCAAATGTTCAGTCAGTGACTCAATGTCTTTTCAGACGGTACTGTGTACAGAGGCATTCCTTCCAAAGCTGTTTATTTAATTTCTCACTTTTTAATCCTCAAGCACAATGCCAAAACGAAAGTGCAAATTCACGGCAGAACTGAAAAGTAAATTTCCATGTTTTCGATATCCAACAGATCACAAGAGGTAAAATCACATAATGGTGGTGGATGAACTTTCATCTGATACCTTCACTAGACTGTTGTTAGTACATATGGAGGATGCACTCCCAACACAACACGTTATTACTGATACCAACAATTTACATGGGTTCACTTCCTAACATGGGATAATTTTATTCCAGATAATTATCCCCCGTCATATACAACAAACACTGTGGACCATATAACTTCCAGGAGTGTCCCAGGGTAGAACACAGGCGTCTCAACAACTGACGACCGCTGTTATGATCTGGTGTAGTCTAACAAGTGGCGAGAGCCTGGGGTCTACTTCCCAGAATGCAGACTGGAGCAATTTGAATCCTGCCGAATCGGCGACATCGTCCAATATAGCTAACTGCTAAGTATCCACCGACTCCGGGAAGTCGGTGGGGTGTTCAAATCACCCCCACACTGGATCTGAAAACAATTTGGAGACGCGTCAAGGGAGCATGATGATGACTCGATCACAAACAATCTTTCGTCTAGCAATGACAGACGACATTTACGTTAGTAATTCTTACACTGGGTAAATAACAATTTCACTGTTACAACATGAACACTAATACTCACAAAATTGACTAAGTCAAACTGAATGGCTATATCGGCGGGAACACTGGCTTACATATCTGAGAACAATTTGGGGACGCGTCAAGGGAGGCTGATCTTCCTTCACACTCGGGTTTATATACCCGTGAGTTGCCAGAGGTGGCTATTCACGCAATGACAAAAATTACATTCAAACCAACTGCTACACATTCAAAGATGACCCTCAGTTGACACGAGTCTGGCGAATTTCTTAAGTTGATTATACAAACTAATTATAGATTGAGCTTGCCAGTAAAAGTGAAATATATACGTTGACAACTGTGTTCAAATGGGCAGGACTTACGGACAAGGAGCCTTGGTGTAAAACGCGTTTCTTCCTAAGGATAACTAACCAGTTATCCACATGTTTTGCGGGCGTGCAGTATAATAAGAATCAACAAGTTTAAAACAGACCAGCCGTCATTGTGACCATGACACCAGAATAAAAGACAGAATAGAAGGAGAAAAACTTTCTCATCATTTGATCTATAAAGAAAAAAGTAAAGGAAACAAGGAATTAAATACTAAGACTAAGAGAGGAAATGGTGAAGAAATAGAGAATATAGAAGGAATAATCTATGTAATTAAAGAAATTTTTGGGAAATCTATATAAAGAGTTGAAACTAATGATGAATACTGTGAAAACTTTATAGAGAATTGTAAACCAAGACTAAAGGAACCGGAAAATGAAAAGAAATATGAGAATAAATTAATAATCTCAACCTTGGTAGATCCCCAGGTAGTGATGGTCTACCTGCAGAGTTTTATAAACATATGTGTAAATTTATCAGGGTAGAGATCATTGAGGTTATTCATTTTTTTTTTTTTTTATCCTCTTTGCCACTGATCGGCTTGTTAGCCGCTTGGGCGATCGGTCACGTCTCTTTTCCTTTATATTTTTCACCAAAAGGTCGGCTCGCTAGCCGCCCGGGCGATCGGTCACGTCTCTGTCACGCACTGTTGGCAAATACTGGGCATGCACCGGCTCCTGAATGTAACTGAACCCGCTCCAGTGTTGGTCAAGTCTTCTCTTGAAAGAGCTCACACTCGGTGCCGTCACAACACACTCTGGTAGATTGTTCCAAGAGTTTACAATCCTCACTCCGAAAAAGTTTGCCCTCACGGTTTTCTGGACTTGCGGCTTCTTCAATCTTGAGCTGTGACCCCTTGTGGGGCGAGCGTCCGCCAGCTCCAAGTAAGGACACTCAACTGAGTAGTGCCCCCTGAGATGCTTATAAACCTCAACTAGGTCCCCCCTTGCCCGTCTGTAGTATAAGCTAGGCAAGTTCAGGCGCTCCAATCTCTCAGGGTAGCTGAGGTGCCGAAGTGCAGGCACCAGTTTGGTGGCCCTCCTTTGAACATTTTCAACCAACTGACAATCCCTAGCATATCTCGGGGACCAGATGGGGTGACAGTACTCCAGATGGGGAAGCACTTCACTCCTGAAGATCGTCACGAGGGACGGACCGTCTAGATATCTGAACGACCTTCTTATAAGACCCAATAATTTATTTGCCTGATTTACCTTCTTCTCACAATGGCCCGAGAACTTCAGCTCATTGTCAACATACACACCTAGGTCCTTCTCACACACAGTCTCAACTAGTACATTTTCTTCATCCCGTTGGGACATATGGTACGCCTCCTTACCGTTGGTACGCCCCAGGTGCATCCTCTTACACTTCGTGACATTGAATCTCAGCAGCCATTCCTTCGACCATTCCTGGAGCCCACAGAGGTCCTTCTGCAGCTCTTCACAGTCCGCTTGGTTCTTAATTTCCCGAAATAACTTGGCGTCATCGGCAAACATTTGTATGGAGGAGTGTACAACGTCAGGCATATCATTTATGAAACAAACAAACAACAGCGGGCCCAATACACTACCCTGCGGTACCCCACTTGTTGCAGGTACAGTTGACGATTTCGTGCCATTAATCACCACACATTGCTTGCGGTCATGTAGAAAGTCTTCTATCCACGCTAGGACATTTCCCCGAATTCCGTACCCTTCCAGTTTGATTTTCAGCCTTTCGTGGGGTACACTGTCGAAAGCCTTGGCAAAATCTAGGTAAATATTGTCGATATTACCACCCCGTTCTAGAATATGGGTCCAAATATCCAATGCCTTGAGCAATTGTGTCAAGCAAGAGCGCCCCGGCATAAAACCGTGTTGACAATCTTTTACAAGGTTGTTTCGTAGAAGATGTTTCATCGCTGCATCTCTGATAATACTCTCAAGTACTTTACATATTATGCTGGTCAGGCTCACCGGTCTATAGTTGTTCGTGGAGTGACTATCGCCCTTCTTGAAGATAGGACTCACATAAGCCACTTTCCATTCACTGGGGATCATTTGTTCATCTAGGCATTTACAAAACAGAATCTTCAGGGGCTCTGCAAGCTCGTTGAACAGCTCCCTTAGCACTCTAGGATGCACCATGTCAGGTCCAGGACTCTTATGGACCTTTAGCCTGGACAGTTTATTTCTAATACCCTCTTCTGTGAACACAATGTGGGTCAGTGCTGTGTCGAACCGTCTGTCCTCAAACGCAGGAAGGTTAGTTGCATCCTCTCTTGTGAACACTGAGGAAAAGAAGCTGTTCAATGCCTCAGCTTTATCCTGGTCAGAATCTGCGTAACTACCATCTTCAAGCCTCAGGTCTGATACTCCTACTCGCGTTTTCAATTTCGACTTTGCATAGCGGTAAAACGCCTTTGGGTTTGACTTGACCTCGCGTGCAACCAGCCTTTGGAACTCCTTTTTAGCCCTCCTACACTCTATCTTTGCTTGGTTTCTGGCTCTTGCATACATCCTCCTGTCTTGCTCATCGTTTGACCCAACCCACGTCTTGAATTTCTGGGTTTTCTTCTTAATTTTGTCGACCGCCGCATGGTTCATGTGTAGGGATCCCCTTGTATTTCTAGAAGCACTGGGTTTGGTCTTGGGTATATATTTATCGATCAAATGGGTCATTTTACTAGTTATGATATTCAGCGTAGTGTCTGCGTTCTTGTACCTTAATAAGTCAGGCCAGTTGATACCCCTCATCTCTTCCCTCATCCCATTTTAATTTCCCTTGTAATATTTGCACCTTGGCCTGGCCTTATCTTGAACTAGGTAACAGTTAAATCTGAATGACAACACTGTATGGTGACTGGTGCCAACTGGGACAAGGTGTTCCAGTTTGGCCACCATACCCTCCTCGTTTGTTAAGATGAGGTCAAGTGGCTTGGGTGTTTGCTCCCCTCTGTAATGTGTCGGGTCTCTCACATGCTGGAACAGAAAATTATCTCTCAGAGTTTCTACAAAAAGAGTAGCAGGATTATTCAAGTCATTCGGGGTGGACTCGTTTCTCCAGTCGATGTCGCCATAGTTAAAGTCCCCCATGATAAGGAGGTGGCTGGGGTTGAGCATCGCCGCATTGTTTATTAAGGTTCTTAAGTTCCTTTGATTTCGTGGGCCACAGTTCGGGGATCTGTAGATACACCCGACGATAAGTAAGTCCCCTCCCTTTAATTTAATTTTACACCACTTGGACTCTTCAAAAACATCCTCTCCCTGTACCCTCGCCTGGCTGGCTCTAAGGTCTTGCCTAGCGTAGATAACCACACCCCTCCTGCAGGATTCTTGAGTTAGGTTCGTAAATGAGTCATATCCAGCAATACTGAACTCACATTCCTCTGGGTCGATTCTCCTGTTCTTGTACAACAGTTCTACAACTCCTACAATATCTGGTTGGTGTACTCTTAGTAGTGTTTCAAACTCCTCTCTCTTATCAAGGAACGTGTCAGTATTAGTGTACATGACATTCAAGCCAGAATTTGTTCTCGGTAACGTCTCTGCTCTTAGTAATAAACCCGCTCCACCCACATTCTCAGAAGCTGCAGCATTTGCTAAGTACACTGTATTTTGCAGGGTGTGGTTAAAAATGTCATTGTTTACACGGCGCTCGTTCCCTCCTGTCCGGTAGGCTGAGCTGGTGCCGCCTCCCGGGTGGGGGGTTGAGTGGGTGGAGGGTGCACTGCTGCCCCCTGGCCCTGTGTCGGCACACTTGTTTCCACTACCCTCCCCCTGAGTATAACCCATGTGCACCTGTCCCCGTTCCTCCTCGACTCCTCCCTCTTCTGCTTCAAGTCCTGCAGGAGCTTCTTGTGCTGTTCCCTCTGCATTACCGTGCGGTCTGGGTGAATAAATACTTCCCGAAATTCCTCGCTCCTTGCTAAGTTTTTTGCCTGCCGAATAACTTGCCATTTTTCCTCCTCACTCCCTAGTGTGATCCTGAGGGGGCGAGGCTTAGCCCCCTGCTTTTGTCCCAGTCTCCTCACATCCTGAGGGGTTGCTGGAATCTTCAGAACCTCTGTGCAAATATTTTGAAACAGCACCTTGTCGTGTGTTTCCTTACTCACAGTTCCCTCTGCCTGGTTCTCTGGGACTCCAAAAACTATTGCATTGTTCCTGCGCTGGAGCCGTTCCTGGTGTTCCTCCTCTCCCCTAACAGTAGGTGCGTTAATTTTCATTTCTTCGACACACTTTTTCAGAGTCCCAATCTGCTGTAGAACCTGTACTGATTCTGCATTACTCTCCGCCCCCCCCCCCCCCGTGGCCCTCCTAATACGTCAGCATAACTCCTCTTAGCAACCACCTCCATTCTATTAGCTACTTCCTCAGTCTTAGCAAGGATCTCTTTCCCAACTTCCTCCAGTTTGTCAACCAGCAGGGCTCCTGCTTTATCTATTTTCGTCCCTAGAGAACTCGTTCCCTTATGGATTGCAATCGCTTCATTATTTTATCTTTAACAATAAAGTATTAAGTGTGTCACAAAATACAGGAATAATAAAGGTAATGCTTAAAAAGGGGAATCTGAATTTAATTGAAAACTGGAGACTAGTAACCCTCCTAAATGTAGATTATAAAATAGTTGCAAAAATATCGGCAAGACGAATTAAACCTTTTTATATACTTAATATTGTCAAACAACCAATACTGTTGTATTAAAGGAAGGTCAATAATAGAGTGCAATATCATGGTTAGGGATATACAGTAGTCTCGATTTACTCGGATTTCCTTTACGCTGTTGGTCATTTACGCTGCACCTGGCCAGACACGGCAATTATTAGTTACGTGGTACATTCCTGAATTTCCACCGGAAGCGGCGCGGGCAGGGTGCGCGCTAGGTTGCTCTTACGTCACCGCTGACGTCATATGACGTATCTGGCTGTGATTGGGCCACGCATCCTTACCACCCACGCATTCCCTCTGCCACTAGCTGTGATTGGTCAATGTAACTTGGCGTGCCCTGCCACCAGAGGGAATAAGTCGCTGACCTCAGACGCTTCAGTCCTATTGTCCTCCGTCTCCGCGTATGCAGTTCTCCCTCGTGCCCGCTAATCTCTTCAACAATGGCATCCGCTGGACCCGCACCATCCCAGAAAAACCTTGAATTACTTGGACCAAGCCGCCCCAAGCCCAAGAAGGTACGACGCGCCTTAAGCTACGGAGTGAAATATAAAACTGTTCAGGAGTTAGAAAAAGGAACGAGGCAGGTCGATCTGGCTCGACAGCATGGCGTTAACGAATCTACGATCCGCACCATCAAGAAGGATGCCGCCAAAATAAAAGAACACATGAGCATCACAAAGTCTGCAGGTGCCTCAATGGTCAAGTATTGTCAGAATAAGGTGCTGCTCAAGACGGAGAATTTATTGGTGAGCTACTTGATTCGTCAGGCAAGAAGGAACATGCCGGTCAACACGCGGGCAGTGCACGACTACGCGAGAGAACTGCATCTATCAGTGGCGCGAAAGATGGGAATTGCAGAGCCCAAACACGTCACTGCTTCCGCTGGGTGGCTGCAAGGGTTTAAACGTCGTATACAGGATCACAAACGTTGAAATTGTTGGTGAAGGAGCGAATGCTGACCGTGCTGCAGCGATGGATTTTCGTCCATTCTTACGAGAAAATATGGAGGAAGGACAGTACACCGACGACCAGGTGTTCAACATTGATGAATCCGGGTTCTTTTGGAAGAAATTACCTTCCAAGACCTTCGTAGTCAAGTCTGTCAGCTAGTGTAGGGGCCGGAAGTTGCAGAAGGAGCGCATCACCGTCCTGTTCACCACCAATGCCTCCGGCACCTGTAAGCTCAAGTTGTCTGTGATCCACACAGCCCGCAAGCTGCACGCCTACAAAAACATGGACATGAGCAAGTTAAATGTCCACTGGCTAACCTCACCGAAGGTGTGGATGTTCACTGGTCTGTCCTTCTCCTGGTTTGATGACTGTTTCGTTCCTGACGTGAAGAAATTCTGCGAGCAACATACTGTTCCTTTTAACATTTTGTTGAACCTTGACAACGCACCTGGACACTCGTCCCTGCTGTTGGATCGTCACCCTAGTTTAAAAGTGGTCTTACTTCTACGTCGTTAATCCAGCCCATGGATGAGGAGTTGATATGTAACGTCAAGGCTGCTTTCTCCGCAAAGAAGTTTCGGCTCTGAACGACTTAACCAACACCAAGAATGAATTACGGAACCTTCTGAGTGACACCGATAGCGAGAGCGAGGTCGAGGATCCAGAACAAGAGTTGGCGGAGCATGAAGTGCGAGTCAAGCAGTTCTGGAATATGTTCACCGTCAAGAAAAATGTTGATTTCTTGGTGGAGTCATGGGGGCAGCTGTCTGTGGCAACGATTCATCACGCGTGGCAGCATGTGTTGCAGGGTATCCCAGGTGGGAGGCAGAGTCAAGCGGTGGCTGGAGAGGCTGCACAGAGTGTTGGAGCTGCAGGCTTCTCCGAGACTACCAACGACGACATCCTGGAGGTAATCAGGCAACCTGAGGTGACTGCCGACGAGATGTTGGAAGATGATGACGTCAGTGAGGAGGCAGGTGGTACGCAGAACAAGAAGAACAGAAGTTAACACATGGGGATGTAAAGGAGGCCATCGAGTTTGCCGAGAAAATCAAGCTCATCCTTTCCAAAGACCCAGTGAATCACCAATACGAAGTCTCCAATAACCATCTGTTGCAATCTATGGAGCCATATATCCAGATGTATCACGACCACATCAATGCTAGCCGTCAACGTAACATAACCGAGTTCTTCGCCCGCAACCCACCACAACCACAGCCAGCCCAAGTCAGTGATAATGGTGATGTTGACTTTGAGGGGTTTGTCAGGGAGGCCCTGCTAACCTCTGTGGTGGATAGCGATGCAAGTGATTCACCTGAGGGCCACTAATCTGCCCTCTGCCTCGGAACCATCCCCGTGTGCCCAGCCATCTCCTCTACTAACGTAAGTGTTAAAACCTTGATATTTCTCTTATACCTGAACAGTATATTATTTTCTTATTGATATTTCTCTTATATATTATGTGTGTGTCCATACCATCATAAAATTAAGATGTTATTTTTATTATAACGTACGTATTGTGTCGGAAAAAGTGTAGTCTGGGGGTCGGCCCAGTCTCTATTTCAATTAATCCCATATGTTCTGTTATTTCGTTTACGCATTCCTCGTTTTATGCAGACCTCCAGGGGTTTAATTGACCCGCAAATCGAGACTATACTGTAGTGCAATTTGTCAGTAGTGAGAACCAAAAATGTGCCATGATAAACTTAGATTGGTCAGAAGCATTTGACAGAGTTGATATTAAATTTGTATAAAGGGTTATGGAAAAATTAGGCATTAACAATGTTTATGTAGACTGGATTAAAATGTTGTATGGAAATTGTGAGAGTAAGGTTTTGGTAAATGGCATCCAAAGTAAGTCATTCAGGATTGAAGGATCAGTAAGACAAGGATGACCTCCTATGATTCTTTATATACTTTTCCAAGAACCTTTTTATTTATCAGTGAACAGAAATGCCAGAATAATTCCCCCACAGTTACCAAACAACATAAAAATTCCCATACAGGGATATGCTGATGATTCTACAGTCTTTGTTGTCCATAAGAACATAAGAACATAAGAAAGTGGGACACTGCAGGAGGCCGACTGGCCCATACAGGGCAGATCCCTTTCACACCCATCCCAGCACTTCCATGTGCCTATCCAACTTCGTCTTGAAGCTCCCTAGCGTCCCCGATCCTACTATAGCACTCGGTAGCCTATTCCACATATCCACAACTCTATTACCAAACCAGTGCTTGCCTATATCCTTTCTGAATCGGAATTTATCTAATTTAAAGCCATTTGTTCTAGTTATTTCGTTATTACTGAGCTTCAGAACATCTTCCATTTTCCCCTTGTTAATCCCACTCACCCACTTGTACACCTCTATCATATCTCCCCTAGCTCTACGCCTCTCTAATGAATGCAAGCCTAAGCTTTTCAGTCTTTCTTCATATGTAAGGTTTCTAATATTATGGATCATTTTTGTCATTCTTCTTTGTACTCTCTCCAAGGAATCTATGTCCATTCTATAATAAGGACACCAGAACTGAACCGCATAATCCATGTGTGGCCTCACTAATGCTAGGTAAAGTTTCAAGATAACGTCAGCAGTTCTGTTACTCACAGACCTAGATATGAACCCTAGAATCCTGTTTGCCTTGTTGGGAACGCTAATACATTGTTTTCTAGGTTTCAAGTCGTTGCGAACAAATACACCTAGATCTTTTTCACAAACTGAGTTTTCTATTTCCGTGTTACCTAGTTTATACTTAACGTTTGTATTCGTCTTCCCTATCTGTAGTACCTTGCATTTATCAGTATTAAAATTCATTTGCCAGTCTACTGACCACTCATGTAGGGTATCGAGATCTCGTTGAAGGTGTTCAAAGTCACTGTCTGAATTTATCACTCTCCCCATTTTGGTATCATCTGCAAATTTACTAATCCTACTAGTTACGTCTAAATCAAGATCATTAATGAATATAACAAACAGCAGAGGGCCCAATACAGATCCCTGGGGAACTCCGCTTTTGACCGCACCCCAGTCTGACTTTAATCCATTTATGCTGACTCTTTGTTTCCTACCAGTTAACCATGACCAAATCCATTTTAATAATGATCCACCTATTCCATGTGCTTCTACCTTCCTTATCAATCTCTCATGAGGGACTCTATCGAATGCTTTACTGAAATCTAAATAAATTATATCATATGACTTATCATTATCTACTGCTTCATATACTTCTGAGAAAAAGCTAAGCAAATTTGTGAGACAAGAACGTCCCTGGGTGAACCCGTGCTGAGAAGAATGAATTAAGTTGAATGTTTCAAGGTGGCTTCTGATTTTTGTAGCAATAATTGACTCTAGCAACTTGCCTATAATTGACGTGAGACTAATGGGACGGTAATTTGATGCAATTGATTTATCACCCTTTTTGAAAATCGGAACTACATTTGCAAGTTTCCAAGCTTCTGGCACTAGGCCCGATTCTAATGACTTATTAAATAAAACTGCTAATGGATTACTCAACTCATCTCTACATTCTTTTAATATTCTAGCATATACCTCGTCTGGACCAGGCGATTTATGAGGCTTCAGTTTGTTAATTACTTTAAGCACATCGTTACTAGTAATATTGATGTTCATCAACATATTTTCTATACTGTCGTTATATACCTTATGAACTTCTGGAAACTGTGCTAGGTTTTCATTTGTGAATACGGAGCGAAAATGACTATTTAACGTACTACACATTTCTAACTCATCATCAGTCATTTCTCCTGTCGTAGTTTTAAGGGGACCTATTGTATCTCTAACCTTTGATTTATACAGTTAATAAAAAGCTTTGGGGTTATTTTTCGATTCGTTTGCTATCTTGATTTCATAATTTCTCTTTGCTTTCCTAATTTCTGTTTTTACCTGTCTTGTTAGGTTCTGATAGTAACCAAGTAAGTGATTTTCGCCTTTCTTAACTTTTCTATATACTCCTTTCTTTTTCCCTAGAAGATCTAAGAGTCTATTATTCATCCATTTTGGTTGGTTCCGTATCGATTTGAATTTTCTTTTAGGGATGTGTTTGTTTTGAGCATTATTGATTGTCCCAATGAATTGTTCATAAGTAGCTGCTAAATTAAATTCGGGGTTATCCCGTCCTAAGTTGACAGTTTCCGGAGGTGTGGGGGGGATTAATCTTTTGACCATAGGGTCATCCCTTAGGTCTCTCCTTAAGCTACCGTAATTAGCCTTCCTAAAATCCGGGATCAAGGCCGAATTTTCCTTCTTCCTGCCATCCCATATTATGTTAAAATATATGGCTTTATGATCACTGTTTCCTAGTTCGTCTCCAATCCCAACATCTTTTACTAGATTTTCATTATTACTGAGAACTAAATCGAGGATATTATTTCCTCTAGTGGGCGAGTTTATGAATTGATATAAAAAACTATCTTGTACTGCTTCTAGAAAATCTTCAGATTCATTATCGCTAAGTTGATTTTTCCAATCTAAGCCTGAAAAGTTGAAATCGCCTAGAATACATACATTGTTTCTATCAGATGCCTTCTTTATTTCCTCCCATAGCAATTTACCATCGTTCCTACTCAAATTAGGTGGTCTATATATAACACCAATGACTACGGATTCACTGCCCTCACCAATCTCTACCCAAATACTTTCATTGTCGCTATTTGTTTTAATGTTTGATTTATTGCAGCTTTTTAATGACACCCTGATATACACTGCTACACCGCCACCTCTCCTTCCTACTCTGTCAAATTTAAATAGGTTATATCCTGGAATATGAAATTCTGCTAAAAACTGTTTGCTGTTTGAATTTATCCATGTTTCCGTTATTGCAATTATATCTATGTTCTCTTTACTAACAATGGCCCTGAGCTGGTCCATTTTGTTACACAGGCTTCTACTATTAGTATAATAAACACTCAATATATTTCTTCCGTTTCTATCCGTTTTACATTTATTACTTTGATGTTTGTTATTATGACTAACTATATTTTCGGCATTATCTACTTCTGTTTCACTACTTCCCAGGACCTGCTTGTTTTTTGACTCCCATTTTCCCAGACCCCTCTCTACTGGCGAAACCCCCCCTTCGGAGTGACAATTTCATGCTCCAGGGATGCAGACAACGTCTTTACCCCCTCACGAGACAAGTGTACTCCGTCGCGACAGTACAGGTAGTCGTTGCCATAAAATCGTTGCCAGTCATCAATGAATGCCCAACCATTGTTTGCACAATGTTTTTCCAGTCGGCAATTAATAGCAATTGCCCTGGACAGCCATTCACGACCAACCCCTCTTCTAGGCAAGACACCACATACTATCGGGATCCCTCCCCTATCTCTAATCTTCCCCAGCGCCTCCCTATACCTCTTGAAAAGTTCCTCACTCCTAACCTTACCTATGTCGTTTCCTCCACACTAAGACACACTACTGGATTGGTACCCTCCCGACATAACTCTGTCTAACCTCTCGGATACATGCCCTATCCCAGCCCCAGGAAAACACACCCTAGTCCTACGTTTCCTATCTCTCGCACAAAAAGCCCTATCCATAAACCTCACCTGGCTGTCACCAACTACCACGACCTTACCTGTGGGCAGGGTTTGTACAACTGCCCTTTCCTCTCCTTGATCCATACCGTCCTGCCTCTTCTCTTCCTCTCCAGCTTCCTGCAGCACCTGGTAAGGGTTACTGCACTCCACACCCTGGTCAGCTTTCCTGAGCCTGACCCTAGTCCCCTTGGAGACAACCACTCTCCACGCCTGCTCCTCCTTCGCAGGTGTCCTGCTAGGCAGAGAAATAAAATGTTTGAGGAAGCAACAGGTGCTAAATTAAACAAAAATAAAACAAGTATTATGGGGTTGGGTGAGTGGAAGAAAAGAGATTTGTGGTCTGTGCTGTGGATGAGATCAGCAGAATATTCCAGAATTTTAGGCACTATATATTATGACAATTATAAACACACTGTTAATATGAATTGGAACAAAATCTTGAAAAAATCACCATTACTGTCAATTGTTTATCAAACAGAAAATTATCTTTGTACCAAAAAGCAATTATTGCTAACTCAAAAGTTTAGTCCAAGGTATGGTACCTTTTCCTATACATTTCCATTAAATATAATGTACTCACAGAAAATTGAATCATGTATTTTTAAATACTGTACATATGGTATGTACTAGCCAATTAAAAGACAAACTCTGTAATTACCTGTCAAACAAGGAGGTATTGGAGTAGTTAGCATGTTTTGTAAAACAGTTGCTATATTATGTACAGTCACGTTCAAGATTCTTCGAACACTGCTGGAGACAGCTGGCAACTCAAGGCCGTTTGTTTACTATACTACGTAGTAAAAATTATGAATGAATGTAAACGTGATCGGTGATTGGTTACTTAGTTTCCCGTTGCTTAATTAATGGTTGGGCTTTGTTGTTTCGCATTATACTATGCCTCTCTGCTAGTATATACTGTTAATTTGATTTTAAAATGGATAGAGCAATGAGCCAACGTATATGAATTTATACTTAGATAAATAAACATAAGTAAAAATCGGTAAGTATGTTAAAGAACATCAGGCATCGGGCACAGCTGTGTGCAGGCTGTTTATGAGGCTGCCTGTTTATCATTAATTTATACAAATATTGTCTTCAAACGTTTAATCCAGTTGTATCTAACCGATGCTAAACAAAACTTCTTTCTAAGACGCTGATTTCTTGCAACACAAACTGTTGTTTTACTTCCCTGTGTGTGCGTGTGCGCATGTGGAGTGTGTGTGTGTGTGCATGTGGAGTGTGTGTGTATGTGTGTGTGTGTGTGTGTCAGTCTGTGTCTGTATTTAATAATGACGTTGTTCAATTGAAGGTGATGGTAATAAATCTTACGAACCATCCGTCTGATGGTGTGAATTAGTACTGCAGCATATGCCTAATACTTTTACAAGCCATTATCGAGCAATATCATTCTCATTCCAAGACTATGAATATTGTAAACAGCAAATGGCATTTATTTCGTTGAGTGACTCATTGCGCCCCCCCCCCCCCCCCTTAAATCCTTGTTTCTGACTTGTGTCGATTACGTCACGTTTAGTCTGGTGTCTTTAAAAAAAATATTCAATTTTTTCCAAAAATGTGTATGGTGTATTAAAAATTTGTATCTTATTTATTTATTTATTCGTTTATTTTTTATAAATGCATAATAAATATAAATATAACGCTGACGTTAGGTTGTGTTAGGTTAGGTTAGATTAGGTGCCTTCAAGAGCCAGATCGGACAGCTGTGATCGGACCATTACATATTGTAGGAATTGTGTCGTTATACAGTTGTTTCTTTGTCTCCGTCTCCCTCTCTGATTTTTTCCGTGGTTGACCTTTGTAATTACTACATTGAATCTGGGGTGCGTGAGGACATTCTTGCTGTTTATCCCAAATTTGCTAGCCCACACTGATTTGTCTTCAATTAGAATATGACGTCCAATGTACATTATGTGAACCACTGACCTATATATACTGCTAATGAATATGATGTATTTCTTTCTTTGTGTACGAACCTCTGTCCTGCATGGCAGTGAACAGTGACATTACCCACATGAATCTGACCTCTCTCTCTCTCTCTCTCTCTCTCTCTCTCTCTCTCTATATATATATATATATATATATATATATATATATATATATATATATATATATATATATATATATATATATATATATCTGTTAATGAATATGTTGTTTCTTTGTGTATGAACCTCTGTCCTGCGTGGCAGTGGGAACTGAGACCACCCTCGGTGTCAAAACCTCACTGAATTACTCAGAATAGGCAAACTGTACTACAAGCTTTGTCAATAAATTTGTTAAAATAAAAACTAGCGTGGTAAATATAGTAATTATTTCACATGCAATATATTTATCATATATGATACTGTACTCTTTTATCATAATTATAAGTATAATGCTAGGATTCGTTTGACTTAAATCATCCTGAATACATACTGCACAAGTGGGGATATTAGAAGAAGATTGTTTTCTTTACATTTATTATACAATTTGACAGATATTCAGATGCATTCAGTATGTGACTTTGATTACATAGGAAAATTATTTCTGACACATTAATTAGTCCAGCCACCTTCATTCTCGATTACTTGCTGCAGCCTGTTGGGAACGGAGGCGACGTGATTGTGTGTCAGTTGCAGTGTCAGCCTCAGGACCTCCCACTCACGGTGTGTATGCTTCTGTAGCTGCACCCTGGTTCTCTCTTCAGCTGGCTTCCACACGTTCACAATATTGCCCCAAATGTTCTCTATAGGGTTCATATCACAACCTTTACTTGGCCAGTCTAAGACTTGAACATTTCTTTGTTCTGCAAACCACCGCGTTACAATCCGTGCGGTATGGATAGGACACCTATCATGCATGAAAATGATGTTTTCGGGAAATGGGAAAGCATATGCACGCACCGAAGGAAGCATAACTTCTTCGAGTATTTCTAAATACTGTTCAGCTGTGAATCTTCCTTCTATGTCAGTCAGCTCTCCAACTCCGTGCAAATATATCCATTCCCAAACATTGCAAGTCACATGGCCACTCCTTGCTTCCTCATAAATATGCTGTCTAGCACATCGGGTGTTGTTCCTCCTCCAGCAGTGCAACCTTCCGTGAGAGGTAGATGAGAAAGTTTCTTCGTCAGTGAATATTATTCTTCCCCAGAAATCTAAGCCTTCTTCAGCATACCGTCGAGCAAACTGCAACCTGCCCTCGCGATGTCCCTCATTTAACTTCTCTTGGTGGTGGGAGTTCTATGGTGAATGCCTCCTTCGTGAAGTCTTCGCCTGATTGTTAAAGGGGAAATATTTAATTATAGATCCTCTCTTATTGAAGATGAAGTCTTGAAGGGGTTGGCCTCAGCGAAATTCCGGATGGCTTCAACTTGTGCAGGTGTTGTTTTGCGCGGCATTCCCGTCCTGTGGTGGTCCTTTAATTTTCCCTCCTCTTCCCATCGCTCAATCCAATAATATACAGTTGACCGAGAAAAACCCAATTTCTCGTGCAATTTCAGTGGGTGAAAACCCAGCCTCTTCCATGCCGATTATTCTTCCACGTTCAGTGATTTTCTGCGTGTGGTATTCCATGTTGGCAGGGTCCTTCTACAATTGAGAGAGTGGAAGGGTAGTCAGCAATGACAACACCTCTGTCTCCCCCACCTTCCCGCCAATAACGTCAGCGTTATATTTATATTTATTATGCATTTATAAAAAATAAACGAATAAATAAATAAGATACAAATGTATAATACATCATACACATTTTTGGAAAAAATTTTATATTTTTTTTAAAGACACCAGACTAAACGTGACGTAATCGTCACAAGTCAGAAACAAGGATTTAAGGGGGGGGGGGGCGCAATGAGTCACTCAACGAAATAAATGCCATTTGCTGTTTACAATATTCATAGTCTTGGAATGAGAATGATATTGCTCGATAATGGCTTGTAAAAGTATTAGGCATATGCTGCAGTACTAATTCACACCATCAGACGGATGGTTCGTAAGATTAATTACCATCACCTTCAATTGAACAACGTCATTATTAAATACAGACACAGACTGACACACACACACACATGCACACACACTCCACATGCGCACACACACACACACACACTCCACATGCGCACACGCACACACAGGGAAGTAAAACAGCAGTTTGTGTTGCAAGGAATCGGCGTCTTTAGAAAGAAGTTTTGTTTAGCATCGGTTAGATACAACTGGATTAAACGTTTGAAGACAATATTAGTATAAATTAATGATAAACAGGCAGCCTCATAAACAGCCTGCACACAGCTGTGCCCGATGCCTGATGTTCTTTAACATACTTACCGATTTTTACTTATGTTTATTTATCTAAATATAAATTTATATAGGTTGGCTCATTGCTCTATCCATTTTAAAATCAAATTAACAGTATATACTAGCAGAAAGGCATAATATAATGCGAAACAACAAAGCCCAACCATTAATTAAGCAACGGGGAACTAAGTAACCAATCACCGATCACGTTTACATTCATTCATAATTTTTATTACGTAGTATAGTAAACAAACGGCCTTGAGTTGCCAGCTGTCTCCAGCAGTGTTCGAAGAATCTTGAACGTGACTGTACAACTTTCATAAAAATTGCTTCAGACCATGAAAAGAGGAAATCTTTAACTCCATATTATACAAGTATAAGGACCAGTTATCTATTAGAAATGAAATCTTCAGATAATGTTTCCTACTGGTCTCCACCTTGTTATAGTAATGCAATCTATACCCTAAGAAGGTTAGCAAGGCATCATAACTTTCCCAATGTCAAGAATATAGATGTATACAACATGTTAATGATATGGACTAAACCAGCAGTTAAAGAAAAGTATCCGCTGTTTAAATGGCTATTTATTTGGGAAAATATTACATGTCAATATATGGATCCTCACCAGAGAGGCCTCATATATAGGTACTGTATATTCATGAAACTCTACCAACAAATCAGAGACTAAAAACGTTAAACATAAAACGAGGTGATAGTTGCGTAAGATGTGGTGAGGTAGAACATCCGTTATATGTATTTTACTTGTGTTTCCATAACAGAGATAATTAAATGGTTTAAAAATTTCCTGAATACAGTCTGCAATGTCAATAGCAAATTATTTCTGCATTTCTTAATGTTTAATATTAACTATAGTAATAATAAGGATAAGAATCTGTTAATGTCAGATTACATTTACTGTATGTGGTTAAGTAGAAAGGAAAATTATAATGTTAAGGAGACTATAGCCTTCATTAAAAGCAGGGTATATTATAATAAATGGATGATCAAGTGTATTTTAAAAGAAAATTCATCCAAATATTTTACGGACAAATATGGTAATATGCAATTTATATGTATATATGTAAATTGTAAAATTTTCAATAAAATAAAACAATAAAATAAATACGAGACATAATAAGCATTCGAAATAATGTGAACAGTTTTAGGTTTTATCAGGAGTGGAATGTGAGCGTAGTTTGAGTGAGGTCGCCTGGTGAGCTTAGTCATAGCATATGGAATTTACCCTAAGTGATTATACCCACCTACTCACATTTAGAATAATGTCTCGAAATCTGAGACAATGTCCATGGCCGATTTTTTTACTGTTTTCACCTTTTTTATCTTTTTATCATACAGCAATTGACTTTCGTGATGCTATTGCAAAATCTCTTATCAAGACTCTCATATCATTTAATCTGTTGATATAATATCGTCTTCTAACATACAACAAACTCTTATAAATAAAGTTTCTCCCCCATACAACGGCACACATCGCCATGCCTTCAGGTATTGCCAAAAATTAACAAACAGTGTTTTATGTCCACATAATACAACATGTTATTGGTGTTGCTTAGGTTTCAGCAGGAGGAGGGAAGGAGTCGAAGGACATAGAGGAATACTGCATGACCGATGCATGTGTGTATGTGCCACTTGGGGGGAGGGGGGGGGGATTCTTGTGTTATCACAGTGGCCAATTATCTCGTAAATTCTGGACAGTAAACATACTTAAATGGTTCAGACCTTTAGCCCAAGCTAGGAATATCACCCAAATATGCGGTAATTGTTATGTAACACATTATACTCATAATTTGTGTTTTGTCCTACGTATTTATATCCTTGCTTAATATATCCTGCCTTGTAACTGCACAGGTTGTTGTTGTTGTTGAGATTGTCGGACCGTAGTCCGACACGGGCCTTTGCCTATAGGCTGCCCGTTTGGTGGTTCCGGCTGGAGCTCCGGGAGCAGCCAGACCGGATTGGGATTGGAGGTGGTCCCACCTGCAGATTTGGAAGGATACTGCAGGTTGCAAGTGTGAGCGGACCCCCTATCAGTGGACGCTTACCACCAACCCCCACTCTTGGACGTGGTCAGTTTCGGAGTGGCGCGCCCCCCGAAATGGGGTCCGCACTTGCTGGGAGAGGATACTTTCTAAGCTATCTGGGTGGTGGGTATCGTGTGATGACCCGGAGTAGGTGGTGAATGTGGTTTGTTTGGGCCTTTCGGGTTAGAGTGACCGCTGGTGTTGTGTGTGTTTCTTGGGAGATTTGAGTTCTGTTTCGGAGGCTTTGTGTGACCTCGCAGTCGAGGAGATAGTGTTCAAGTGGGTTGGCTGCTGGCTCCTGACAGTAGGTGCATTCCATGACGTCATTTCCGATCATCTGCCAGGAGCACTTGTACCCTAGTCGTAGTCGATGAAGGCTGACTTGGGTTTGTCTTGGTGTTTTCTTGTCCGCGAAAGGTGGTTCCCCTTTTGTAGCCGCCAGGTACCATTTGGCTGATTAGGAACCAGCGATGAATGCGTGAAGGAAACTCTTTTAGATGTGGAGCTTGCTAGTCTTTCTGAGGTGATTCTTGATCTGTTGCACACTTGCTGGAACTTGAATGTGTACACTACTAGAACGTGTAGCTGCCTTGGCTGCTTCGTCTGCCACGTCGTTTCCCCTGATCCCTACATGACTGGGAATCCAGTGTAAGACGACTGGGCGGTTCTGTCTTTGGAATTCCTGTAGCTGTGCGAGGATCGAGGTTATGATGTGGACGTTGTCTCTTGGTTGACTGTGTTGCAGCGCCTGCATGGCTGATTTCGAGTCCTTGTGAATTATGATGGACTTGTTGTGTTGTGTTGCAGCGTGTTGTAGGGCCTTTGAGATTGCTACCAGCTCTGTTTGTAGGGTGGAGCAGTCATTAGAAAGTCTCCATCGGAGGGTCTGACCTTGGGGGTAGAAGGCCGCTCCGGATGTATGATGTTTTGGATCCACCGAGCCGTCTGTGAAGTATGATGCTGCATCAGCCGGTGTCTCGGTGGCTATGGCTTCCAGAGTTATTTTTTTGAGGTCCTCCTTCTGGAGGTTGGCTTTACTATAGCCTAGGTCGGTAATTTTGAGTGTGGCTGGTGGAGGGCTCCATGGTGGAGGAACAGCGTAACCATTGTCTCGTGTGTCTTGGTTGTTCTTGATGAGTGTTTTTGCTTGCAGGTGTCGGATGACCTCGCTTGCCTCGTGCGACCAGGTGGCCCCTCGCACTCCGTGGTCGAGGTGGTGGGAGCCACTGATTCGAATTATGGCAGCTGTGGGCTTATCTGATCTACAGATTTTGGCGAGGAGACCGGCTGTCACCTGCTTGACTCGTACTGCCAGGGGTGGTAGTTCAGTTTCCATTTGCAAATTGCAAATTCTGGTCCACATGGGTGCTCCGAGCATGGTGCTGAGAGCATTATTTTGGATGACTTCTAGCTTAGCTATCTGGTCTTCTCTCAGTCCAATGAGTGCTGGAGCACTGTAATCTACCAGCGATCTGATGGCGGCCCTGTAGTAGGCTTTGAGCACATGAAGGTTTGCTCCTGCGGTTGTGCTGGTGAGTGACCTCATTATATTGTGCCTGCTCTTCGTCCTGTGCCTGAGATACTCGAGTTGCGGCTTGAAAGTGAGTTTCTGGTCAAACCAGATTCCAAGACACTGGTGGGTGTTGGTCCAGACTACCGGCGTGTTTTGTATGGAGAGCATCTTGTCTGGTGTGTCTGTGCAGATGGCCATCGCTTTCGACTTGGCTGGATTTATCTTGAGTCCAAGTCTGTTGCACTCCTCTTCTATAAGTAGGAGTGCGTGTCGCGTGTTGGCTAGTCTGTTTGATCCTCTTACTATAAGCTGTAAGTCGTCTGCATAGCATAGGAGCTTGGCTGTTAGTCTAAAAGGAAGTTTGACAAGATTTTCCATCAGGACATTGAACAGCATTGGACTGAGGATGCCTCCTTGTGGGGTTCCGTTTTCATGGACCCTGTAGCTTGAGGTTGCTCCCTGAAAGCGTACTCTTGCTTCTCTCTGTGTGAGGTAGTTCTGGATCCACCCCGGCATCCTTCCTTGGACGCCTTTTTAAGCGAGCGTCGTTGTAATGGCCAGTGGATTTGCTAGTTCGAAAGCCTTCTCCAGGTCGAGGAAGACCACCAGAGCTGGTTTGTAGTCCACTGTGCTGAGTATCTCGGCGATGTTGTTGCCTGTGCCGGTGTTCTCGGTGTAAGCAAAAATGTGAGGGTGTGGGCTGCGTACTTTCCACTTGAGTCGGTTGAGAGCCATTCTTTCTCCCGTCTTCGCTATGCAGCTGAGAAGGGAGATGGGCCTCGGTTTGTCTGGTTCTCTGGGCTTCGGAATGGGCTGTATATCTGCCTTCTTCCATTCTGATGGGAGTCTTTATGCTGTCCACGAAGCATTGATGACTTGTAGCAAAGCCTCGTGTCCGGCTTTACCGGCATGGGAAAGCATGGAGTAGGTTATCCTGTCGGCCCCTGGAGCTGTGTCCTTGCTTCGTTTTAGCGACTTCTGGAGTTCTTTCTGGTTGAAAGGTCTGTCAGTGTCATCTTCACTGTTGCAAGCCTCTTCGATCATCTGGAGTCTGACCTGTCGCAGACGCCGTTGTGTCTCCTCCGCCTGTCTCGGGAGGTTTTTCGTTGCTGCTCGGTCAGAGAACAGTAAGCTGGCTCAAGTGGTGCTCCGAACTGAACGAGCACACCTCCCTTGGCAAGATGTGGGCCAAGATCCGAAGGGCATCTGGGAAGGCAACACCACCACCACCAACCCATCCCAACCCAGAAGAGGAAGCCGAGAGACTTGCAAAACTGCACAGGTAACTGCTTAACTAGCTCCCACCCTCTAGCTCCAGACACTCTGGCCCTCCTCAACCCCCGCATTACCCCGCCACCCACTCACACACAGGCCTCAGTCCTCCTACCCCCGGCCTCCCTCTCTCCCGGAGTTCACACCAAACAGAGAGAGTGCATTAGTGCATTGACAATGCAGATTGTACCAGTTGGAAGTGGAAGAGGCTGTACACTCAAGTGCACACTCTAGATACCGGCGAGCTAACTGATAACGATGTAGAAATGAGCAATAATCTGAATAAATATTTTTCAACAGTTATCACCACCGAAAATTTAAACATGATACCCGAGGCACCGACTCTATACAGAGATAGCGAAGAAAATAAATTAAGCGAGATAGTAGTGACTAGTAAAGATGTTAGCAAGCAAATAGACAAATTAAAGCCTAATAAGTCACCAGGTCCCGATGAGATATTTGCCAGAGTATTAAAGGAATGTAAGGAAGAGCTAAGTATGCCCTTAGCAAAGTTGTTTAACATGTCCTTAAAAACGGGTGTAGTACCAGAATCCTGGAGGATAGCGAATGTAATACCGATTTTCAAGAAGGGAGATAGATCACTATCATCTAACTACCGACCAATCAGTTTAACATCAATTGTAGGCAAATTACTGGAAGCAATCATTTCAAACTCTATTCGAAATCACCTGGAGAAGCATAAGTTGATCAATGATTCCCAATATGGCTTCCCAAGCAAGCGTTCATGTCTAACTAATCTATTAACATTCTTTTCATCTGTTTTCGAATCAGTGGACGAGGGGCACAATTATGATGTGTTATATCTCGACTTTAGCAAAACCTTCGACAGAGTCCCCCACGAAAGACTAATAAGAAAAGTGGAAGCTCATGGCATTAAAGGGGATATTCTAAAATGGATTAGGGCGTGGTTACAGAACAGGAAACAGCGAGTGAGCATTAATAGCACTAAATCCCATTGGAGCAACGTCACTAGTGGAGTTCCCCAAGGCTGAGTACTCAGACCATTATTATTTATTATATACATAAACGACATTGATATCGGCGTAGACAGCAACATAAGTAAATTTGCTGATGACACTAAAATAGGGCGTTTAATTAATTCTGACGATGAGTCCGCAAAACTACAGGAAGATCTAAAAAAAAAAATTCGATTGGTCTTGTCACGTGAGTGTCGTGACCTATAGCGCGTCACACACGTTGGGTGGCGGGCACTGATAAACACAGCTGTGAGTGCTAGCTCCCAAATTTGGGATGTTTTCGAGCCTATTACATTATCTGAAGGATATATAGACTTACCTACTTGTGTATAAGGACCTGAGGATAAAATAAGTATCGTCAAGCAACTTTGGTGTTGGGAACTTACTGTTTACCACACGAAAATAACTGCTCGGGGTCCCATCACTCCTGGCTGGGTGTTGTGGGATGTCAACATTGCCCCATGGAAAGTGAATTATCGCTTAAGAACTCTACATGGAAGAGTAAAGAAAAGATAGTATTGGACGAAGTTCTTGAAGACCTTGAGTTGAGTAGTGATGAGTCTAATACCAGTGATGAAGCACAAGGGAAGTTCGAAAGTGAGAAAATACAGCTACGACAAGAGGTAGTGAAAAAGAAAGAAATTTCTAAAAGGATGAGGGAGACAAGCTGGCAAGAGGACAGTGAAAGCGGAGAAGTGAGAGAGGAGAAGAGACAAAAAAATCTAGGACAAAAAACGTGTGTGGGTGGTAATAATAATGGAAATAACAGAAAGGAGATAGTGGAGAATGGATCAAGAACAGAGCAAAGTATGGAATTTGAAGGAAGCAGACAAGAACACACACAAGGTAATGTTGGTCGTGTCAGGAAGAGATTAATTTTTCCACAGTCATGCCCGATGACCTTCCTTGAATAATTAAAATGGGCAGTACAACTAGGACGGGAGCATCGCAGCTTTGAGCCTCTTTTGAACTAAGGCACACACAAGCCTTATCTTACAGTGGGGTCCATGGAGGCCGTGGAAATGTTGACAACTGTTGGGTACAAGGGATTACTGATGGTTTTGCCAGAGGAGAGCGACATACTACTTACAAAGGTTATAATCTTCAGGTACCCTGTAATACTAGATCCAGAATACTTATTGGATGACGAAAGATTTGTTTGGGTCAAGAGACGTTTCATAAGGGGCGAAGAGAGAAGCCAGGTTATTGCTCTAATGAGAGGAAAAGTTCCAGAGAAAGTGTTCATTTACAGGAGCAGGGTATAGGAAGGTGGCACTATATGTGGAGGGACCAATAATGTGTGTCAAGTGTTGCAGATGGGGACATAAGGCCTGGAGCTGTCAACTGGACCCACGTTGTAGATTCTGTGGGAAGAGGCACGAATCTAGCAACTGTAAGGACAAAATCAATGCAGGAGAGAAAGTGAAGCCTTGTTGTTGTAATTGTGGTAAAACTCACAATGCTAGTTCAATTGCATGCGAGATGAGGCCACGTATGAGAAGGAATTATTCAGAGAACACTGAAGAAGTACGCTGTGGTTTGACAGTGACAAGACAGCAGGAGAACACACAGACAGTGGAGACAGTGATCCCTGAGAATGCCTGGCATGAAGATTCAAGAGGATAAGGACTGCGCTTGCGGCCGGAAGAGTTGTTGATGCCAGGAACAAACAGAGTAATAAACAAGTAGCAAGTGAGAGTAGTGGTGCAGCCCTCTAGGCTAGTGATAAAACTGTGCAAGAAATTCTGGGAGAAGAGGTGCGTAAGATGTTTCAGCTTTTGCAAAAGTTAGGTCAGAAAATAGAAGTGATAGAGAAAAGACTTGATACAGTGATAAATAAAGAAAGGGAAAACAAAGCTGTGAATAATGTAGAATTAGAAGGGAAAGAGGAAAGTGAAGAGCTCAAGCTTTTGAAAAATTCAGTGCTTAAAATAAGTATTAAAGGGAAGGAGAGGAAAATAAAGGATTGTGTAGTGCAGGGAGCAACAACTGAAAGTTTTAAAAATGTGTTGGTAAAGTGTAAAGATGCTGATAAAGAAAAACTTTTGAGGAAATGGAAATCTGTGCAGGAGGATTGGGCCTTCTTAAAGAATCTGATTGGAAAGGATATAAAATGTGTAAATATTAATCATGGATCTAGCTAGCCTTAAGATAATGTCCTGGAATGTTAATGGTCTACGAAATAGAGTGACAGATGTACATTACTTTACCCTTAAAAATAATATTGACATAATTACCCTTCAAGAGACTGGGGACAGGAAAGGCGACCTGCTTAAACTGTCTGGATATAAGGGATTTCATCTCTATTCGGGTGAAGGTATAAGAGGGGTCTCAACATACATTAAGAATTCCATACCAGCAGAACTAGTTGGAAGCCCGAGTAGAGTACAAGGAATAAAAAGTGTCTGTATAAAGTTATATTTGAAGGAAGGAGAATTGAACATAGCAAATTTGTTTATTTCTGGAGGCTGTTTTGACCTCAACTTCTTACCAGATTGCATGTTTTTGGACTCAACTTTGGCTGTTGGAGATTTTAATGCTCGACATCCAAGACTCGAAACAATGGGGAGAATTAATTGTAATGGTACAAAATTTTGGCAATTTATACAAGATCACCCAGATGCTTACTTGTTAGGAAATGAGGAAGTGACTCATATTAAAGGAGGGAGGTTAGACTATGCTTGCATGATAAGCAGTCAGGGAGTCCAGGGAGAATGTGAGATAAGAAGGGAGCTAGTCAGTGACCATTTTGTTGTGTATGTTCAATTACCATTAGGGAAGAGACAGGTGAGATATAGGAGGAAGAGATTGAAACTAAACAAGGCTGACACAGAAGTGTTTACCCAAAATATAGAGAAATGGTACAGAAATTATACACCAGTCTGTATGGATAGCTTTTATAATGACTTAGTTGAGGAGATAGAAAGATATTTAACGAAGTCAACACAGAAAAAGATAAATGATAAGACACATGGGGCTAGGAAACACTGCTATACCAATGACAAAATGTTGAAGGGATGGACACAAATGTTAAGGGCAGCACATAAAGATTGGGTAAAGGCAATGAAGGAGGCAAGGGAGAAATATTGGCAAGACTTTGCACAGCACATTGGGGAGAGTAAAAATCTCAAAGAAATATGGCAGGATATTAACAAAATTAGAGGAAAAAGGAGTAATTTTATTAGTCATCCTCATCCAGAGGAAGAAGCTAATAAACTGGTTGACAAGTGGGCTAAAGCTGCTAGTGTTGC
Source organism: Homarus gammarus (assembly GCA_958450375.1). Lineage (NCBI taxonomy): Eukaryota > Metazoa > Arthropoda > Malacostraca > Decapoda > Nephropidae > Homarus > Homarus gammarus. The sequence continues at coordinate 126,690 of CAUDMG010001671.1, read as the reverse complement.
CTCCCTGCCTAACAGGACAATAGAAGCATTAGATGAGTGGCAAAATGAAAGAAGAAGATTTATTTCATCAGCTCTAAATATTTGTGATGTAACATGTGTAGATATTACTCAAGATGAGTTATTAAATGCTGTTAAAAACGGAAAATCTACAGCACCAGGCGAAGATGGTGTGACTTATGAAATTTTGAGCTGCTTAGTTGGTATGGAAAATAGTCCATTGTTAGATTTATTCAACATGAGCTATACAGAGGGTAGATTACCAACAGAATGGAAGAAAGCGATAGTTATTCCTTTCCCTAAGGCAACTGGTGGAAACAGGCCAGTGTCTTTAACATCTTGTTTTTCCAAGATAATGGAGAGAGTATTATTAAATAGGCTTGTATATATTTGGGGGAAAATCTATCTTGTAATTTATTTGGTTTTTTGGAAGGGAAATGTACTTCAGACTGTGTTATAAAATGTTTATCAAATGATGCAAACAGATGTAGAGTTTTTGTGGATTTACAAGGAGCATTTGATAAAGCTCACAGTGAAGTAGTTATGAATGAGCTGGCTGCTCTAGGGGTATCAGGAAAGTTGTTACACTGGATAGGTGACTACTTGCATGGAAGGAGAATCTGTGTATGGCATCAGGGATGTTTGTCTGAGGAAAGAGCACTTGAACTAGGCACTCCCCAAGGGGGAGTATTGAGTCCAATGTTATTTATTGTGTTAATGAACAAGATAGCCTCACACAAATATCCCAAAGGAGTTGTAACCATCATTTATGCAGATGACATCTTATTTCAAGGAAACTCTGTAAAAAATTTGCAGATTGCATTAAATAATTTTAGTGTTCTTTCTCAAAAGATGGGTTTAGTTATCAATGAAGAAAAAACCAAGTGTGAATGTAAAGGAAGAGCAACTGAATCCGTTTTTCTAAATGGAAAAATTGTTGAGAAAGTGTCAAAGTATAAATATTTAGAAATGTATGTTGGCTTTACTTGCGAAAGTAAAGAGGCAGAAATATATCATGTCCTCACTCAATGTAGAGCAAGATTACAGCCCTTGAAGGCTCTAGCATGTTGTGGTAAAGGTGCTGGGATACCCATACTGAGAATGATGTATATTTCTACCATCAGATCACTTATAGACTATGCAGCACCTGTCCTCTCTTGCACTGGTGAAGGAAGGCTACGGAAGCTTGAGATCATGCAAATTGAAGCAATGAGAATAATTTTAGGGTGTCAAAAGAATGCAATGATTGAGATAATGAAAATGGAACTAGGGTTACAGAGCATTTCACAGAGGGTCAATGAAATGAATACAGTTGCAGCAGTTCGATTAATGAGAGGGAACAGTGGGGGTAAATTTGTATAAGATATAAATGATGGTTTAAAAAATAAAAGGACCTTCTGCAGGCTAGGCAAGAGAGGATACATGAATGGATTAGTAAATATTATTAAAAAATGTAATCGGCAGACTGGTGTACAGCTGTTCAGAAGAGTTGTAAGAATCCACCCTGGGAAGAACGAGAAGTAGAGTTAGACATAGTGCCTATCACAATGAAGAAATCATTACATGAACCAGGACAGTTAAGGGCTTTATATGGGAATAAGATTAGTAATTTGCCTAAAATAAACACATTGCATGTATATTGTGACGGTTCAGTTATGTCAAATGGCAGGGCAGGGTGCGGGATCCTTATAAGACAGTACACAGAACAAGGAAATGATGACATCAAAATTGGACTTCGGTTGAGCAGTTTTATATCATCAACACAAGCTGAGTTATATGCAATGTTAGTAGGATTGGAAAATGTTGTAAATATGTATAAAGATGCATATATTTTTGTTGATAGTAGGGCAGCTTTGGATTCTTTGAACAGTGGGAGTCCAGTCTTTGAACACATTATTGGTTCATGTAGAAAATTAGTAAATACAATAAGGAAAAATGGCCATAATGTTCAATTTGTATGGGTCCCTTCACATGTAGGCATTGGTCTTAATGAAGCAGTAGATATAATAGCAAAAAGAGCCACGGAAAAGGCCGAGATCGACACAATATGTACTAAAACCTTGAAACAATTAAGGTGCAAATTACGGAAAATACAATCAATAGAAGATAATTTCAAAAGGAATGAAATATACGAGAAAAGCGAAACAATGAAACATTACCATCATGTTCTCATGAACACAAAATTTACATATGGGAAAAATAGGAGTAGGTGGAAAGATTCAGTGTATATGAGGTTAAGATTAGGATATAAATATTATTGGGAACTTGGAGCTGAGAGAAGTGAACAGGATAAAGAATGTAGAGTTTGTAGAACACCCAGATCCCATACCCTGCCACGTTATATACTGGAATGCCCATTGCTTAATGTATATAGAAATGCCCATATAAATAATGTCCCCAAGCAAATAGAGTGGATGTTTAAAAATAGGAAAATAGATGAAATATTAAAGAAATTAGAAATTTTGCATCTAGAATATAACTATGCATGTATATAACTGATTATATGAAATATTAGGGATTTATGTGAGTCCTGAGAGGGACATTCCTGGACTGGGGTGGGGATGACTTATGTCACTTTATCCCTTTGAGATGTATTAATGTTTTTTGTATCTCAATAAACGTATCAATCAATCAATCGAATGGTCTGAAAAATGGCAGATGAGATTCAATGTGGACTAATGTAAATTACTCAGTATAGGAGATGTAAACAGAGAAACCAGATACCAGATGAATAATGATGTTATTGAGAAATCCGACTGCGAGAAAGATTTAAGAGTAATGATAAGTGGGAATCTTAAGCCAAGTAAACAATGTGTATTTGCTCGAAACAAGGCTAATAGAGTACTTGGGCTCATTCAAAGGAGTGTTAGTTACAAGACTAGCGAGGTCATCTTAAAACTATATCTTGCGCTTGTGAGACCCCACTTGGATTACGCAGTTCAATTCTGGTCACCGTATTACAGAATGGATATAGAATCCTTGGAAAGAATTCAGAGGGCAATGACAAGACTAATCCTAGGCATTAGGAACCTTGAGTACAAAGACAGGTTAAAGCTTCTTAATTTGCACTCCCTTGAGAGACGTAGAGTGAGGGGTGATATGATCGAGGTGTATAAATGGAAGTCTGGGTTGAACAAAGGGGACATTACAAAGGTATTCAAACTATCCAACCAGGAGCGAGCTCGTAAAATGGTTTTAAATTAGACAAATTTAGATCTTGGCGTGAAATATGTAAACATTGGTTTGAAAATAGAGTAGTGGATGAGTGGAACAAGTTACCAAATATCACCATTAACTCGAATACGCTGGATAGCTTCAAACATAGGTTGGATGGATATATGAGCAATAGGGGTTGGGTGTAAATGGGACTGCCCAGTATGGGCCAATAGGCCTGTTGCAGTTTTCTCCATTTTTCTGTTCTTATGTTCACACCATAGCCAGTGGGGTAGGGAGACTAGCTTACAAACAAATGATTCACATGGTTACTAGGAAGTTTTTTTTTGGACTGAATGATGTCATGATAATTAATATTTATCTTTTCCTAAGGATAAACACTAGCTATGTTTAACTCTTTAGATGTGTTTAACCACTTCAGTAAGAGGACGCAGCTTTTACGTTTTCATGAGCGTCAATCAGCCAGTCAAAGACCCTGAAATTACCAAAAGTTTATGTTTACTGTTGTTTTTCCTTAGATATGTAATGTCATATTCTATTTAATTTATTATTTAATTTTCTTGGCGTTATGGGCGATCTCCAAATGGGCCGCCAGGACAAAGTCAACTATCTGGCCTCCCAGCTGGTTAGTGAAACTATCTTGTGAGGATACACTAGCACTACGGTGCACTCAGGGTGTAAGCGAACTGAGGTTTTGCCCAACAATCTGAAGAATTCTGCATTAAAGTGGGTTAATGGTCACCGGATTAAATGCTTTGTTTGTAATACAGTAAAGGTGTTTGCCAACACCTCATGAAAACTGTTTATCATATACGTAAACGCTGTCACCTATCTTAATCCCGGACTATGGTTTACAGGTTAGTGGCGCAGTTTGGTGAGGTGGAATATGTAGTGCCTGCCTGGCTGCCTCGGGGACGCCAACTACAGGAACGCCTTGGGCTGAGGTTCTTCCCTCCGCCGCCAGATGCCTCAGTGCCCAGACTTTTGCTGCTGCCCGACACCGACCATCACCAGGTTATTATATAATTTAAGATATTTATTTATGTAATGAAAAATGTTACTGACCAATATTTTTCAACGGTTCCCTGGCAGAACATAGATTAGTGGTAACATATCATGGTTTAAGACCATGTTGCTGACTTAGATTTATATTCCAGACTTTTTAGAGGAAAAACTGAAAGTGAGGGAGTCACTCGCTCCCAAAACATAATATTTTTTCATAACTATTATTGGGGAAGGATTAAGCCTGAACTTGTTAAAAGAGACCGATACTTTAGGACTGTTCCAATACTTCTTTTTTTTTTGGGGGGGGGGGGGAGGGAATATTATAATCAGTGTAAAATTATGCTAAAATGGTGGATTGTTTGTAAGGAGGCAACTTTGATATATATATATACATATATATATATATACAGTATGCAGTATATGTGCTCAAACAGTACCTGTTGGTGACACAAACAAAGACGTTATATTCATGTGCACTTTATACTGTACTGTAGCGTGGTTATTCACAACAAAAACTAAAAAATAATGTGGCTAGAACATGTATTGACCTTTTTTGTAGCCTAATCAACAAATTAATCGACATTTAATGCTGTAGAACTGAAATACTCGTAATGAAGTTTTGTAGTCTGGTTTTGTGTGTTGAAGGTATAATTTATCCTTGAATTCTACCAGCATAGAGTAAGGCAGGTGAGTGGTACAGTGCTCACCTCCTGTTCCTGGGATTGGTGGTTCGTTTCCCGGGCGCTAAAAGATGTAAATGGGCACTTATGTTTACATCTTTGGGAAGTGAAGGCGATCGAGAGCAGTACTGGCTAATGCTGCCTCCTTGTGTGCTGCATCCACACTATCCTTAATGGGCAGTAATGTATATGGTGAAGGTTCCAAGTGTTCCCTAAAGAAGGCAGTGATGGGTAGGGAAACACCGGGAAACACTGAAGTCCATTTATTAAAGGGTAGGAGAAAGACAAGTGGTGACTAGCGTGTGCCATGCACGGCCCACAGAGTCAGACTGGGACTGCCTTGCCATATGGCAGCCTCGGGGCAATGGTACCACATAACACGTGCAGTGTTGCCACGTAATTATATACATAGATGCTACTCGGCACAGTAGCTTATTTACAAGGTTGCTACTTGGCACAGTAGCTTAGATACATAACCTACATCTCCCTCCCCCCTCACGCTCATAGTCTTTGTCTTGAGCGGACTTCTTAGTCCTAAGTCGCTCCGAGCGTCGAGGTGCACTGTGGGGTGGATCCTCGTGAGGTGTAGGGGAATCGTCCTCGGTCAGGGGGCCAGCAGCAGGGGGTGGGACTGGCCGGAGGAAGCGGCGGTTCCTCCACCAGACACGGCCGCTCGGCATCCTGACCTTGTAGTCCCGCGACCGGCCGACGCCCATCACTATGCCCACCTTGTCCCAACATGTCGTCCTCGGGTCCTGGACGCGGACAAGGGCATCAATCTCCAGCGGCTGAAGAGGGCGGGTACGGTCGTCATACCGAGCCTTGGCGTCCTGGGCACGTGTAGCGGCGCGGTGGTCGCAGTTCTCGGCTCTGGTCTGCCCCTCCTTCGCGAAGGCCTTGGCATGTGCAGGAACGCAAGAGCGGAGAGGGTGACCATACAGGATCTGGGCAGGGGAGCGTCCTGTGTGGGTGGGAGTGGACGCGGGTTCTGGGCAGCTCAGTGCGGCAGCGCCAGGCGTGTCGCTCGTTGATTCACGCACCCTGCTGGCGGTGTACCGAGCAGCTGGGATCTGCTCGGAAAAGTCTCTGAGCACCACACCTAACTCCTTGCAGTGCTCCCACGACAACAAGGGTGTAGCGAGAGTGGGCTGCACGTCGCTCCATCCGTGACACGACCTGTCACTGTAGGTGATCTCCGCTTGAAAGGAGCCCACAGCGTCCGGCATCTGGGAACCGTCCGCATTGTAGTACTGCAGCTGCGGCGGTGGTCCCAGGTTGTGTTTGGTGAGGCCCAGTTTCTGGAGGTGCTTCAGGCCTATCACCGTAGTATCAGCGCCGGTGTCCGGTATCACCTCGATGTGACCCGACACATCACCGTGTGTGACGGCGACGCGGATGGTAGGGGAAGGGGTAGTCCTGGGGCGTGTGGTCGAGTCCACCCTCCTGATGTGACTCAGCTGCTGCTTGGGGCTGCGTGGGCCATCTGAAGGGGGCTGCATGTGAACCACCCCGAGGGAAGTGCACTGCTTTCCTCCTCGTCTCGGGCTTTTGGGCTTGGGTTGGCGGCAGCACTTGTCGTAGTGTCCATAGCGACTGCAGGCCTGACACTTGCGGCCTCGTGCAGGGCACCTGTCTGTGTTAGACCAGTGGCCCTTACCGTCACATCCACAACACAGTGCTTCGGCGGCCGGGCATGTCTTGGGGCCATGCTGCTTTTCACTGCTGCCACAGGAAGCACTAGGCGGAGGCATGGAAGAACGTGCAGCAGCCTTCACGTTGTTGGCCGCCTTCTTGCCCTTCTTGTGCCGTGAGATAGTTCTCACAGCAGGTGGGGCCCGTAAGGCAGAGGTGGCGGACTTGGTGGCCTCGTATGACCGACATTCAGTCACTACCACCTGGAGTGTGGAGGAAGCGTCCAGGGGGATGAGTCGCTGCACCAACTCTTCTTGCCTGACACCTGTCAAGATCCCGTGCTTGATCCAGGCTTCCTTACATTCCCGGCTGTGCGCCTTGCAGACGTCGATCTCCTCCGACAAACTCTTCAAACGTACAAAAAAGTCGTCAAAGGATTCATTCTCCGCCTGCTTGCAGCTGGTGAAGGCGCGGCGACGCAAGGCCTCGTTATTCCGACCTTTAACGTGCTCCTGTAAAAGGTCGAGCGCATCCATCACTGAAGATGTAGAATCGAGAGGCACTTGCAACGTGTGCTCCAAAACTCTCTGGGTCTCGAGCTACAAACACATCTGCAGTTGGATGAGCTGTTTGTTTGGAGGCATGCTATCAAGGTCCACCATCGTGGAGTAATCTGTCCACCGCCTCCTCCACTCACGAAAAAGCTGAAAAGTGACGTCTGGTGAGAGGGAGGGTGGGGGTTGAACAGATGCCTTGGGAGCTGTTGGAGTAGCAAGAGTACCTGGAGGACGCCGGTGTGGTGGAGGAGGGAGGGTACTGGCGCCTTGGTGCACGAGTGAGGGAGGGTGGGTTAGCGCCAGGGTCGCCAATATTGCATCAAAGCTCGCCTTTTCCTCCTCTCTTCGTGTCTCCTCCCTCTGAAGTTCCATCTCTCTGCGTCTCTGGTCCCTGTGATCCATCCACCTCAGAATTGTGGCAATGTCCGTCGCTGTAGGTGAAGGATGAGGGGCGGTGGGCGCAGAAGCTCCATCTGTGCCCGGTAGAGGAGAAGGTGGTGGTGAGTCGTGTCTCCCATCTTGACCTTGTCCCTTCTTACCGCCCATCTTAGTATGCTTGAACTGCGATATTTAGTATATAAAGTGGCGCCTCATCAGCTCGAACCACATATATATGACATAAACAGCGCAGAAATAATGCATAGAGTCCACTGTTCTGTCCTTGAGAGTGTGTGTGTGTGTGTGTGTGTGTGTGTGTGTGTGTGAGACAGCACATGCACTTCGTGGTGGCCTTAATGCCGGTGGCTAGAGCCGCTGCGGGGGTGAGAACGTTAGTGCCTCACCGGATGCCACACGAGAAGGGTGCACGTCTGCATGCTCCGTGGGTACCACAAAAAACAGGCCAATGCTCAACTCTCAGCTCTAGACACACTAATACACTGACACTAACACTGCCACCGTCACTAAAACGCACCGTGACGGCGCAACACTGCATGTCGCGGCGAAACACAACGCAACACAACACAACAGAGTCGACACGCACATCGCCGGCTAACTGTCCATTGTTCACACACTTGTAAGTCCACAGATCCTACTCACTGCGCCATGAAGGGTCCAAGTGTTCCCTAAAGAAGGCAGTGATGGGTAGGGAAATATCGGGTGACACTGAAGTCCATTTATTAAAGGATAGGAGAAATACAAGTGGTGACTAGCGTGTGCCATGCACGGCCCACAGAGTCAGACTGAGACTGCTTTGCCATATGGCAGCCTCGGGGCAATGGTGCCACATAACACGTGCAGTGTTGCCACGTAATTATATACATAGATGCTACTCGGCACAGTAGCTTAGATACATAACCTACATATGGGACCCACTTTTACTACTATACAGTGTACAGCAATACTTTCTCAATGAAATAATGTTGATGTACTTTAATTCATATGCCTAAATATTACATTGCCATGGTTATTACTGTATGTACTTGATTCCAGTAACTGCAGGAGTAATTTCCAGCTCCCGCAGGATGTCAGGATTGAGGAGTTTATTTGCAAGCTATCGGTGACAGCAGGTTTGTTTGGGATTAACTAAAGTTAAAATTTAATTACTATTCAAATTAGTAATAGTATGTGCACAATTGCAGTAATGGGGCAATCAATATCCTATTCATTTATAAATCTATTCATTTTACAAGCTAAGTTTTCTCCAATTACAAACTTATCTATTCATTCATTAACTCACCTTAAATGCAAAATTTAACTCTAATGCTATTTCACATGCAAAGGTTAAGGTCCCGGATCTGATTTTGATCACTGTATATTTCGTGAATAACTATACATCCATATTTTTAGAATGGTTCATAGGCTCAATCTGGCCCGATGGTATCTAAACATAGCGTTCGTCCCTTTCCTGAACCAGCCAATCAAAACTAACCGAATTGACGTCATAGCTCGGGTCGGTTGTTCTATCGCCTCACCCCATCGAAGGTCAGTCTTGTGTCCCTGGTGGGTTTGATTTCCACACAATAGCTGGAAGGGAAAAATTGCTTATTTGTATAATGCGGTATTAGCAGAAGTTTTGAAATTGGATAACCGAATTAAAGGAGTTTTTAATCAATGATATTTCCAATAAGATATGTCATGACTAGCTAATGTTAATAAAAAGAATTAATACTACACTTCTTTTGTTCCTTCTGCTCGTGGAGATGGTGTGGTGTGGATCCCAGTACTCATGGGTGGTCGTGGTGGTTGCCTCGACGCTCCCACGGTCCCAATGTAGACTGTGTAATAGGGAGTGACAGTTTTGCAAAAGTTTTCAAAATCTAATTGCTTGGGTTGGATTATTTGTCTATCGGGCACTCGAATTCCGAATATGTTTGAGTTTTTTACATCATTGCATTAGAAGGTTTGTGGATACTTTTGGGTTTGGCATGAAAAACGCGAAAAAACTGTAAATAATAAAGGGACTGGCAATGTGGCACAACCTGTTAAAATCAACTTATTGAATTGGATTATTCGACTACTGTGTACACTGGTTCATAATATGCTATTGTTTTACAACTCAATGCGCTACAAATTATGCCGATATTTTTGCTTCAAGTCGCCACATACGTATATTTCGAAAACCAGGGCCCAATATTACCAACGGCGTGGATAGATTCCGTGGAATGAATTCAGGACATTCCCGCTCATGGAACATTACCAAACTCCGTATATGTGCCAATGGCAGGCCAATGGCAATATTTACAGAGTTTGTTGAGGCTCCCTGGACGGGAATGCCCTGAATTTTTTCCACGGAATCTATTCACGCCGTTGGTAATATTCGTCCCAGGACTGATCAACGAATTCAGCCCAAGTAGCTTGACTTGGACAGTTAAGGACAAAATCTCAGTCCGTACTTTTGAATAAAATATTGTTCAATAAGTGGTGATATTGAAGTGCTGAAAGTTGTTTTTTCTGTGTTGTTTTGCAGTTAGTTCAAAGGGCCGCCACCAAGATGGGTCGTCCTAAGATTAGCAACATTCAGCTGCGCCAGGGTAACGATAAGGTGTTCGGGGTTCGGATGCCTTTGCCATCTAGCAAGTTGCCTCTGAACAAGGAAGTTGGAAGTGCCCTGGCTTATGAAGCAGAAAACGAGAGGTTAAGGAGAAGAACAAATGCTTTTGATTATATGGATGCCACCAACAAGGTGACTGAGAAGGTACTGGATGTGTATAGGAAGGCCACTGTCCCCACTATCTCTGAAATCAGGGTGAAAATGAGAGTCCACGACCTGTGGAGGATGCGGAGGGAGACGATGATGATGAAGGGAAATGGACAGAAACAGAAAAGGAAGAAAACGAAGAACGGGAAGCTGAAGATGAGGTTCGAGGATATAGCTGAGAAGTTGTTTGATGTGGCAGACGACAGCAAAGTGCAGTGCACAGTCTTCCCTCTTTTCCATGGCGAATCTCTTGTGGTTCTTCTCACCTACACCAGTCACTATCTTGTTCTCATTGATCCTCTCATCTACCATGAGACCTCTGACCTTGAATCCCCTGAACTTTTCTTTTTTCTGTTCTCGTGACCTCTTCCTGACTCTCTCCACTTTCTTCCAGTTAGTCACTTTAGACTTGTCCCCTTCAGTTATGATGTTGTCTGCAGCTCTGATGGTGTTTGCGATGTGAGCCACTGCATCATTGGATACCTTGAACCTGTCAGCAGTTTCTCCGATCCTGTCCTCGGCTTCTTTCTCCCTTTTCCTTTTCTCTGATCTTGCTCTCCTGTCGACCATAGCCTTGAACTCATTGTCATTGACATCCTTATAATCACTATCTTCTTCCTGAGCACTGTCATCCACTGCCGACACTTTACACGACATCCTCTCCATCTCCTCCTTACTCTTTGACCTCATCTTCTCAATTTTCCTCTCTTCCTCAGCCCTTTTCTTTGCCCTCTTCGCTTCCTTCTCCTTCTCTTCTTTCAGCTTGGCAGTCACAATTTTGTCAACGCCATCAATGCAGCCCTCCCTTCCCGGTTTCCTCTGGGCTGCCAGGAAGCTTTTCTCTCGTTCGTGCACTTTGCTGTCGTCTGCCACATCAAACAACTTCTCAGCTATATCCTCGAACCTCATCTTCAGCTTCCCGTTCTTCGTTTTCTTCCTTTTCTGTTTCTGTCCATTTCCCTTCATCATCATCGTCTCCCTCCGCATCCTCCACAGGTCGTGGACTCTCATTTTCACCCTGATTTCAGAGATAGTGGGGACAGTGGCCTTCCTATACACATCCAGTACCTTCTCAGTCACCTTGTTGGTGGCATCCATATAATCAAAAGCATTTGTTCTTCTCCTTAACCTCTCGTTTTCTGCTTCATAAGCCAGGGCACTTCCAACTTCCTTGTTCAGAGGCAACTTGTTAGATGGCAGAGGCATCCGAACCCCGAACACCTTATCGTTACCCTGGCGCAGCTGAGTGTTGCTAATCTTAGGACGACCCATCTTGGTGGAGGCCCTTTGAACTAACTGCAAAACAACACAGAAAAAACAACTTTCAGCACTTCAATATCACCACCTATTGAACAATATTTTATTCAAAAGTACGGACTGAGATTTTGTCCTTAACTGTCCAAGTCAAGCTACTTGGGCTGAATTCGTTGATCAGTCCTGGGACGAATATTACCAACGGCGTGAATAGATTCCGTGGAATAAATTCAGGGCATTCCCGTCCAGGGAGCCTCAACAAACTCTGTAAATATTGCCATTGGCCTGCCATTGGCACATATACGGAGTTTGGTAATGTTCCATGAGCGGGAATGTCCTGAATTCATTCCACGGAATCTATCCACGCCGTTGGTAATATTGGGCCCTGGTTTTCGAAATATACGTATGTGGTGACTTGCAGCAAAAATATCGGCATAATTTGTAGCGCATTGAGTTGTAAAACAATAGCATATTATGAACCAGTGTACACAGTAGTCGAATAATCCAATTCAATAACTTGGTTTTAACAGGTTGTGCCACATTGCCAGTCCCTTTATTATTTACAGTTTTTTCGCGTTTTTCATGCCAAACCCAAAAGTATCCACAAACCTTCTAATGCAATGATGTAAAAAACTCAAACATATTCGGAATTAGCGTGGCCGATAGACAAATAATCCAACCCAAGCAATTAGATTTTGAAAACTTTTGCAAAACTGTCACTCCCTACTGTGTAATGATGTAATGATCGTTTATCAGACCACAGCTTACAGCCCAGAGAAATACAATGCATAAAACAGTAAGTAGATGAGCAGGTGTACACCCATGCATGTTGACACGGGTGTAGGACAAAAGCCCCCTAGGACAAAAGCCCTCTTGGACAAAAGCCCCTAGGACAAAAGCCCCCTAGGACAAAAGTCCCCCAGGAGAAATAATAAGAATTTTTAAAATAATTATTTTATTTGTTTACAGTTTATGAAAACTTCTCTAACCTAACCTAACCTAACCTAACCTAACCTTCGGGAATTCTGTTGTAGTTATAAAAAAGTATACAAGGAATGTTTATTAAATTTGCAATGACGTATGTTTTGTCTACTGCGGTAATTACTCCCTAGACATTCAGTGTCCTCACTGGGCCCTACGGTCACCTCAGTAAATACAGAATGAACATGAAGGTAAAATATGTCGTCTCTTTCTTTTCTATTTATTTAATAATGTTCTATATGAAAATTGAAAGAGCTATAATATTCTAATTATTAAAATTGAAATAATTTCATATTCAAATCTATATATTTTTAATATTTCTAATGATCCTCTCTTTAACATAAAAACAGGGGGCTTCTGTCCTATTTTGCACTTTTACTGAGGGGCTTTTGTCCTAGAACCTTTTGTCCTAGGGTCTTTTGTCCTAGGGGGCTTTTGTCCGAGGGGGCTTTTGTCCGGGCCCCGTTACCACTGACTAGCCATGAAAGAATTTCGGCCCCGTTCTTGGCAGATTCTCTGATGTAGTGGTTGGTGAACTCAAATTTCTGCCGGTAGAGCGCCCACCGTATCAGACGGGCGTTGGCGGTATTGGTGCACTTAATGTGGGAGAGGGGCATGTGATTAGTCTCTCAGACGAATCTTGCAACACATAAGTAATATTAAAATTTGTGGACACCCCAATAATCTCTAGCATCTCACGCTCTACCGTGGAATGGTTCCTCTTAGTTTGAGTGTTCTTTGCTGTGATATGCTACTGGACATCAGATTCCATTGAAGTCCTGCATCAGGATCAACTCAGACACTTTCTGAAACATATCTGAAAAGTGTAGAGCTTATCCTTACAGTGGAGTCAAAAGATGGGTTCACTGCACAGAAACTCCTTGAGGGTAGTGTAAGCTTACTCCTCGACGGTACCCCATTTTACATTGGAACTGCAGTCCCTCTTCTGGAGTTCGTACAATGGCAAGGCAGTCTATGCGATGTTCTTCACAAAGCTGCCCACCAGTCTGAGGTCCCCACATATGTGCAGGTCTCCTCCTTTCTTCTTCACCACTACTATTGGGGGCATTAAGGAGTTGTTGACGGCTCGATAATCCCGGCTCGTTCCAGCTTCCGCACCTGCTCAGTAACTGGATCCAAGTAATTTAGAGTTATAGTGTAAGACTTAGTACCCCAAGCGTATCGACTCGTGAATCCGAAGCATTTACAAGTGAAGAGGAGAGGTGACCCGGGGGATGACGGGGATCGGTGTGTGAGTGGGGTTGAGGAAGGTGTTCGGGGCTACAGGGATGGGAGAGGTTTGAGGAGTTACTTGTGAAGTTACAACCTAGCATGTATAAAGCAAGGATATGAATACGTAGGGCAAACACGAATTACGCTAAGAATGTTTTACCGCATATTTGGGTGATAATCCCAGGTTGAATTATAGGTCTGAACAATATATTGTATGCATAATTATGTAATTCTCACGTAATCTAGGGGTGATAGAGGGACGGGCTGGAGTCTCAATATGGTGTCCTTTTATGACAGCGTGACTTTCACGATCCACTACATAACGGATGTATTTGATTCTATTTACATTAGCATCGCATTATTAATATTATGTAATTTGCAATAAAAACGCACCGAAGAAATTGCCAAACTACGTTTATTATAAATAACATTAATGTGTGAATGGCACTAGTAAGTCAGTCGGCAGCAGTTCCACCTGATGGAAACATTTCCTGTGTTATAGTTTTAATAGTCATGACATTTATTCATTGCGTGGTTAACGCTTGCTCTCATTCACAGGTTGATCAGTAGTCGTAGCCTCTTATTATGGTTATGTGCAGGTTAACGCTTTGCAAAGCATTATACAGATTTGATTTATAATTTTCATTCTACGTAACCCTATGAAGGTTTTTACATAGACACCTATAAAGCTTTGTTTTAAAAGTAACTGTGTTTAGAGACAATGCGTCTTGGTATAACATGCTAGAAATTGTAGGAGGCAGACTTCACAACTCATTAGAACCTTACCCTCCTCTCTCCCCGGGCTGTGGTTATTAGGAAAGTTGTATAAAATAATATCCCGTAACTATGACATTCATGAATATGGCATCCAAGGGTTGCGAGTTTGTGGCAATGGTCAGCTCAAAATAACGCGAAATTGTTTTACTTATTACATGTTTGAGCAACGTTGATGCTTTATATGCTTCTTTGTTTACATATGCTCATAGATTAATTGGTGTAGTATGGGAGTTTATTACATTATACACCTAACTTGCATGTGAACTAGCCTCCTCTGGGTTAAACATAGGGTGTTTGCATCTGTCTTTATGATGATATTAGTAATTATGGTGAAATGATATTTATACTTACCAGTTATAATAAAATAATATTCTATTCTTCGCTGATATTAAGATGACGTAAATTTAGAAGTAGTAATAAGTGTATAGCGGGCGTCCTTTTTTTTTTTTTTTTTTTTTTTATTTATTGGGCACTCGCCTACATCCTTGTGTAAGGTGAAGCGCAGAAGCGTTTACAGCGCCCAATAGGGAAGCATGCTAAGTTCATGCTTGCCTTTATGTCTCATGAGTTAAGGGCGTAGAAGCCTGGAGAGTCAGTGGTTTATGTCATCAAGTTATTGGAAGCTCCAACAACTTTCCCTGAATACGAATTCGCAACTTTCGACTTACAACAGGTACCTACTTTCCTGCTAGGTGAACAGGGACTAATGGGGGCAAGGAAGTAAGTCCAAACAACTTCCACGGGCCCGGGAATCGAACCCGTGACATCTCGCTTGCGAGGCAAGAACGGTACCGCTTCTACCACCGATCCCCCCACCGGGCGTCCTGGTGGTCTGCCCTCCTTCTCTCCTTCCCTCCAACCCCGCCCCCTCCCCCCCCCCCCCACTCCCACCCTAGCCTTGACAATACTCCCATTCCGTTTATGTTCTTAAACTTTAGTGTCAGGTAGTAGCGCAATTTTAGGAATGCATATTGACTGTTTCATTACATAATGCTAGTTTGCCTTTTTTTCATTCATCACAGCAACCCATTTTCCTGTCACTAAGATTTAAAAATACGACCATTGTGACTGGACGCAGTATTAGGTAAGGATTAAGGCTGTATTTTTCCATCACATTGGAAGAAGGAAGATAGCCTGACAAAGTCAGCTAAAATGCTGGTCCACCCACTGCTGGGACAAAACACCAGCATCTTTTTAGTTAATTGTACATCTCCACCACTAGCGTGGAGGAGGATGCTCGGTAAGAAACTGTAAGGTTTCTTGAGAGTGGTTGGTGGTTAGCATTTTGGCAACCTTCTCTGCTGTGATAGGGGGTTGTACGTTTCTCCTAGCTAATTGTGTCCCAGGGCACTCTATGAGGTAGTGAGGTAGTGAGTTTCCTGCTCCGCTGTCGCAGGTCTTGCCCATGCGCTGCTCTGCTGGTACTTGTACAATGATTTCCCATATGCATGGGTATCCCAGTCTCAGTCGGTGGAAGATGGCTTCTTCCCTTCTTGTTATAACCTTCATGAGTGGTGGTCTCATAATTCATGACCAGATAGCACAACTTCGCCGATCGAGATACTGGTGTTAATCTTCTATGTTTCTCTATTTTCCAATGGGCAGTTCGTGTTATTGTGGTCTTCTTTATCTGCTTCTGACTGGGCGTGATGTTCATCTCAATGTTTCGCTATCCTAACACAGCCTTGGCAGCAGCATCAGCTCGTTCATTTCTTGGGATTCCAATATGACTGGGCACCCAGTTAATGATAACTTGCCGACCTTGTAGTTTTAACCCTTGCAGTAGGCCAACAACGGATGTTATGATATGAATGTTGTCTCTAGGCTCTCTGCATTGTAGTGCTTCAATAGCACATCGTGAGTCAGTGTGTATTACAATGCCTTGTTGACTGTTTATGGAAGCGTGTCTTAGGGCTCCAAGTATGGCAGCTAGCTCAACTTGCAAAGCATAGAGCATCCATCTGAGGTTCTCCAAAGAGACGTGTTACCTCCTTCTATAGTGAAGGCTGCTCCTGCCTTCGTACTGGTGGTCTCTACAGAACCGTCTGTGTAATACACTGTACTATTGTGTGGTGTTAGAGCCTTCATGTTTCTCTCTGCTGCCTGTCGGAGCTCATGTTGGTTCCAGTCAGCCTTTCTTGTCCCAGTTTGTAGAATGTTGAAAACTGCTGGCGGGGACTCCCACGGTGCTGGGGTACTGTAGTCTGGACTCAATGTATTAGGTCCTTTGCCGAGGATTGTGTCTTTCAATTCCAGTCGATTTACAGCGTCAGCTGCGCACAATAGCCATGTTTTCTTGTTAAAGACATCTCTGTTAAGGTTCAGTGCTCGTAAGAGTCCATTCTTGATGTCACTTTCCCGAGCCCTGGTAGTCAGTTTTGTTGCAAAGCACGCTGTTAATCGTTCAGTGTGGTTTGGAGAGATGTTAGACCTGTCTCCATGTGTAAGTTTTCAATTTTTGTCCACATAGGTGCCTTGACAATGAATCTCATAGTGTTATTCTGAGCAACCTCTAATTTCTCCCACTGCCACTCAGACAGTGTGTAAAGAGCCGGTGTCGCATAGTCTGTTAATGATCGAATGGCGTGTATATATAGCGTTCTTAGGACTATATGTCCCACACCCACCTTCGGCCCTGTCATGGCAGTCATCATGTTGGCTCTCTTGCCAATTCGGTCTCTTAGATAGATTATCTAATCGTCAAATTTGAGGCCTTTGTCAATCCAGATGCCCAGGTATTTGTATTTATTGACCCATTGTAGGGCAATACCTTGTATTTGCAGTTGTGTCACCGGCTCATTGTGTCCAATCCTCATGGCTTTCGATTTTGGGATTGAAATCTTGAGCCCGAGACTCATACATTCTTCACTAATGAGGTCTAGTGCTCTTTGGACTTTGCTGATCTGGTTTCTGCCTTTTACTATCAGTGCTAAGTCATCAGCATAGCATAGCAGTTTGGTACCCTCTTGAAAGGGGAGCCGACACAAGTTTTCCATGAGGATCTTGAAGAGAGTTGGACTAAGAACTCCTCCTTGTTGTGTGCCATTTTCCAGCCTTTGGTGAACGGAGATTTCTCCTTGTCACTTGTCACTCAGGCTGGTGTGTGCATTAAAGGTTTCGCACCACTCGAGCCATTTGTCTTCCCTAATTATCTGAGTAATGTGACTAGCATGTTGGACAGCAGCTCTCAAGAGTTTTACTTCCTCAGGGGAAGGGTACTGTCAGAGATTTCTTCTGAATGTGTTGATTCTGTGATTCTGTTCTCTGACTTCGTCATTGTAGAACCAGTAGTCTTTGTGGTGTCTCTTTGTAGGGTTTGTTTTTGGTGTTGCTTTCTCTGCTGCGTGTTGTATGGCATCAGTAAGGTCCTGGTTTAGTTGGTTAATATCTTCTGGTGGTTCATAGTTCGAAAACCATTTTTGGAGTTCATCTTGATATAATCTCCAATTTGCTTTCTTGGTATTCCATCTGGGTTTGCGGACGTGGGGGGGGGGGGGGCGGGGGGGAGAAGCTCCTCCCTCAAAGTAGTTGTCGTTGCAAAGTGGTCACTGGTCAGTTCATCATCTACCTCCCACTGAGGTACTGGAACGAGCTCAGTGGAGACGAATGTGAGGCCCAATGTTCCTTCCAGTATGTGTGTTGGTTCACTAGTATTAATGAGCGTTATTTCTGGAACATCTGTCAGCAGATCCACAAGGTGGTGGTCATCCTGGTTCATTGGTGTGGTCGGATTGATCGTTTGATGGTGGGCATTGAAGTCCCAAGCAATGAGCACAAGTTTCTGTGTTGCTTGTGTCAGTAGTTCACCGGCTTCTAATCGTTTGGTAGACGGTTTATAGATGTTGTATACTACAAGACTGTCGTTTGCCAGAACAGCTTGTGCCTCTACTCCATCTCCACAGTGAACTGGTTCTACTTCTGAACTGGGGATGGCCGCCCTGACGAGAATCATGCTGCCATGGGAGTTGGGCCCTTTTGGTACAGAGTACTGTTGGTATCCAGGCAAGCGGAATTGTTTATCTTTGGACATCAGGGTTTATTGCAGAATGAAGACATCAATATTATTAGCTATGGCTGCTGCTTGTACAGTATGCCATTTGCTGGAGAGGCCTTGTACATTCCACTGTGTTATCTTGGAGGTGGGGCTATTCTATCATTATCTCCTCGTCGCTGGTGCTGTAGTTGCTCTCGGCGTTCATGGTTGAGTCGCTCTCCTCTTCGTCCGTTGGGAATGGTGTGCTCATTAGTGGCTGTTTCTTGGGCACCTGCTCTAAGGGAGGGGCAGGAGGTGGAATTCCGCTTGCTTTTGGAGGTATCTCGGGAGTTTTTTCTGCTCTCTTCAGGGTGCTGTCGCTCTTGCCTGTGATCGTGTGTTTGCTGACGGTCTGTGCTTGTTGTTCTGATCCTCGTGATCTGTTGCAAGGGGCTTGTGGTTTCACGGTTTTGAGTGAACTCTCAGATGGGAAGTTGTTCTTCTTGTCTGATATCTGACTCAAGGGCGTCGTCTGTTCCACTTGTAGTTGTGGAGTTTTGGGGGTCTGGTCTTCCTGTATCTTTTCTCTGAGGTGTGTCATAACTGCATTTATTATATTTTCGGTGCTGGTATCTTGTTTCTTTATTCTAGTAGAGACAGTCACTATCACAATGGGGATCATCTGTTTTATTTGTTCTTCTGTGAATGCAGCTTGTAGATTGGCAGGCTGAGGTGTATTCAGTTGGGTAGTCGCCTGAGGGGGTTGCAGTGTCCCAGGCAATATGGTGTTCTCCACCAATACTGGAGTGGTCTGTGCTTTTACTGTTATACAGCTCTGGAGCTGCGGTTGTAGAGTCCACTGATTTGTCATGGTTTCCTGCATGAACTGATTTTGTCTCGGTGTCTTCAATTTTGTCCTGTAGCCTGGTGGGGGAAGTGCAGGGAAGGAATCCTCTGAGCAGTTGGGGCGGAGTGGGCATTGGGTTGACTATGTTCTGTTGCTGTTGACCCCACACGAATGCGCTCTGAGGTGCTTTTGTTGTGTTTTGTGGTTGAATTTTTGCCATTGCAACTTTCATCCGCTCTCTCCTCTCTGGGCATGTTGTGCTTCAAGCGAAATGTTTCTTTCCACAATTTGGGCACTTGGCTGTCGTGGTGGTTCCTTCCTTGTGTTTTTCAATACATATTTCTCTCTTGTGGCTTTGGCTGCAGATGCCACATCTCACTTTTTTGTGGCACCTGGATTGGTGATGTCCGAATTTTTGACATTCGTAGCATAGTAGTGGTTCTGGGACAAGAGGACGCAACTTGTAAGTCCTCTAGTTGCCTAGGTCTACCTCCTCTGGGACTGTCCCCTTGATGTCCACTCGCACTTGCCTTGTCTGTGCTTTGTCGTGACTCGTAACACAGCGCTCTGCCTTGGTCACTTTTGGATGTTTTATGATGACTTCTACAGGTAGTTCCAGAGGATATCGTATTAGGACCGTTCTGGTTGTTTTCTCCTGGGGGTCTAATGGTATTATCTTGATCGTCTTCTCGTTGAGGATCTTGGCTGTGTTGTGGTCTTGGGCGGGAGAGTATCAGGTCTTCAACTAGATTGGGCTTCACACTGAACTTGATGGTCTTGTATTCTAGTTCCAGTGCTACCACTATCCGAGGCCTCTTGTGGCATTTTCCTTCCATCGGTTACGGCTCTCTCGCTAGTCTTTATATCAATAAACTGACAATGAAGGCTCACTACACATACCTAGTTCCTTGTTGCCCAAGGACCAATGCCGTAGCCCCCCCACCCCCCCCCCCCCCAACGGGGGTCGTAGTAGGTTGTTGACTCTGAATTGCAACTGGACCCCCCAAAAGGGGGATCCTACTCTACCCTATCAGCTATACTCACCGGCCCAGCTCACACCCCTCTAAGGGGCCCCTTTGTGGCCTGTCCTATCGACAGTTCCCGCAGGGATCGTTAATACTGGGAGAATCGGTGAGGGCACTAAGAAATGTGAGCATAAAACACAGAAAAACAAGCAAGTCAATTCATCAGAGACGAGATATCCACCTCAAAGTGAGAGTGGCGTGTGTGGCGACAGAAGTCTGGCCAGGAGCCGACGTGAGGAAGTGGAAGCACGTGGGTCGGGAGTAGCTGCGACATGCGTCTTCTCACCTCACTTGTTCTGTTGACGTCTGGAATCTATGATGATGATGATGTTAATGAAGTAAAGTGGCAAATGGCTTTGCCATGGGAGAAGAGCGGAGAGTGAGAAGGAAAGCATAGAAACGGGAAGTAAAGTAGTAGGGGGTGATAGCAGGTGGGCCGTCCACCGAGCTGAGACGAGTTGATTGGTTGGGGTGGTGGCCACACACAGCAGACGCCCGCCCGCTCAAGGGAGGCAGGTGGAGGGCGGGGAGGTAAGCTAGCTAGGCATTCATTAGTGTAATGGGTGTTAGTTTATGTTTCTTGGATGTTGGTCTTTTTTGTTCACATATATGTGTAAAGCGGGTCTTGTTCTTCTATGTTAGCATGGAGGCTCTTGGGCCACCAGCTGTGTGTTTTAGTAGTTACTTCTTCTTTTAACTGGGAGAATATTGGGTCCTCCAACTCTTCAAGTTTGCTCCATATTCTCTGCGCTTGGCTGTGTATACGTGTGTTCAGTGGTTCGATATTGTATAATTCGTAAAGTTCTTGTATTTTGGTGGTGTATGGGGGAAGTTGCCTTGATGCTCTACTGATAGCTTTGTTTTGTACTGCTTGAAGTTTAAGTTGGCTAGTTTTGCTGATCGTGCTGAGTGGTATTGGTGGATACTCCAGGTGGGGCCGGACAAGTGCTTTGAATAGGTATAGTTGAATTTTGGCGTCCATTTTGCCAAATCTTCGTAGTTTTGTGAGTTGTGATCGGGCAAGCGTTTTGCGTTGTGTTATGTGTTTTGCTATGCCTGTTCTTGTTATTGTGAGTCTCCGAATTTTGCCTTCGTTGGAGTATTGTATAGGTACGTTGTTGACTGTGATTGGAACTGGGTTTATTTTGGCAATGTGTATGATCTTTAGTTTCTGTGTATTGGTGTGTATTTTCCACTTTTTTTTTCTTCATATTCGTTGATTTGCTCGATGGCGTGGGCTGTTTTTCGTGCCATCATCTGTTTGCCCTTGCCTGGATGTCGGATGATTTGGGTGACGTCATCAGCATAAGCTATGTATTCTCCGTGTGTAGGAGGTGGCATGTCCGCCGTGTATATTGTATAGAGTGTTGGCGAGAGGTTACTTCCCTGTGGTAATCCGCTGTATAACTTGATGCTTCGGTCTATGTGGTTACCAATGAAAATTTTAGCCTCTCTGTTGTCAAGGAAGTTACAAAGAAAGGAAGTAAAGTTGTTGGGAAGTTCTTGGGTGGTAATTATGTATTCGAGCCCCAAGTGCCAGACCTTGTCGAATGCTTTTGCTTCGTCCCTAATTAGGGCTAAGGCTGTATAGGTTACTCTGTGTTTTCTAAATCCGTGCTGCCTGGGGTTGTATTTCTCTTCAAGTTCAAGGTGTATTCTCAGTCGGGGGTTAAGGATTTTTTCTAGGACTTTTCCCGGCGTTTCTAGAAGAGAAATTGGTCAAATTTGATACTTGAGTGGGAGATTTACCTTGTTTTGGTATAAGTCTGATGCTTGCTGTTTTAAATTTCCTTGGGAAGTAACCAGAGGCAAGTGATGCATTTAAACTGTTTCTGAGTTGGAGTATCATGTTGATTGGTAGATGCTGGAGTATGAGTTTGTTTAGTTTACTGATGCCCGGGGCCTTGTTCTTGAAACAGTTTATTGTTTTGTGAATTTCCTCTGCGGTGATTGGTTTGATCAGTGTGGAAAAATCGTCAAGAGTGTTTATGTCTATGTTGGGACTTGGTTGTCAGATGTGGGTTTTGTGTGTCACGTGATTGGTTACTTATCGCTCGGTGTTCATACAGAAGTTCAGGTTGATTTCCTGGCTTATTTATAAGATTTTGCTCCACTATTTCCTGAATTTAGGTTCTTGTTCTTTGGGTTTGGTTAACTTGATTTAGTTGCTGTTTAGAATGAAGTTTAATTCGTTGCTGGAGATTCCCATTAGGTGTGTAATTTTCCGCCAGAATTGTTTCGGGTTGTGGTGAATTGCTTCCATGTCTGTTATTTGTTTCTCCCAGTTATTCACGTATGCTTCTTTGGACATGCTTCTTAGTTGTTCGTGTATGGTGTTATATTGTCTTCTGTATTCTGGCGTCCATCCTTGTTCTATGATTAATTTTTAATAAATTACTGAATTGTGTCTGGAGAATTCTTGATTGATGTGAGTATTGAGGATGTGGTAATGTACGGTGAGTGGTCTTGGGTATGTGGTGTTCCATTGCTTGGCTCACGTTTTCGTTCCATATCTCTAGTGTGTTGTCTATTTGGGAAGTGTGTTTGTTGTTTAGTTGGGTGATTTGGAGATTGTTTAACTCCTTATGGAATTCCTCCCAGTTGGACCGGCTGTAGCTGTATCTCATCCTGGCAGGGATCTGTATTGGCAACGTGGAGAGTGTGCCTACGATAGGGATAGTCACTGGTGGTTATTGGGCTGGATTCCATTTGCAGGTTAAGATGGTGATGCTGGTTTGTTAGTACTATGTCTGGATGTCAGATTTAACCTGCTCTGAGGTATGGGGGGAATTCCGGGTCAAGGTGTATTGCGTTGCCGTGACTCAATGTGTTTAAAATCTGTCCTACGGCGTTGTTATCCTGGTGACCCAAGACGGCGGTGTCGTGCATTTAGGTCACCCGGAAAATATGCTGGTTTACAGTAGTTCTTCTCATCAGTTTGAG
The DNA here is from genome assembly GCA_958450375.1 of Homarus gammarus. Classification (NCBI taxonomy): domain Eukaryota; kingdom Metazoa; phylum Arthropoda; class Malacostraca; order Decapoda; family Nephropidae; genus Homarus; species Homarus gammarus. Next base: position 103,473 of record CAUDMG010001671.1, on the reverse strand, counting down.
CATATCTGCTAAGTGGGAATATGGTCTTCTCGGAGGGAGGTAACAGGTGCCGATTATAATAGGCCCTGTTGGGCAGTTAATTTCGATCGCCAGAAAGTTTTCTTGAAATGAGTCGTGTATCTTGTGTTGTATGTTTCGTTTGATGGCTATGGCAATTCCATCATGTAGTGTGTCTTGACTGTTTTTTTGGTAGACTGTGTAGTTAAATATTTTTATTTATTCTGAGTTTTTCTTACCATGCTAATTCATGAGGAAAATATCTGGGTCTATGATACGGTATGTGTTATATAGTTCGCTTGCTCTCTGTGGGATCCGTGTTAAAACATTATGTTTATTTACTATGAAGGCTGGTGCCTAGAGCTGGTTTGCGCCATTTTTGCTGACTGGTGCTCCCCTGACCCCCTCCTGTCCAGGCCCAGGCGGATCTTTTTAATGTTGACTGATCAACTCTCTCTATTCTGTTTTGTCTTGTGGTGATTCTTCCTTTCTCGATTAGTGTTTCAATATGTGTGTCATCTACGTTTTTTGTCTGAGTATGTGTATTTTATCTTGCCTTGCCTTATTTCTGCCAACAGTCTTTCTGTTAAGACTATGGGGGAGCTGTAGTGGAGTAAAATCGTAGACCAGTTTCATACCCCAGGTCTTTGTTCTCCGTGGTCTCTCTGGGTGAAGATGGTGCCATAGTTCCTGCTTGATTCTTTTTTCGGGTGCAGACTCTGGCGGCTTGTTTTGTTATTGTGGTGGTTTCATCTTCGCTTTCGTCATCCATCGTTCCTCCTCGCTTGCTGGCTCGGGTTGTATGTCTGAGATAGTCAGTTCTTAAGTCGATGGTTCATGAATTGCAGTGCTCTCTGGTTTGCATATTAAGTTGAAAATTTCGGTAGAAGGCACATCGTTTGGAAATTCCATGTCTGGCAGGTTGTTGGTGGCGAACATGTCCCTTGCTGCCTTGGCAAAAGTTCCAGGTCTGGCTATATTCATGATGTGGATTCTGGAATCTAGGCCTGTCGCTGCCGCTTTTATATGTCTCGTCAGACGATTATATAGAACAACCCAGACAGGTGTGGAAAGTTCTAGTATATGCTACTCTGATCGACCTTACAATAGGAAGTAAATCATAACACAAATGATGCCATACATTCTAGAAAATCTTTCATAGGTAATACGTCAATATATACTGTACAAGAAAATCTCCCTAAACTTGCCAAAATAACTGGCGCTTGGGACATAAAATAATAAAAAAACTTAGTTTACAAGCACTATAATACCAAATTAATAACAATATTTATCACGGTAAAATAAACGACAAATAATAACCTCACTGATTGGAATGAATACTGAGGACACAAACATAGCTAATCGCCAGATGTAAAATGCCTTTATAGATTGGTTTTTTTTTTAATTTTGAATATATGCTCACAGATACTTGTTACAAAGTTAATCGTTAGTTACTGAGGTTGTAGTCTATCATTATGACGTTTTGAGTAAGGATGAGTCAGCTATTAGTTGTTGTGGTTCGCCAGTATTTAGTTGGAACATAAAAATGGAAACGATTATTTGGTAATGTCTTATCAAACAAATCCTTAATCACTATTTAGTGGAAGATTATGAGCTAAGTATTCATTGTTGGTTAATGGGCTATGTTACGCCGTCTCTTAATTTACTTTAATATCCAAGGTTCTAGGCGTAACCAAACAAAAAATAAGTGAAGTAAATCAAAAGGGAATAAAAATAAATAAAGTACACCTTTAAGAATTTAATTTAATTAAATATTAACACAATAAAGAACCTCGTAGGCTGTCACAACAAATTGATTCACTATCGAAACTTTTAAGACACAAATGATACTAAACATCGAAACATCACAAGAATAAAAATAAAGCATTGGATTACGTTAACACTGCATGAACATATAAAAACTAACACTGAAATTAACTATCGTGAAACAACACTGAACTACTTAAATGTAACCAAGCAAACACTGATGTACACATAAGAAACATGAATAGGTACTCACATACTAGATATACCACATTGGTGGCGACAGGAACAACACAGAAATAAATTTAAAGTATAAGTAACAGGTGGCAAGTGTCACTCAAAAGAACGTGAACTGAATGACAAGAGGACTAGACTGAACTCCATCTACAGGTGGACTACTATATATAGGGTCGGCTCCCGCCAATGCGACCAGCCTGTGAAACATGGGTCGTTTAACGATGCAGATGGTCATTAGAGAAATAAAGAATGCTTGTTACAATACTAAATGAAGAAATATGATGGGCTTGAAAAAACAATAACAGTTAAAACCTTAACAGCACAGGGTAAGGTGACTAGAATATATAATAGTAATTGTAACGCATCATTACAGGAATAATATGGAACAATATGGAAGCATGTTATAAAAAAAATAGAAAAATAGGACATGGTCTTAACAGCTATTATATTCTTCTGTTTAATTACTAGACGTTTTAGATGAGCTTATAAAGTTTCAATTCATCGTTAATGACATAATGGAAAGGTATACATTCAATATTATGTCAAATGTGTTCCTTTGAACGTTAATATTAATGATGCATTGTGTGTGTGGCGGCGATACCGAGTTGATGTTTTCAAGGCAAAGGTGTGTGTGTGTGTGTGTCCGCGCACATTCACACAGGGTGGTGTAATGCGTCTAGTGTGGCAACATTATGTTAGTGTTTAGGTGCAAGCACTGCTTGTTTCATCTCGCTATCAGCTACAGCCGCTGGCTAGCCCTTGTGGCGAACAGGGAAGTAAATTGCCATTACACAGCCTCTTTACCATAAAGACTCCGGATGTGCCTCCTCTTGGCAACACACGGTAACTGGGTGCCTTGTGAGCGGGCCCAGGCTCGACCAGCAGGGGATCTCGGAGCAACAGTGGGCCCAGAGGGACGGTGCATAGGCCCACTGGCATGCGGACACGTCCTGGTGCCTACCAACCACTGCCTCGCTGCCTTGCGGATTAACCTTGGTAAGTGTAAGGTTATGGGAGTAAACCCCGAATGAAAAATCTGCGGTGGAGCCCCGTATCAGGCAGACATGCTTACAGAGCTCCAGTCAGACTCCAATGGTGGTATAGGTAGAGGTAACCAACATAGGATCCCAACGACTACACTGGCGTACGAAGGCAATGCATGATGGACAGGCTACTAAGGTGGGCAGTAGGGTGTGTCATAGGAGGGAAGATCAGCTAAAACTAATGGCCCATCTTTTTCTTGGTAGATTTTAGTGTATATAAACAGAAAATAATTTCAGTTTCAATATTTTGCAACCTTTTGCTAGGTAAATTTTAGCGTGAAATTCATCGAAAATCTAACGTACAGCTGCATTAGTGCATTACAATTAAATAGTGAACATTGCTTTCTGACTTCATTCTTTAACAACCCAACTAACAATATTTTTTTCTGTTTCAGATTCTGATGCATTTATAAGTTGATAATATTTGCGATGGCTGCTTGTGTCAGGACGAGGAACCAAAAATCCAGCCATCTCAGTCACTATCTTGGGTCTGGGAGAGAGCTCCTGAAGTCGGAGTTGCCTACATTGAGAGATGCTTTGAGATACGGTGTTTTAATCAGGCAAATCAGTGAAAAGAACCAAAGAACTTACACAAACAAAGACATTGCCAGTGATATGACCAAAGCTGTCTTGGCACAGTACACTCTGGCTAACGCTCAGTTCAAGCCTCCAGTCATAACAAGTCAGAAGAAGATTAGTGAGAGACTGCTAGCCAGTTGCGAAAAGGCAAGAGATGTCTCTCTTGGGAGAGGAAAACTTGCAGTTAAGGACAGCTTTGCCAAGCAACTGGACCAGCTATTTGTCATAATTACTTGCAAGTGCCCAATTGTTCTCTGTTTTGAGTTTGGATGCGATCGTGACTGTAAATCCGAGGCCCACATCTCCTGTATTTGCAAGCGTGAACTGAAGATTCCTGTGATCGAACTGGCATTTGTCAAAGCACAGAGAGAGAAGACTGGCAGTATAGGGGCTCTCATGATTTCTAGCCAAGATATTCCGGAGTCCAAGAGACAGGAGGCTGCCACAGAGAGACAGAAGAGGAGAAGAGTTGCCGAGGAAAAGAGACTTGAGAAGGCCCAGGGTGAGGTAAAAAAGGCCGATGATTGGAGTCAAGCTGATTCAGAGTTTAATGACTTCCCCATGGCTGATCCGAGTGCTGACCAGGAGAATGGTGACTTTGTCCCTAACCCAGAAAATAATGATCCCAAACCTTCCAGGCATAAGATTCGAAATAGGAAAGATATCCCGAGCATAGCTCTGGCCAGCATGCGACACCACACTGGTCTCAGAGAAACTGCAGAGATAGCAACAGCTGCCTGGATTGACGGTGGTTTGATAACACCTGATGATGTTCACCTGGTGATAGATCATAACAAAGTAAGGAGAGCTCAGGAGAAACTTGTCAGTAACCTAGAAGAGGAGTTTGATAAGGGGATAAGAGAAAATGGAATCAATTGTTTGTTCTTTGATGGGAGAAGGGATGACACTAAAGTGTTCATGAAAGTTGGAGGTTCTGACAAGTTGTTCCCTGCCATGGTGAAGGAGGAACACTACTCCTGCTGCAGTGAACCAGGAGGGAAGTATTTGTGGCATTTCACTCCAGAGAAAGATGACATCTGGAAACCAGCTGAGATAGTGGCAGATAACATTGTGAACTGGCTCAGAGAGAGGAACGTAGACCAGACCCTGCAGGCCATAGGAGGGGACAGCACCAACACGAACACAGGGTGGCAAGGGGGGGGGGGGTCATTCAGTGGATAGAGCGGAAGATTGGGAGGAAGCTGGTCTGGATTGTTTGTGACCTCCACACCAACGAGTTGCCACTCAGACATCTGATCCAGGAGCTGGATGGCAAGACTCTTTCAAACAACAGATGGTCCGGTCCTCTTGGCAAGATGCTGGACTCTGCCACTGATTTAGAAATAAATCCGAGCTTTGAAAAAATCACAGTTGGCCCTCCACTCGTTGAGCTTGCATATACTGTCATGGACGACCTGAGTACTGACCAGTACTATGGTTACATGATTTGCAGTGCCATCAAAACTGGGGTCATGCCTGATAGACTTGCTTACCTGCAGATAGGTCCAGTCTCACATTCTAGGTGGCTCACAACGGCTCTCAGGTTCTGCAGAATTTGGGTCGCTCATCATAAACTGAAAGGGAACCAGTTTCACAACCTGAGACTTATTGTCCAATTCATCGTGAGTGTCTACTTGCCAAATTGGTTCAACACCAAGGTCAAGTCATCGTTCTCCGAAGGTCCGAGGCATGTTCTCTTCCAGCTTGAGCTCCTGAGGAGTCAGCCAAGGAAGGTTGTTCAGATTGCGGAGCAGACTGTGAGGAGATCTTCCTGGTATGCTCATCCCGAGGCAGTTCTGCAGACAATGCTCTGCAGTAAGGATGAGGAGGAGAGAAGAGTGGCAGTCAAAAAGATCTTGGATATGAGACTTTTGGGAGGATCTGGGCATGACGAATCAGTTGGTGACGATTCCTTCAGGGTCAGGAAGACTCCTGAAGTGAATCTAGGTGCCAAGACCCTCACTGATCTCATAGATCTGGATAATATGCAGGCTGGCAGTGAGCCCCCTCTTACCTGCAGCCTCACCAATGTTCAAGTCAGAGCTTTCCTGGACAACTCCATGCATGTCCCTGCCTGGCCCTCGCACACCCAGAGTATAGAGCGTTGTGTACAGCAAGTGAGCGAGGCCAGCAGTCACGTGTACAGCCAGGAGAGGAGGGAAGGCTACATCCGAGCTCAGGTGGTCAGCAGGGAGGTGATGAGTAGAAACAGAAGCAAAAAAGACATGTTCTCTATGGTGTGCAGCAGCACCGGGTCGTAGTAGTAAAACCGGTTTTTGAATTTGATGATTTTGTTTTCTAAAGGAATATTAAATTTAATAAATGTGTCAAGATCATTCGTTTCACCATTCTGGATCATTTTCATCCGAATGAATTAACCTGATACATTTACTTTACTTTAAATAAGCTATTTAGTGGTGTTGGTAAAAGGGTGGGAATACTGAATTTTCATAAGATTTCAAGTTAAAATTTACCTAGCAAAAAATAGAAACTTTTCAAATCTGAAGATATCACATGATTCTGCACATAGAACTACATCATTAATACCATGGGCCGATTTTTCAAACTCAAAAAAAAAATTCGCCTCCGTATGACACACCCTAGTGGGCAGTCCATTGCAACTCTCCCTCTCCCCAGTCGTTGCAACACTTACACCAATGGATCAGAAAAAGGGAGAGCATTTGGGGGATCCAGCGGTATCATATGCCTTCAGAGAGCAGCTCGAACTTGGGATGCACTCCTGCATCACATAAATCAACTCACACTCATCCATCATCCAGCTCACTATACTTCTCATCATCATCAAAACCCCTTTACCCCCAAAAGTTATATGACAACGGACGAGTGACGACGGGGACAGGCAGAGATGACTACCGAGAGTGTCTACTCACAACTCTGCACATGGGCAGCATAGATTAGATGATCGTTTATGCACTGGGATGTAGGCAGCAGTGCAATCCGGTCCTGTCTGTGCGACTGAGCAGCCCTTTCGAGGAGCCACTCTGCTCACCCCACATAGGGAGGGGGCTAGAAAAGGTGTCCTAAACATAGCCTGCCTAAAAAAAAAAAAAACCTGACTGGATAACTGCACTCAGTAAGGTCATCCTTATGCAGTCGAACACAATCATACTCTCAGATCAAAACATAAACAAACTATACTACCTCTTATGGCCGCTGCATGGAATGTCAGGACCCTTCTGGATACTGCCACAAATGAGCATCCTGAAAGAAGAACCGCCCTTGTGGTAAAACAGCTGGCAAGGTATAACATTGACATAGCAGCCATTAGTGAGTCCCTGCTTCCAGACGAGGGTCGACTCACAGAACCCCCCTTCTGGAAGGGTAAGCCTGCTGCGGAGAGAAACTGCATTTATGGAATTAGCTTTGCCATCCGCCAATACATCCTACATAAGCTAACTGAAATGTCTATTGGGATCAACAAGCGCCTCCTGACGTTCCGAGTCCCACTGAATCACTCCTCATGCCTTCTTCATCACTGCATACGCCCCAACACTGGGTGCAGAGGATGACATCAAGGAGGCCTTTTACGCTGACCTTGATAGAGTGCTCACCTCTATCCCTAGAGAAGGTAAGGTGACTTCAATGCCAGAGATGCTGACATTCGACAGGGAATCATAGGGAGAAATGGACTAGGCAAGTGTAATCCCAACAGCCTATTCCTCCTCAGCAAATGTATGTGCTGCATACAACCTCACTATCAATAATATCTTGTTTAGGGAGGCTGACAAGTTCAAGGGTTCGTGGCAACAACCACGATCCAAACTCTCGCATCTCATTGACTACATCATTGTCATAGAAAGAGATCCCCGAGATGTCTCCATCACCCGAGCCATGCATGGCTCAGACAACTGGGACACTGATCATCGGTTCATCAGAACCAAGCTCTCACTTCACGTCCCCCCAAAACGGCAAAATAAACAAACCTCCAGAAGAGGTTTTAACACTAAGCATTTGGAGGATCCAGTGGTATCACATGCCTTCAGAGAGCAGCTCGAACATGAGATGCTAAACAACCTGACAATAAAAAACCCAAATCCCAATACCGAATGGGATAGTCTCGACACTGTCGTGACAAAAACCTGCAGAGAGACCCTCGGCAAGATCGAAAGAATACATCAGGACTGGTTTGAAGAAAATTACCCAGAAATCAAAGTACTTGTCGATGATAAACGTGCTATTGTAACTGACTGGCAGAACAACCCTCGGTCTCGTACCAAAGCTGATATGTTTCCTCAAGAAGAAAGCGGCAGCCCAGCGTAAACTTCGCAATCTAAAGAACGACTGATGAAACACACAAACTTGCAGGTCAACACAAGATGCGTGATTTTTTTCAAATCCACAAAAACATTTTATGGGCCAGTCACTCATGGTGCAGCCCCCTGCTGGGCGACGACAAGTGCAGCCAGACCTTGAGTCGATGCCAGGAGCACATTAGTATCAGATCGTCGAGTGGAAGCTCGGTTTGTAACCTCTGCTCCCGTGTGTTTGGTGACATGCGCGTCAGCAACTGTGTGATGAGGAATATCTAAGGATTTTAACGAAGAACATACACCTCGCACGGCAGGAGATTGTCACATTCTCTGCCATGTGCGTCCCAGCGTCCTTGCCCCTTCCTCTGTTTGTGTCTGTGCATTTGTAGCAGAATACAGAACGGCGAGGCACTTTTCCCAGGACGAAATCGTATGCGGGACAGTCCATGACGGCAGTTGTCACGGCACCTGTAAGATAAGAGGACTGGAAGAAATCTTTTGCTTCTTTAACCATGACTTTAGAACCATCGATCATTTTAACACAAATTTTCCTGTGCGTATTGTTAGGTTCTGAATAATAAGTTCTATATACAGGAGAGAACACAAACACCTGTATAGTTTTGTAGGTTCGGTTTACTGGATAAGAGTATGTACACAAAGGAGAGCAGCACTCTCTCTTGACTAGGCTCCCGGTCAACTGCTATAGGCGACGTATGGCGAGTGATACATTAGCAGCTTCCATACGTCGCCAGGCACATTAATTAAGCGTGTGGGATATGGTAATAACATTGCCACACGCTGCCAGCTAGGCTGAATAAATAATACATAAATGGAGCACATACATAATATACATACATGATATATAATCCAGCATACATAATATACATACACCTCCCTCCCCCCTATACGCTCATAGCAAAGTCTTGAGCGGACCTTTTCTTTTGGATCCGTTCTGAGCGTCGAGGGACTTCATCACTGGGAAGGGTATGGGACTCAACACTGGTGGCGGGGCCAGCAGAAGGCATTGTTACGGGTCGGAGAAAACGGCGGTTCCTCCACCACACACGACCACTGGGTAACCGCACCTGGTAGTCCCGTGACCTGCCGAGACCCATAACTACGCCTACTTTGTCCCAACGTAGGGAGGTCGGGTCCTGAACACGGACTTGGGTGCCGACACTCAACCTGGGGAGAGAACGGGCGTGGTCATTGTAGCGGGCGACGACGTCCTGAACACGTTCGGCGGCTCGGCGATCACAATCCTCTGTCTTGGCCTGCCACTCCTTGGAGAAGGATTGAGGGTGAGCAGGGACACAAGAACGAAGGGGGCGTCCATACAAGACCTGGGCAGGGGAGCGTCCGGTGTAGTTAGGTGTGTTGCGGAGTTCAAGAAGACCCCTGTCGAAGGCCTCGCAGTCAATGTTCCCAGAAGGGGCCACCTTAAGGATGAGGTGCTTCAGGGATTTGACAGCAGCCTCAGCGTGGCCGTTGGACTGCGGGTAATGGGGCGATGACAACACATGCCGGACTCCCCATCGGTCAAGGAACACAGCAAAGTCCCGGCTTGTAAACTGAGGCCCTCCGTCGGTTCGCAGGCGTGCAGGAACGCCCACGTCACGGAAGTAGTGGCGGAACTTGCTGATGGTGGCGGCAGACGTCGTGTCAGTACCGCACTTGATGACAACCGGCCAACCAGAGAGACGGTCGACGATAACGAGGAAGGACTTTCCTGACACACAGAAAAAGTCGGCCGACACAGACTCAAAGGGGCGGGTGGGGTTGTCGTCACTCATAAAGGATTCCTGCTGCTGGCTGGGTTGTAATACGCGGCGGGGCTTACACACCCGGACAGCATTGGAGATGTCGGGGTCGATGCCAGGCCGGAACACAGTCTGTCTTGCACGCCGTTTGGTGGCCTCGGCTCCACAGTGACTGTCGTGGAGGCGAGCCAAGGCGTGGAGACTTGAAGCAGCAGGGACAACTACCGAAGGAGAGGTGTCACTGGCCAGAGGTAGGGGCAGGGCGGCAGCAGGGTAGTTGCTGCTCCCTTCGTGCACCCTGTTGGCGTGTTTTACCTCGAGAATCGGTGTTGGGAAGTCCTGGGAGATGATGGCCAACTCTTGGCAATGTCTGTAGGACAGCAAAGGAGTCGGGACGCCATTATGCACATCAATCCAGGCTTGACACGACCTGTTGCCAAAGGTGACGTGTGCATAGAGTGAACCTAGGGCCGGGGTCATCTGTGAACCATCTGCCATAAAGCGGAGATCCTTGGGGGGCGGTCCTAGATCACTTGGAGAGAGCCCCAAGCATTGCAAATGCTGGGGACCGATGACTGTAGCATCAGCGCCGGTGTCGGGCAACATCTGAAGACGGGATGACACACCGCCGTAGGTCACGATGACGCTGATGTACTGGGGGACTTTGGTCCTGGGACGCGGGGGGGAGCACACATTCCTAATGTGGCTCGAGCGTTGTCAAGAGTCGTCGTACCTCTGATTGGAAGACTGTGGGCGGCCCTCTCTGGTGGAGGGGGGCTGAAGCTTCCGCCGACGCGGTCTCTTGGGTATGTTGGAAGGGCAACACTTGTCATAGTGGCCCAGACGACCACACACATTGCACTGGACGCGTTTGGCTGGGCACCGTACTGTGAGTGACCAGTGGCCCTTACGGTCACAACTGTTGCAGGTAGACTGAGCAGCTGGACACACCTGTGTTCCGTGCTGCTTACCACAGTTGTTGCAAAATAAACCGGGCGTGGACGTGGTGGGCGAAGGCGTAGGAACAGACTTCTTGTCCTTCTTGTACCGGGACACAGCGCGTACAGCTGTAGGGGGAGCGCGGATGGCAGAGGTGGCACACCTGGCAGCCTCATAGGAGCGACATATCGTCAACACATCCTTAAGAGAAGAGGAAGAGTCGAGGGAGGTGAGGCGTTGGACAAGTTCCTCGTCCTTAACACCCATCAGGATCACCTGCCTCAACTGGGTCTCCTCGCACTGCTGGTGGTGGCCTGGACATATATCTACCTCTTCCGAGGCTCTCTTAAGACGCACGTAAAAGGCATCAAAAGACTCACCCTCCATCTGTCTGCAGCTAAACAATTCCCTCCTGCGCAGAGCTTCATTCTGCTGTCCTTTGATGTGCCGTTGTAGAACGTCCAGTACCTCCTCTACAGACAGCGAAGAGGTTGGGGGTACCTGCAACGTATGTTCCAAGACACGCTGAATTTCCAAGGACAGGCACATACGCAGCTGGATGAGTTGTTTAGGCTGTGACAAACTCTGGAGATCCACCATTGTAGAGTAATCAGTCCACCGTCGCCGCCATTCACGAAAAGTCTGGAAAGTCTCATCAGGCTTCAAGATGGGCGGCGTTTGAGCTGCTGCTTTAGGTGGGGCTGGGGGGCGTGAAGGAAGCATGGATGAGGTATCTGAACCAGTCAGTACCGAGGCAGTGTTAGAGCCAGGGGCTTGGTTAACAGTGAGGCGAGATATCAAGGCTTCAAACCGTTCACTGTCTTCCAATCTCCGTTGGTTGTCTCGTTCTGCCTCTGCTTGCCTTCTGTGCTCATCCGCCAAACGTCTGTGGGCTTCATCCTCGCGTTTCTCATCTCTCATAAACTTCAGTAAAGCAATTATCTCTGGAGACAACGCTGAATATTGAGGTGAGGGACTGCGCGATGTGGGGGCTGAAGCGTCGTGGCCGGCCTGGTCATCCATCTCTGCGGGGCTATCACCCGCCTGAGTCATCCAGACGCTGGGTCCACGGCTACGTAAGGCGTGAGACATAACTACTTCCTCTGTGTACTATGTCTTAAATCAGTGTTGACCGGTCAGCCCGTCGTATCAACAAGATTTCAGACAAAAAATTAATTAAATACACAGATAAGTAGGTTATATATATAAAATATATATAAGGAAGCCGCGCGGTCAGCGAGTGTTAGTACGTGTGAGTGTGTGTCCCGGGCCGGCAAAGCGTCTCGCCCCAGCTGTGAGGGGGGGTGGAGGCGGCGCTGTGAGGGGGGGTGGAGGGAGAGGCGCGGCGACTCCCAGTCGGTCTAGTTACCCTCAGGACGCGGTCAGAGACGGGTGCACTGAACTTTACTCCTTACAAATGCCCAGAACGTGCCGTATACCTTGGGAATCCTTTAGAACAAGGTCACACATGAATGGCACGAACACACAATGCACTAAACACTTCATAGAAAATCACTGTCACTGACACTGCTCAAAGTTGCTGAAATTCTTCGAGGAGAGATGGCGCGGGAGTTGACCCAAGGCCTGACCCAAGACGGGAGGGGACCCTAGCCGGCTGTCTACAAACTTTGCACTATCACTCGTAATTATCCAGTAAGACTACGCACTGCGCCATGTTAGGTTCTGAATAATAAGTTCTATATACAGGAGAGAACACAAACACCTGTATAGTTTTGTAGGTTCGGTTTACTGGATAAGAGTATGTACACAAAGGAGAGCAGCACTCTCTCTTGACTAGGCTCCCGGTCAACTGCTATAGGCGACGTATGGCGAGTGATACATTAGCAGCTTCCATACGTCGCCAGGCACATTAATTAAGCGTGTGGGATATGGTAATAACATTGCCACACGCTGCCAGCTAGGCTGAATAAATAATACATAAATGGAGCACATACATAATATACATACATGATATATAATCCAGCATACATAATATACATACACGTATAATAATCAGCCTCTACATATATTTTCTTACGAGACAGCTGGTGAATGCTGACTCCCACATGACCACAGCCTTGCGACTTTGGACATTTCCCGGCCTGGTGTCGGCGGAGTGTACTTGTAAAAGTATGTTTTGAAGTAAAAACACGCACAAACCTAACGAAACCAAACCTAATGTAACCTAACCTAGCCTAACTAGACAAATTTTGAAGAGTTTTATATTAAAGGACAGGTTTCTGTATTATGGAGTGGTGTTAGGAAACTTTTCAATAGACTAAAAGTTCTTCAGTTTAACAAGCAAATCCCAAAAATGGTGGAGAAAATATTGTTTTTCCAAAACAAAAATGTCATCAAGAACCTAACCTAATTCTCAAATATCAGTATACATATGTAACCAAAGACAGAGACACCATAACGGCCTGACAACCTTCTATCCCTCACCCCCTGTGTGTAAACCTAACCTAACCCTACAAGACAAAAGAAAAAAACAGAAACCTAAAGAGCCAAACCTGAATCTCGCTGTAATAATATTAGCAAGACTCAACCCTATAGTGAAATAGTTCAGTTGCAGAAATGTGTTCCTACACCCCTGGTGGCAACCCGTGTCTCAAAACGGCACCATCGCAGTAGTAGTATCACTATTTATGAATGAACTGTAATGACGGATGTAATTGGTGGATAGGTTTGCTATAGGCCATCTAGGTTGGCCGTTTTTTGACATGGGTTACCACAGGGGGAGTAGGAGCTCATTTCTGCAACTGTACCTTCATTATAAATATACAAAGTTTGTTGTGTGACATGGATCAAGCCTTGGGCACAATGTGATAGTGCTCGTTTCTTGAAATTACTCATTCGTTGGCATATATGTTACTATGATGTTGTTCCACTAGTCTGCATCTGTTAATGAGCTTTACAGCTTTGCAGTTAGAAGGATCAAATTGTTTATTTTAAAAATAGTCAAATATCTTATATCTATCTTCTATCTATATAAAACAAAGAAGTATGTCTGTTTGTATGTTTGTGTGTCCGCACGAGAATCTCGGAAACTACTTTACCGATCTGTAGTGATGATGGATGGTGTTATATGTAGTGATGATGGATGGTGTTATATGTAGTGATGATGGATGATGTTATACGTAGTGATGATGGATGTTGTTATATGTAGTGATGATGGATGGTGTTTTATGTAGTGATGATGGATGGTGTTACATGTAGTGATGATGGATGATGTTATATGTAGTGGTGATTAGACAATAAAATAATAACAGTTTAATGCTAAAAAATATACTTTGCTGTACCGTTGTAGTGAAAAACATGGTGGAACTGACATACACCGTAAATGAACTACTGATGGAAGAAGAAGTTTTGGGGACTGAACAGTAAGACAATGTGGAGCCTCCTGGAGGGTGGCGTCCTACCGTGGACTAGCGAATGAGCCGCCCGGAGGGCGGCGTTTCTGCTAGTATTATATGCAAATAAATCACTGTAGGTGCACGTGATCCAGGTATATGCTGATAACTACAAGGAAAAAGAAAACACGAAGTTCCCAAGCGCTTTCGTGTAATTCACATCTTCAGGGGTGAGTACAGACTAAGTAGAAGTTCAGAACAAGTCCACAGAGGAATAGGTAATGACCCTACTAATCTTTACAAAAGCACCGCCGAGGTCGGTAGTCAGGTGAGAGGGAGAGACTGACCCAACCTTCTCACCTGGTTACAAATCTTCTTAATTACAAAATTGTCCAGTTTGTACATACCATTACTCAAATTCATGTTAACGGATTCGGTATGTTTAATGAGACTAGATTCTATAATGTTCCTACTGTCAATTGAACTACAAGGTAATATTGAGGAGGCATTATCCCAGTCAATGTAATGTTTATTATCCCTCAGATGAACAAACAAAGCCAGGAATCCAATGCTTTGTTTGTTCTTGCAGCACTGATGATGGAAGACAAAAAACCCCGTCTCCGCAAGGTGGATAGCCCACCTGCTGTTAACCTCCTCCTCTACTTCCCACTTCTGAACTTTACCTTGTACTATACCCTTCTTGCACCCTCTAGAGCTAATGCTCTCTTCTCTCCGTATCACCGACCGACCGAACTTCTACGTAGTTTGTACTCACCCCTGAAGATGTGAATTACACGAAAGCGCTTGGGAACTTCGTTTTTTTCTTTTTCCTTGTGGTTATCAGCATATACCTAGTATTATATATAATTATATATACATTTTAACTTGTTAAGTGGAAAATGTTGTTTCATAATGAAGAAGAGAACCAGAGAAAACGCAAACATCTTGACTATGTTGGGTTTCTGTGTTCGCTAACGTTTCGGAAAAAAAAATCCAACATACGAGCCTAGAAAAAAAGGTTTATATAAATTACAGGTAATGTACCAGAAAACGAAACATTATTCAAAACAGGAGGCAATACCGTAATTGAGACGAGCCTTAGTGAGAAAAACAACAATTCACAGAAAGTCATATCACTAATGGATGGCTTTACTTTGTATTGATTCAAGGCTTCCGTTATGAAGAGGTCCGTCTCACAGTTGCTCCTGCCAAGAACTGAGACATCAGACTGCGAGAACGGGTGGTCATGTTGGTGGGTGTGGTTCCGAATAGTTGAATGAGGTGTTGTGTATTTAACTGGCCAGTTTGGACGGAATGGCCCAAGTGCTCATGGATGATAATTTTCAAGTATCTATTTACCCACATTCCTCTAGCCGAAATTATTGACATATGTACAGATGAATTGTTCTTAAGCACAGATATAGTTCATGGATTCAATAGACCGCAATTTAAAGAATTTTTAAAACTTGCTATAAATGATTATTTGTTTTTATTCAATAACAAAGATTATAAACAATGTGATGGTGTTGCTATGGGTTCGCCCTTTGGTCCCACGTTGCCCAACGCCTTTCTCTGTCACCACGAGAAGTTTTGGCTAACCAAATGTCCCGGCCATAATAAGCCTCTATTGTATCGAGAGTATGTTGACGACACATTTTTAAATTTCGTATCACTTGATCAAGTCCTTTCTTTTCTAAATTTCCTAAGTTCGACGCATGTCAACATCAAATTTACTTGGAGGGGTGCACATAAGCATTAACAATATTAAAGGACAATCCTTTTAGTGTGAGTGTGAAGGAGTGTGCGTTCGGTAGTTGCAGCATCGAGGAGGAGGTCGACAGGTTGTTAGGGTCGTCCTTCTTGGTGGAGATATGAAGTCCACTTGCATGTCCTCGGTATGGGCCATCGACGCGGAGAACTGGAGTGGGAGTGTCCCCGTGTCCCTTCGTCCAACAGGGAGCCCTGGTGAGGACAGCCGAGAAACAGAAGCAGGCACGGCCTGCAGAGGGTGGACAAGGTTGAGGCACGGAGTAGACAGGGTTCGGGTTGCGGGGAGGCCGATGCTCAGGGAGAGAAGGGCACACTGGGACAAGCCCGGAGAGCGCCGCGGCAGCATTGACAAACGGCGCCGGTGGGTAGGTAGGGCTCACCTAAGGCACCTATGGACGGTGTAGGTCGGTGATGACAGCAAGGTGGGATCCAAATAAATGCTCAACACGGCACTCTAGTTAGAGGAAGAGGGACATGAACTGTATCACCTCGCCAGAGGAGAGTTTGGGGCGCTACAGGTGAGAGTACAAGGCCTAGCAGTCAGAGTAAATATGGGGAGGAGACCCACGAGCGTCAGAGTGGAGTTAAGGTGACGCTGGAGAGGGAGGTGGCTGCAGCGGCCATGTTGGCCCATACTGGGCAGTACCGTTTACACCCAACCCCTATTATTCATATATCCGTCCAACCTATTTATGAAGCTATCCAGCGTGTTCGAGTTAATGATGATGTTTGGTAACCTGTTTCACTCTTCCACTACTCGATTTCGAAACCAATGTTTTCCCTATCTAAATTTGTCCAATTTAAAACCATTGCTACGAGATCGTTCCTGGCTGGATAATTTAAGTACCCTTGTTATATCATCTTCTTTTAACCCTGACTTCCATTTATATACCTCAATCATATCACCCTGGCTCTTCGTCTCTCGAAGGAATGCAAATTCAGATGCTTTAATCTGTCTCTGTATTCAAGGTTCCTAATGCCCGGGATTAGTCTTGTATGCTTTCTAGGGATTCGATTTCTATTCTGTAGTACGGTAACCAAAACTGAACTGCATAATCCAAGTGAAGTCTAACAAGTACAAGATATAGTTTTAGTCTTGCAATTAGCACTCCTTTTTATGAACCCAAGTACATTCTTAGCCTTGTTTCGAACAAATTACCCCCAAATCTTTCTCACCGTCGGATTTCTCAATATCAACGGTGTTCATCTGAAATTTGGCGTCTGTTTGCATCTCCTAGGTTAAGTACTATACGTTTATCCGCAATAAATTTCATCTACCACTTTTCAGACCATGCAAAAAATTTCTTTAGATCTTCTTGTATTTTTGCTGAGTCCTCATCAATATTAATTACACGCCCTATTTTGGTGTCATCCGCAAATATACTTATGTTGCAGTCTACTCCTATATCTATGTCGTTTATGTATTTAATTAATAGTAATGGTCCAGTACTGAGCCTTGGGTTACTCCACTAGTGACATTACCCCAATCGGACTTCGTGCCATTAATGTTGATTCTCTGTTTCCTGTCCTGTAACCACGCCCTAATCCAGTTTAGAACATCTCGAATTCCATGAACCTCCTTCACTTTACGTATTAGTCTTTCATGGGGACCCTGTCGAGGCTTTGTTAAAGTCGATGTAAACCACATCATAATCATGTCTGTCATCCAATGATTCTAAAACAGTTAAAAAGAATGTTAATTGATTTGTTAGACATGAATGCTTACTTGTGAAGCCATGCTGGGAATCATTATCAATTGGTGTTTCTCGAGGTGATTTCGAATTGAGTTTGAAATTATTGTTTACAGTAATTTGCCTACAATTGATGTAAACTAATTAGATGGTAGTTAAAGGATAGTGATCGATCTTCCTTCTTGAAAATAAGTATCTCATTCGCTATCCTCCAGGATTCTGGTACTACACCGGTTTTTAATGACAAGTTAAACATGTTTACTAAGAGCATAGCCAACTAAGTTCTTCCTTATATCCCTTTAATACTCTGGCAAATATCTCGTCGACACCTAGTGACTTATTAGGTTTTATTTTATCTATTTGTTTACTAACATCGTTCCTTATCATTACTATCTCACTTAATCTATTTTCTTTACTATCTCTGTAGATAGTCGGTGCCTCGGGTATCATGTTTAAATTTTCGGTTGTGAAAACTAATGAAAAATATCTGTTCAGATTATTGCTCATCTCTCCGTCGTTATCAGTTAGTTTCCAGGTATTTGCCTGTATTGGTCTAATCTTGTCTCGAGTTTTAGCTTGATACATTTGAAAGAATCCCTTAGAGTTTGACTTCGCCTCCCTTGCTACCTTCAGTTCATTATTTCTCTTTGCTCTTCTTATCTCTGTCTTAAACCCTACTGACCAGTACTTTGTAATAATCTCGGAGGTAAATGTCATCACGATATATTCTCCTACCTGTAGCCTTCCTTTGTCCAATAGTATTATTTATATATTTATTTAGCCATTTGGGGACATTGTTATTTGATCTGAGTTTTCAGAATATATATATATATATATAAATATATATATATATATATATATATATATATATATATATTAGCGGAATCGCCGCCCTCCGGGCGGCTCTTTCGCTAGGCTCAAGATTTCTAAAGAGCATTATAGGAGTTCCAATCTTGAGAGTGAGGTGGTGAGGAGGCATTCCAGCGTGTTCCAAAGAATAAAGGAGTTCTGCATGGTACTGAACTGCTTGGTCCTGGTCGATTACTGTATCAACAGATTTCAATGCGGTATCATTGCCTGGAAGCTGTCTGAGTACAGTCATGTTGATTTCAGCCACTGTTTCATTCTTTGGTGCCAGAATTGCGCGTTCACGCAGCCACTTGTGATCCTTGTAGTGGTGGATAATGTTTTGGTAGACCATGTTAGTGAGCTCAGTTGAGGACTTTAAAACACTTCTACATCCTTTTCAACCTCTGTGTGGCTTAACGGGTCGGGTCGGGTTGGGTGTGTCGGATCGGGTTGGTTGGGGTTGTTTTGAGATCCCCACATGACACTTGCTATCCATGCCAAGTTTGGTCCGGGCGGCTCATTCGCTAGGCCACGGTAGGACGCCACCTTCCGGGAGGCTCCACATTGTCTCACTGTTCAGTCCCCAAAACTTCTTCTTCCATCAATAGTTCATTAACGGTGTATGTAAGTTCCACTACAACGGTACAGCAAAGTATATTTTTTTAGTATTAAACTGCTATTATTTTATTGTCTAATCATCACTACATATGACACCACCCATCATCACTACATATAACATCATCCATCATCACTACATATAACACCATCCATCATCACTACATACAATATCCATCATCACTATATATAACATCATCCATCATCACTACATATAACACCATCCATCATCACTACATATAACACCATACATCATCACTACATATAACACCACCACTACACTGGAAAGTTTCGAAAGGAGGCTAGATAGATTCATGGATGATAGAGTGTGGTAGTAACTCTCGACAGGAGCTGCCATGCACAAGCCAACCGGCCTATTGCAGACTCCTTATTTTCTATGTTCTTTTGTTCTTATAACACTATCCATCATCACTACATTTAACATCATCCATCAGCACTACATATAACACCATCCATCATTACTGCAGATCCGTAAAGTAGTTTCTGAGAATCTCGTGCGGAGACCTTTCAACATTTTCACATATTTTTCAACCTCTGTGTGGTTTAACGGGTCGCATCGGGTTGGGTGTGTCGGATCGGCTTGGTTGGAGTTTTTTTTGAGATCCCCAAATGACACTTGCTATCCATGCCAAGTTTGGACCGGGCGGCTCATTTGCTAGGCCACGGTAGGACGCCACCTTCCGGGAGGCTCCACATTGTCTCACTGTTCAGTCCCCAAAACTTCTTCTTCCATCAATAGTTCATTAACGGTGTATGTAAGTTCCACTACAACCTTACAGCAAAGTATATTTTCTTAACATTAAACTGTCATTATTTTATTGTCTAATCATCACTACATATAACACCACCCACCATCACTACATATAACATCATCCATCATCACTACATATAACAACATCCATCATCACTACATATAACATCATCCATCATCACGACATATAACATCATCCATCATCACCACATATAACATCATCCATCATCACTACATATAACACCACCCATCATCACTACATATAACACCACCCATCATCACTAAATATAACAACATCCATCATCACTACATATAACATCATCCATCATCACTACATATAACATCATCCATCATCACTACATAAAACATCATCCATCATCACTACATATAGCATCATCCATCATCACTACATATAACATCATCCATCATCACTACATATAACATCATCCATCATCACCACATATAACATCATCCATCATCACTACATATAACACCACCCATCATCACTACATATAACACCACCCATCATCACTAAATATAACAACATCCATCATCACTACATATAACATCATCCATCATCACTACATATGACACCATCCATCATCACTACAGATCGGTAAAGTAGGTTCCGAGATTCTCGTGCAGACACACAAACACACATACTTCCTTGTTTTATATATATATATATATATATATAATATATATATATATATATATATATATATATATATATATATATATATAATATATATATATATATATATATATATATATATATATTTCATGTAAATCCACAATGAAAACGTGGATAAGATAAATCTTGATAAAATCACACGGGAAAATGGAAACAACGGAGTACCTTAGCTTTCGTCTTTATTCAAGACATCTTCAGAGGCAACTGGATTAAATATATATATAAATATATATATATATATATATATATATATATATATATATATATATATATATATATATATATATATATATATGTATATTTATTTATTATCAGTGAAATGACAAGATACGATCAGTTCCCAGATAGCTGAAGTAAGTTTTTCAAACAATTCTTTCTGAATCCTTTTGCTTTCACTCTGAAGTAAATTTATCGGTATTTTCTATCAGTCTCTTCTTGAATCATAATATAAATTTGCCAAAGTATCGGAACAGTTATACAATGTACAGGTGAGATAATCTAGGTGCAAACATTTCAGTAAACGAAAGTCAAGAACAATAGAGTGGCAGTGTCGGCTTGTCCGGAAGCTGTAAGATTTTTTCACTCTAAAATATGTAACTTTCTCCAAAATCTTCTAAAATGCCAAATCCTGATCCATCTCTCCAGAATGAACATCGGCTTTTAAGTGGCATAAACTAGGCGTCACCTCCAAAGTAACTAACTCTTTTCCATAGCTTCTTTCAAACATCTGTGTTGATCCTATGATGCCATAATTGTTTCCCTTTCAATTAGAGACTTCAAATCTTGCCCCTAATGTTGGTGGAGATTTTCCATACAAAGATGTTAATGAGGAGCAAAGGACATCTGCATCTCCTCAAACCAAAGATTCACCGCATACTTTTTGTTTCCTCTCTGGTTATATTTCACAGTTCCCAACTCTATTGCTCTGGCAACACAATATTCATTGTAAAATTTTTCTCTGTTTAAGTTTTTGTGGATTTTGGGTTGTAGGAGGCTGAAGCATAATATTTATCCAAGAGGAGGCCGACTACACAACAAGAGAGATCATTGTGGTACTCAGTTGACAGCTTCTTTCCAGCCTGATTTATTTTACATAAGTATTTGCAAGTCACATTGTTACTCATTATTAATTATTGAGGTATTATTAGTAGGGTTTTTTTCATTTCAAAGGTCTTAGTTAAAAGTTCCTTACAGCGTTTCCCTTTTAGTTAACTGTTCTGTTCAACTGCGAAAACGCGAACTGACTTAAATACCATAGTACTTTGCTTTTTGGTTAGACGGCATTAAATAAATTATATATCTTACTGTGACTTGTTTACTTAAAAATTAGTAGTGTCAAATCTCTTATATGGGTAATTGTTATATATCTAAACATATCCTGGGCTCCCTTTTCCTTTCCAGTTAGGACTAATCTGGGAAATAATAGAAAAAAGTTTCTGACAATATAATACCATAAATTGAATTTTCCTCTGATAATATATACAGCATTTGTGCTGCAGGTGTTGGAGAACATGAGTGTGGGTGGGGTGCGGGTATTGGCTCACACTCAAGCCACACTTCAGCAGGAGGCACTGCACAGTGTTCCCAGTCTCAACGCCTCACACGAACTCACCAATGCCGTTGGGTGAGTCCTTTCGCTGTTTGCATGTAATGAATAGTATTTTGTCTATTGTATTTTGAGCACCAACATTCTTTTATGTATGTATTGACTCGTCATAATTTCATTGATGTGCACTTTAACTTCTTTCTTTGATGTTATAAAAATTATTTTCCCTGGAATTCTCTGGTTATGGTTAAATTTAAAGGAAAAATTCTTGAGCATTGACGTGGCAAATAAGAATACTAGAGTAACTCTTCTCGTGCTTCAGCATACGATACCTTAAGTCATTAATACATCTGATCTATAGTTGTGATTCTGCAATGCTCAGTGGCAGTACCATAAATAATTAGGAGGGTGTCATATGCCATTTATTTGTAGGCTAAAAACAAGATTTTTTTTTTAATCAGTGAATGGGTAAAAATCGTTTAAGAAGCGTACCTTGGCGGTGCCCTCCAAAGTACGCTTCTCGTACAACAAATATCTGGCTGGTTTTGTATTTAATGTAGTTTCTCTTATGTGTGATGCAGAGACTTTAATTTGTATGTTTTCTAACAATTAAACTCGATTTTTATCGTATATTTAACTTTTTTCTTCGAGTTTTGAAATATATATTTTGTTAATATTTGCGATTGATTTAAATTTTTACTAAAAAAAAACAATTTTATGATTAATAATAGTTAAGTAGCAAAATTTAAAGCTGTGTGTTGTCATAAGTTCAGTGAGGACACACACCTTACATCGAGGCCGGACAGATGGCCGAAGGATATTTGGCCGACAGACGTTTTACCGACGGACATTTGACCGAACGGACATCGAGCCGACGGACAAATGGTCGAGCGGACAATAGACCGAACGGACAAATGACCGAACGGAGATTTGGCCGAATGGACATATGGCCTTTTTAATTTTATTTTAATTTTTTTTCTTCTTTGCAATGTATTTTCTGCACATTTACTAAATGATAAAATATATTAATTGTAATGTAATTGCTATATAAAAATTGCTTCAGTCTTGTGCTTAATATCTGGTAGACGTCGGAAATAATCAGCATTATTCAGAAACAATCAGCATTATTTTCTCCAATTTCAATTTAACTAGTGCATTACAAGGACTGAGAGAGGTTTATGTACACAGGGTGACCTTACAAAACATGAGGTCAGATCAAAAGCATGACATCCTCTAATCCACACACCAACACCACCACAAACACAGAAGAAAGGGCGACGTAACTAGTCATGTTAAGTCAGGTGAAGTTCTTAGCCACGCCCCAAACCAAAAAAAAAATTTTATATCATGCAAATGTATCACATTGAAATAATGTTATCTTCTTTTCCTTTGTTTTATAAAGCAAATTCATTGCAAAGAAGCAATTACATTACAATAAATATCTTTTATCCTTTAGTAAATGTGCAAAAAAATACATTGCAAAGAAGAAAGAAAAATAAAATAAAAAATTAAAAAGGCCATATGTACAGTCGGAAACCATAATCTCTAGCCCACTTGGGTCGGTGCTGGAGGCTAGTACAGTGTCCTTTCTGGATGGAAGCCCACTCTAACTATCATGAGGCAACACACACACGAACACACACAGTCATAGTAGGGCTGTATAGATGACATTATGTATAAGTATTGTATATGTCATTTTATACTCTGCATTATCTTCATTATATACGAACACAAAGAAAAATTACCATAGGTTGTAGTTACGAAATTATGAATGGAAATAAACACTTCCAAACCCCCCAGTGAATCCACACATCGTTTAATAATAATAATAATAATTAACGGTTTATTGAAAAAATTCTGCAGCCGGGAGGCTGAAAATATACATTGGACATAAATGACTTATTACATACATTGGTGGTTTAACAACAGCCTTCATTAGAGAAAGGTAAAGGAACATACAGTGAACATACAGATTAATGTAGGTGTTGAACAGCAAACTCGTAGTGTAGTAGCTCCCTCCCAGATGGTGTTAGGAGGAACTCACGTGGTGTAGTAATTCCCTCGCAGATGGTGTTATGAGGGGCCTCACGTGGTGTAATAATTCCCTCACAGATGGTGTTATATGAGTGAGGTTTGGTCTTAGGCCTTCCTATCGTAGACAGATCAACACATCCCTGGTTGTTGTTGGGTCTCACCTGCCGTTATCACTGGGTACCTGGGACCCCACTGTGTGAAGGTTAACTTGGGTACGACTGTTACTGTTGAGTTGTTCTCACTGAGTTAAGCACTGTTAACCTCTGTTTAACACTGGTTCCGTTCCTTTCCTAAATGAAATTGTAACTTCTGGCGAGAACGTGTTGATATTCCGGTGGGGAGGAGGGTTCAGGGGAGGGGGTTGGTATGGGCCAACTTAACAGTTGACCTGGCTGCTCCGAGAGGAGCGCCAGGTACGTCTTGACCCTTATGTGGTCAAGGATGTTTACAGCGCTTGTGTGTGTGTGTGTGTGTGTGTGTGCCAGACCACGATGCTTCCACCACACCCCATCTAGTATATATTTTATTTTCCCTTCATTTGCATAACTATATGAAAAAGCGTGTTTAATTTGACTACATATTTCAAAAACCTTAAATTACATGTGGATCAGTCACTCCTCATTTGACACACTTATAGTGTAATACTTTGACCATCCCACCTGGGCACATGGAGGCCCACGGTAACTCACGGGGCAACATTCGCACGAACACACAAGTTATGGTATGAATCCTTCCAGGCTTCACTATCATTAACATGTTATGTTCATCGTGCTTTGTATCTTGGTAACTATTCATAGTATCAATATATTACAGTGTAATTAGTATAATATTGTAACTTTTGCCCTACAGTTATTGTTGTAAATCATGGACAGGAAGGATACATAAATTGTAATATCAAGTGTATGTTCGCTCAAAGCCACCCCAAGTCAGACAATGCATCACATAAAGTTACACTTTGTGTGTGTGTGTGTGTGTGTGTGTTCTGTAACATTAAGCTTCATCCTTAGTAGGTAAGATGTTTCATAAAGAGGTTTCTCCCATTCGTCATTGCAGATGAGAGGTCCCGAATACCCACCCTTTAGTCTCCTCATGGCTGGTAAAGACACAAATAGTAACAAGAGAAGTGAAAGTGAAAAAAATTGTGCCATACAAATGGTTTGAATGAAAACGCTAAGAAAAATTAAGTCATTCAAGTTTTATGGAAGACAAGCTATACATTTTATGTAATAAGGAAATAGTCTAGTCAAATATGGTTAGACCCACCACAAATTGCAATAGGATTTATTTCTCTAAAATACTTTATAGAAAAGTTCAAGGAACAACATATTAAAAATGTACCCGAATTTACCTTGGCGAAATATGCTTAACTTGCGTAAATCCAATATGACCACCAAAATACCTACAGACATATCTTATTTTGCCGTATAATATCAATCAAATATCAATCACATCAATATCATATTATAGCCGTATAAATATATTAATGTTTTTTTTTCTTATTTATGTATCTATCGGTTTTTATTCGCCAGTATCTATCTATCTTACTACCTGTTTGGGTGCTCTATCCAGTGTTAGTTGTATGTACAGTCCCGGCCAAAAGTCCTGTGCCAGGCAGTTTGGGCTAGCTTGGTTATATGGCACCGTCGGAGACATACATGCACAAACACACAGGCTGTGCCAGAAACCCCGTTTATGTGAACAGTCTAGTATATGGCGTCTCTATGTGCATATCCTCTATGAACTACACATTTACCGATGATCAATGGTATAATGGTAAAATACATTTTATACTTTATTATAATATTATCAGAGATATTGGCCACTGTCTGTCAGTAGCTAAAACACAATGCCTCGATCACTCATGTCTACCACACCATACTTTCGAGTTTTAATGTAATATTTGTATCTATGTAAAACAACCTTGCTTCTGTACATAAGTATAATGATAAGAATATAAAATTTTATGTCTTAGGAGAAATAAATTACTTAAATGCTGTTAGGTTCTGAATAATAAGTTCTATATACAGGAGAGAACACAAACACCTGTATAGTTTTGTAGGTTCGGTTTACTGGATAAGAGTATGTACACAAAGGAGAGCAGCGGTCTCCCTGGCTGGGGCTCCTTGTCAACTGCTCTAGGCGACGTATGGCAAGTGATACTTTAGCAGCTTCCATACGTCGCCAGGCACATTAATTAAGCATGTGGGACATGGTAATAACATTGCCACACGCTGCTAGCTACATAAATGGAGCACATACATAATATACATACATGACATATAATCCAGCATACATAATATACATACATGACATATAATCCAGCATACATAATATACATACAAATGCAACAAACACACTTTTAATAAAAAAGAAAGAAAAAACAACCACACATTGTGTCTGCTTGTGCTTCACCTTACACAGGATGCAAGGGGGTGCCCACTGCCCAATAAATTAGCCCCCTCGTGAGGCAAATTAATAAACTAATTGTGTCTCCTAGACTCCTGAATAATAGGAACAATCCATTTTAGAGCGTGTCTATGTGCTCCTCCACTTTGAACTACACCATTTATTGGTGATAATATTTCTCTTATGTGAGTGCCGGGAGGACAGATATTATATAAAACACTACATTCACAGTAGAGAGGCTCATAATGAAGACCAGTGGTTGTGGGTATATTATCCCTCTTCTATTGCTTTTATTGAAACTATTAATGACGCCAGTCTCACTGCACATGCTAGTATATTTTAATATGAAAATAACGATTCTGGAGACAATTAATGACATTCACCACAACCTTTAACTTATCCTAAGTTATGCCGTGGTCATACAGCAGCAACCCTTCGGTCATTCCACTTACTACAACCATGGGAGACCAACACCACGATATCTCCCAGAGAGGGCAATTCGTAGGCATGCATAACGCCGGATTAAGTATCCGCGAGATCACAATGCAGATGGGAGTCCCAAGATCGACAATGTGGTGTTGGTTACAGCATTTTAAAGAGTTAGATAATTTAACAGATCTTCCCAGACTAGGACGGCCTAGACTAACCAGCCCAGCAGATGACACGAGGATTGTGGCAGATATTCGCAACCATCCTTTCACCAATGCGATGGCCACAATGGAGCTGCTGCATTTGGAGGTCTCAGCTAGGAGAGTTAAGTGACAACTCCATGGAAATGGGTCCCTGCTGTTCAGGAAAGGCTAGAAGAACACCATTAGGTTGGGAGACTACAATTCCCTGATCATTATGTGGTGGAGGACCTGGACTTCTAGGCAATTACGGCCGTCTTCACTGCTGGAGTCCTGATAACACTCGTTATGACCGGCAACATGTTTATCAAGAAGCCAAGAGCGGCCACTTGACTGTAAACATGCGGGACTGGATCAGCCTCAACAGTGTGGGCAAGTTGGCGTAGATAAGATGTCTTTTCCTTCTGTTTGTATTGTATCTGCCGCTATCTTATGTATCCTTGGGTAGATAGCTGAACTTGGACCCATAAAAAGTTTGTTGAATAAGTGGTCAAAACCCAAATGGTCTTTTCTCCATTTATTTATAAAAATAAAGTTTGTAAACTTCAATAAGGCGAATACCATAATTAACACTGAAAGCTGTGAGTGTGGAGGACGGAGCTTAATTGGACTAAGCTTTGGTTCGAACCAAAATTTAGCCCAGTTAAGTTTCGTCTTCCTCTAACATGTTCAGAGCACGTGATGGGTATTTTTGTCTCTCAAGGGGTGCCTCCAGTATATCCTAGGTCAGCTCTCTTGGAGCAGGCTCACAGCATACCTCACAGCTTATGGAAAATTACAGGAATTGATATAATGATATAACACAAATGTATTAACCCGCATTTATATAAGTGCTACTGTCTCATAGACAGGGATAATACATCGTTCGGTCACCATCTTCTGAGCTTCTACGAGGAACTAACTAGTCTCGCAGAAAACCTTATACATACACCTACCCTTGTTACAAACATAAGTGTGAAGACACTAAACTGGAGAAACTGCAACCTGGGGTTCAGCAGTTACTGGAGCACTAGTCTGAAGTGCCTTACGGGAGAGTATATTATATACAATGGCAAACTTGGAAGATACGGACTTATAATAACAAAACAGAAATATTACTGACAATATTAACACAATAGTGGGAACAGTAAAACTGGGTATAGCAAATGAAAATTAAAATGGCAGTTGATCTTCTAGATTAGTAAAATGTGACTTCTTCAGATAAGAAATAACTTTTAATTCATCTGACACAATATTGAATTCGCTAAGAGTCAAATTAGGAACCTGATACAAAATAATCAAATCTGAAATTAGATTTAAATTTAATGCAAAATCATGATGGGAAGGCAAGGTCTTCGAAGAACTACAGGTGATTTCGCTGTAATCCGGAGCCTTATAATAACCTTTCACAACTAATTGTTTACCATCATCCTTGCACCGTAAAATGACATTAGTTTCTCCAGGAAAGAAAAAATACTACACATTATGTAGACGCGCATGAAACACAGTTTTCTTGGAAATCGATGTACAGCAACATTGTTTTAGCGCTATGCGAACGTTAGTTTATATGATCGCAATTCACGTATTCCTTCTGCAGCAGTAATAAACGCGAACGTATATGCTGGGCATACGTGTAAATATAAGTATGACGACTTACACCGTGATAATACCCTAGGATCATCCACTGCTAAGAAAGAGTAGTCTTCATCAATTAGCAAAAGTTTGGTTGGTTTAATCAGAGTAAACAGCGTGTCATTAGAATACAAAGGGAAGGGTTCTAAATCCCATGCATTAAATTTGCGTTGCCCTAGCATAGGTATGTGGATGAAAATAGCGTTGTGCGTGAGAGTTGACTCTAACAGAGAGTAATAGTATTCGATCTCATGTTCTGTGAAAATAGGAGTTAAATGGTAATTCGTCTTGAGTATTTGTAAAGCTTCAAGAAGAATCTTCACAGGCACAAGGTGTGCATCCACACGTCCTCACCCTGCATCAACAATACTTGCAATTAGTTCGTTTTTGTTATTAAATAAAGCTTGAGCTGAAGTTTCAGCAGCATGCAAATACTCGGAAAAAGAAATGAGCCATTCCAGTGTAGGCACTGAATTAATTAAAGTATAAAAATTTTTAGACAAATGATTAGACTCAGAAATAATCACTGAAGGTTATCGTGATCAAAATTAAATAATCTTCGCTCTCTTCGCGTTTGAGAAAGCACCTTTAGACCAGATCATCTTGAGATGAGGGAATAGAGCGTGTAGCTGCGACAATATTCTTGTGAAGGGTGTTGAGACGAAGTAGCTGAAGATTTACAGTTTGTGATAATACCATTGTAGAAATGTTAGGAAAATAATTATATACGTTTCGCTGAACGTAATTTTAAACAATAAGTATTAGGCACACAGTGTGTACTTGACATGTTTACTGTTCGAACAGTTGTGTCAGGGACATCATTACCATTCCTGGGGAATAAATCTAGGTAGCCCCTTTTAAGTCTGTCCGCATGTACTACAACTGAAGTTTGTGAATTTGGCTTCAAAATATTTAATTTGTTGCCCGATTCTTTGGCGATAATATGGAATGGACCTTCATACTTAAGTGAAAGTTTGGACTTCCGTTCAGGTTCTCGCACCATAAAAGAGTAGCCTATTTCTAGCATTATAGGCTTAGCCTCAGGTGATGGGCCCTCACGGACAACAGGGTTCACCCCAGGATATATACACTCACGGACAGTAGGGACTATATCAGGTGCTAGACCTTCGGGGACAGCTGCGTCCACCACAGGTGATGGACCTTAACTGACAGATGGGTCCACCCTAGGTGAAGGACCATCACTGACAGATGGGATCACCCCAGGTGATGGACAGTCACGGAGAGCTAGAACCACCCCAGGTAAAGGGCCATCACGAACAGTTGTGTCCACCACAGGTGAAGGACCATCACTAACAGCTGGGTCCACCCCAGGTGTTGGACACACATGGACAACTGGGCCCACCCCAGGTGATGGACACACATGGATAACTCAGTCCACCCGAGGTGATGGACCCTCACGGACAGCTGTCTCCATCCCAGGTGATAGGCCCTCACGGACAGCTGGGTCCAACCCAGGTGATGGACCTTCAGGCACACATGGGTCCACCCCAGGTGATGGACCATTACGGACAGCTTGGTCGACCCTAGGTGATGGACACACACGGATAACTTGGTCCACTCCAGGAGATGAACCCACACGGAGAGCTGGGTCCATCCCAAGTGATGGACCTTCAGGGACAGCTGGCTCCACCCCAAGTGATGGACCTACACTGACAGTTGGTTCAACCCAGGTGATGGACCATTACGGACAGCTGGGTTCACCCCAGGCGATAAACCCTCACTGACAGTTGGGTCCACCCAAAGTGGTGGACAATTAGAGAGAGCTGGGTCCACCCCAGGTGATGGACCCTAACTGACAGATGGTTCCACCCAAGGTGATGGCCCCTCACGGACAGCTGGGTCCACCCCAGGTGATGGATCTTCACGGACAGCTGGTTCCACCCCAGGTGATGCACTTTCAAGGACAGCAGGAACCACCCCAAGTGATGGACCTTCTCGGAGAGCTGGGTCCACCCTAGGTGATGCACTTTCCGGGACAGCTGGGACCACCACAGGTGATGGACCTCCACTGACAGTTGAGCTCACCCCAGGTGATGGACCATTACGGACAGCTGGGTCAACCCCAAATGATGGACCTTCACTGACAGCTGGGTTCACCCCAGGTGATGGACCCTCATGGACAACTGGGTCCACCCCAGGTTATTGACCTTCAGGGACACATTGGTCCACTTAAGGTGATTGACCATTACGGACAAATGGGTCCACGCCAGATGATGGACCTTCACAGACAGCTGGGTCCGTCCGAGGTGATGGATCATTACGGACAGCTGGGTCCATAACAGGTGGTGGACTTTCAGGGACAGCTGGGTGTACCCCAGGGAATGGACTCTCACGGACACCTTGGTCCACCCCAGGTGAAGGACCACGGACAGCTGGCTCCACCCCAGGTGGAGTACACGTCACGGACAGTTGAGTTCTCCCACGTGAAGGACCATCACTGACAGCTTGGTCCACCCCTGGTGATGGACCTTCACTGACAGTTGGGTCCACCCCAGATAGTGGACCTTCACGGACAGTTGGGTCCACCCCAGGTGAAGGACCATCACAGAATGCTGGGTCTATCCCAAGTGATGGACCTTCACGAACAGCTGGGCCCCATCTCACGTGAAGGACCCTCACGAACAGCAGGGTCCATCCCAGGTAAGGGACCCTCAATGACAACTCGGTCCACCCCAGGTAAAAGTCCCTCGTGGACCGCTGGGTCCACCCCAATTGATGGACCTTCACTGACAGCTGGGTCCACCCCAGATGAAGGACCATCACAGTCAGTTGGGCCCGCCCCAGGCAATGTTCCCTCGTAGACAGATGAGTGCACCCAACGTGATGGACCCTCAAAGACAACTGGATCCACACTAGGTAGAAGGACCTTCTGGGGCAGCTGAGTCCATCCAAGGTGATGAACAGTTACAGACAGCTTGGTCCACCTCAGGTGATGGTTCCTTACTGGCAGCTGAGTCCATCCAAGGTGATGAACAGTTACAGACAGCTTGGTCCACCTCAGGTGATGGCCCTCACGGACAGCTGGGTTCACCCCAGGTGATGGACCTTCATGTACAGCTGGCTTCACACCAAGTGATGGACCATTATGGACAGCTAGGTCCACCCCAGGTGATGGATCCTTAACAACAGCTGGGTCAACCCCAGGTAAAGGACCTTCACAGACATCTGGGTCAACCCCAGGTAATGGAACCTCACTGACTGCTGAGTCCACCCCAGGTAGAGGACCTTCACGGACAGGTGGCTTCACACCATTTGATAGACCATTACGGACAGTAAGGTCCACCCCAGGTGATGGAGCCTCAAAGAGAGCTGGGTCCATCCCAGGTAAAGGACCTTCACGGACAGTTGGGTCAACCTTACGTGATGGACCCTCACTGACTGCTGGGTCCACCCCAGGTGAAGAACCATCATGGATAGCTGGGTCCACCCTAGGTGATGGACCTTCACTGACAGCTTGGTCCACCCCAGGTGATGGACCATTACGGACATCTATGTCCACCCCAGGTGATGGACCTTCACGGACTGCTGTGTCCACACCCAGGTGGAGGACACATCAGGTACGGTTGAGTCCACCCTAGGTGAAGGACCATCACTGACAGTTGGGTCCACCCCAGGTGGAGGACACATCACGTACAGTTGAGTCCACCTTAGGTGAAGGACCATCACTGACAGTTGGGTCCACCCCAGGTGGAGGACACATCACGTACAGTTGAGTCCACCCCCATGTGAAGAACCTTCGGGGATTTTTGGGTCCACCCCAGGTGAAGGACCATCACGGACAACTGGGTCCACCCCAGGTGAAGTACCATCACGGACAGCTGGGTCCACCCCAGGTGGAGGACACGTCACGGACAGTTGAGTTCTCCCACGTGAAGGGCCATCACTGACAGCTTGGTCCACCCCTGGTGATGGACCTTAACTGACAGTTGGGTCCACCCCAGATGGTGGACCTTCACGGACAGTTGGGTCCACCCCAGATGAAGGACCATCACGGAATGCTGGGTCTATCCCAAGTGATGGACCTTCACGAACAGCTGGCTTCACACCAAGTGATGGACCATTATGGACAGCTAGGTCCACCCCAGGTGATGGATCCTTAACAACAGCTGGGTCCACCCCAGGTAAAATTCCTTCGTGGACCGCTGGGTCCACCCCAATTGATGGACCTTCACTGACAGCTGGGTCCACCCCAGATGAAGGACCATCACAGTCAGTTGGGTCCGCCCCAGGCAATGTTCCCTCGTAGACAGCTGAGTGCACCCAACGTGATGGACCCTCAAAGACAACTGGATCCATCCCAGGTAGAAGGACCTTCTGGGGCAGCTGAGTCCATCCAAGGTGATGAACAGTTACAGACAGCTTGGTCCACCTCAGGTGATGGTCCCTCACTGGCAGCTGGGTCCATCCCAGGAGCTGGAACCTTTCGCACAGCTTCGTCCACCGAAGGTGATGGGCCCTCACCGATAGCTGGGTTCACCCCAGGGGTTGAGAACTCACGGACAGCTGGGTTCACCCCAAGTGATGGACCTTCACGAACAGCTGGCTTCACACGAAGTGATGGACCATTATGGACAGCTAGGTCCACCCCAGGTGATGGATCCTTAACAACAGCTGGGTCAACCCCAGGTAAAGGACCTTCACAGACAGCTGGGTCAACCCCTGGTGATGGAACCTCACTGACTGCTTGGTCCACCCCAGGTAAAGGACCTTCACGGACAGCTGGCTTCACACCATTTGATAGACCATTACGGACAGTAAGGTCCACCCCAGGTGATGGAACCTCAAGGAGAGCTGGGTCCACCCCAGGTAAAGGACCTTCACGGACAGTTGAGTCAACCCTACGTGATGGACCCTCACTGAATGCTGGGTCCACCCCAGGTGAAGAACCATCATAGATAGCTGGGTCCACCCCAGGCGAAGGACCATCACGGACATCTATGTCCACCCCAGGTGAAGGACCCTCACTAACAGCTGGGTCCACCCCAGGTGAAAGACCCCACTGACAGCAGGGTTCACCCCAGGTGATGGACCTTCATGGACAGAAGGGTCCACCCCTGGTGATGGACCATTGCGGACAGCTGGGTCCTCCCTAGGTGAAGGACCATCACGGATAGCTGGATCCACCCCAGGTGATGGACCTTCATGGGCTAAGTTCACCATAGGTGAATTACCTTCAGCGGCAGATGGGTCCACCCCAGGTGAAAGACCATAACGGATAGCTGGGTCCACCCCAGACGGTGGACCTTCACGGACAGTTGGGTCCACCCCAGGTGAAGTACCATCACGGACAGCTGAGTCCATCCCAAGTGAGGAACCTTTACGAACAGCAAGGAACCACCTCACATGAAGGACCCTCACGGACAGCTGGGTCCATCCCAGGTGAGTGACCCTCACTGATAGCTGGGTCCACCCCAGGTGAAGAACGATCACGGACAGCTGGGTCCACCCCAGGTGAAGGACCTTCACGGACAGCTCGATCCACTCCAGGTGAAAGACCCCACTGACAGCTGGGTCCTCCCCAGGTAATGGACCTTCACGGACAGCTGTGTCCACCCCAGGTGATGGACCCTTAATGACAGCTGGGTCCACCTGAGGTGAAGGACCATCGCGGACACCTGGGTTCACTCCATGTGATGTACCTACATGGACAGCTGGGTCAACCACAGGTGAATTACCTTCAGGGACAGCTGGGTCCACCCCAGGTGATGGACCCTCACTGACAGCTGGGTCCATCTTAGTTGAAGGACCTCCACTGACAGCTCGGTCCACCCCAGGTGATGGACCGTCACTGACAGCTGGGTCCACCCAAGGTGGAGGACACATCACTGACGGTTGAGTCCACCCCAGGTGAAAGACTATCACTGACAGCTGGGTTCACCCCAGGTGAAGGACCATCACGGATAGCTGGATCCACCACAGGTGAAGGACCATCAATGAAAGCTGGGTCAACCCCAGGTGAAGGACCATCACTGACAGCTGGGTCCACCCCAGATGAAGAACCTTCGGGGACACCTGAGTCCACACCGGGTGTATTATCTTCAGGGACAGCTGGGTCCTCCTCAGGTGAAAGACCATCAATGACAGCTGGGTCCACCCCAGGTGAAAGACCTTCACGGAGAGCTGGGTCCACACCAGGTGAAGGACCATCATGGACAACAGGGTCCACCCCAGGTAATGGACCCTCGTGGACTGCTGAGTGCACCCCACGTGGTGGATCCTCAAAGACAACTGGATCCACCCCAGATAGAAGGGCCTTCTGGGGCAGGTGAGTCCATTCAAGGTGATGGACCTTCACGGACAGCTGGGTTCACACCAAGTGATGGAGCCTCAAGGACAGCTGGGCCCACCCCATCTAAAGGACCTAAACGGATACCTGGGTTCACACCAAGTGATGGAGCCTCAAGGACAGCTGGGCCCACCCCATCTAAAAAACCTTCACGGACAGTTGGGTCCACCCCAGGTGATGGACCCTCACTGACAGCTGATCTGTCCCTTTAACCATTGATTCCTTCTGGGTTAATGAGGCTGGAACATGTATATAATATAGGGTTTTAGTAGCGAAACCCAATTGTCTGTTATCCATTTATTTAGGTACTACCTCAGATACAGTTCCAAGTGTATATCATCGTAATTTAATCACTGTAGCTAAGATGAGAACAGAGGCTATGTTAAATTGCTCTGCCAAGTAAGTCCTGTCGATGAGCGGTGAATGATAATGAGCAGGGACCCATTGAGGGAGAACGAAAATATATCCGACGTCCTCCCTCGAGGGAAGATGGAACCATCCACGATGGCTCTCAATAACGTCTTCTTCTAGTCAAGGACAAGTGATTGTGGGCACTTCATGCCCGGTGGCGAGTCCGGTGGTACAGTTTACCAAAGTGTGAAAGTTCGAACGCTCGTGCTTGGCTAGCGTGCAACAGCCGGAAGGCTGGCAGCGTACAGCAACATCATTTTCCATCATAAATAAAATGGTTAATTAATGTCTTCCTAAAGAAACCTCAGACATGGGACCAGGTTTGTTCCACTCTACGAATCTTTTGTGATTTTTCCACCAAGTTTCATGAAAAACGATTGTGCCGTTTCGGCTGCCCAGAACAGACACACACACAGACTCACGGCTATTCCTATAGTATATGAAATAATCATGGTCGTGGTTGTTATAATCATGGTCGTGGTTGTTATAATCATGATCGTGCTTGTTATAATCATGATCGTGGGTGTTATAATCATAGGCGTGGTTGCTATAAGCATAGTCGTGGTTATTATAATCATAGTCGTAGTTGTTATAATCATGGTCGTAGGTGTTATAATCATGGTCGTAGATGTTATAATCATGGTCGTGGTTGCTATAATCATAATCGTGGTTGTTGTAATCATAGTCGTGGTTGATATAATCATGGTCGTGGTTGTTATAATCATGGTCGTGGTCGTGATGCTTACAGTATCTAATATACTATAAGAAGGAATAGAATAAAGGTTAGAATAATTAATTAAATAAATATTCGCCATAAGGAGAGGTTAAAATCATAAAAAGAAAATTATTATGAATCACCAATGATCATTACAAGATAAATTATATAATGATGAGAAGTGACCTTGATTCTGGTTATGTTAGTCACCATCTGCTTAAGTCATCACCTGTGTTAAGTCATCATAGTCATCATCTACGTTAGTCAGTTTTAGGCCCATCTCACATGACTGACCGACCATGGATGTTCTATCCGCGCGAGGGTGTTAGTTTTCAAAGCGTCTTATTATTTACGCTGGTGGATGTAAGACCTCCTACCCTCACCGACGCAGCTATGGTCAATTTGGTGTTATTCTTATTTATAAATGCCTTCTAATCTGCCTCAAGTCTATCTGTCCTGTCTATTGCCATCCCAACTGTCTGTTCGTCTGTGTGGTGTTTGAATGTAAGCCCGTCTGTACTCTTTGTGTCGTGAAATCTGTCTGTCTTATCCGTTGTTGTCGTGTGTTTGCCTGTTTGTCTAATGTGAACCAGTCAGTCAGCTGTCTGTCTGTCATGTTAGTTGCAATATTGTCTATTTGTGCATGTATGAATCTGTCTATTTTTGTCAACCATCTGTCTGTTTCACTGTCTATATTCACCCTGTGTCTATTGTAGTCATCTTCTCCATACATTCCTGTTATTATCTTTTTATCTCTTCTCCTTTTCCATGAGCCACAGGAATAAGTTTACACTGTGGCTGTAAGGTCGTCTGGTAACGTTGGAACTGCACATCCAGACGCTTGATGAAACTCAGCTCACCCCACCTGTTATCTCTAACTATTTTCTGTTTTCCCTTCTTTATGCTTCTATTTACTCATCTTCCTTCCTTTACTAATCCAAACAACATTAAGAAAAAGTAGGCTAAGAAAAAAAGTGTGGGGAGGAGGTGGGAGCTGTAAGATAACTGCAATCGTGGGCTGACAGCATACAGCGAATGAGAGTGTGCCAAGTCCGTAGACTTGCATCGTTTTTCAGCGTAAATAAAATGGTTATGTAATGGCTTCCTAAAGAAACCATCAATATGGGACCAGGTTTTTTCCACTCTACGAATTTTTTGCGATTGTTCCACCAAGTTTGATGAAAAACGATTGTGCCGTTTCGGCTGCCCAGAACAGACAGACAGACACACACACACACACACACACACACACACACACACACACACACACACACACACACACACACACGCCTGGCCGTATAGTATATTAGATATCAAACTACTGCTTGCATTAGGTGGCCAGAGAGGTGGCTACTTAGTGTCTTAGCTAAGCACTAAGTGACACGACTTCCCGCGGGCACACCTTAACACGTGCTCTGAACATGCTACCTCATAGCTAGTGGAAAGTTACAGAGGGTGATCGATTATGTAAATCAAATGTAATTAACCCATTTATATAATACTTCTGCCTATAAGACAGGGGCTATTACACAGCTGGGTCCACCCCAGGTGAAGAACCTTTACTGACAACTGGCTCCACCCCAGGTGATGGACCCATACGGATACCTGGATCCACCCCAGGTGAAGGACCCTCACTGAAAGCTGGATCCACCCCAGGTGAAGGACCAGCATGGACTGCTGGGCCCACCCCAGGTGATAAACCCATACAGATACCTGGGTCCACCCCAGGTGATGGACATTCACTGACAGCTGGGCCCACTCCAGGTTAAGGACTAACACGGACAGTTTGGTCCACCCCAGGTGATGGACCTACACGGACAACTGGTTCCACCCCAAGTGGACCATCACTAACAGCTGGGACCACCCCAGGTTAAGGACCAACACGGACAGTT
Source organism: Homarus gammarus (assembly GCA_958450375.1). Lineage (NCBI taxonomy): Eukaryota > Metazoa > Arthropoda > Malacostraca > Decapoda > Nephropidae > Homarus > Homarus gammarus. The sequence goes on along the minus strand of CAUDMG010001671.1, from coordinate 65,588 downwards.
GGGTCCACCCTAGGTGAAGGACCATCACAGACAGTTGGATCCACCCCAGGTAAAGGACCATCACTGACAGCTGGGTCCACCCCAGGTGAAGGACCATCACGGACAGTTGGGTCCACCCCAGGTGAAGGACCATCACGGACAGCTGGGTCATCCCTAGGTGAGGACCATTATGGACAGCTTCTTCCACGCCAGGTGAAGGACCATCACTGACAGCTGAGTCCACGCCAGGTGAAGGACCATCACGGACAGCTGGCTCATCCCCAGGTGACGGATCATCATGGACAGCTTCTTCCACCCCAGATGAAGGACCATCAGGGACAGCTGGGCCCACCCCTGGTGAAGGACCATCACGGACAGCTGGGCCCACCCCAGGTGAAGGACCATCACGGACAGCTGGGCCCACCCCAGGTGAAGGACCATCACGGACAGCTGGGCCCACCCCAAGTGAAGGACCATCACGGACAACTAGGTCCACCCCAGATGAAGGACCATCACGGACAGCCTGGTCCATTTCAGATAAACGCAAATTATCATTTTATAAAATTTAGAATAATAGAAGCGTCCATCACCAACAGTATTGAATTTATACATGACTCCACTGAACTTAGTTGAAAGGTATTTGGCTGTAAACAACACAACTTCACACAACTATACATCACCTTCAGTATTGTTCTTCACGAGCTCTTAGTATCCATGGCATTTGATGGATATGTAACAGTAAGAATAACTTTCAGTCAGATCACGGACTCGTATATGGGTGGCTTCCCTTCTATCTTGGAGTACTTATGTGCACTGTACGACAGGTAATAGTAGGTAGTAGACAGCATCAAACAGGGTGGTACTACTGCCTGGGAAGATATTGGAGCATGATGCGTTGTCTAATGGTAAACCCTTCTGCCATATCGCATCACAAATATTGTGATCAAGTCCCAGGCTGCTGATCTGACTTTCTGCCTCATTTACACTTAATTACACTGTTTAAGTTGTTTCTCTTACTTTCACAACATTACATGCATATATCGTTTCTCACTTTTTATATTTATTATTATTATTATTATTATTAGTATTAGTATTATTATTATTATTATTATTATTATTATTATTATTATTATTATTATTATTATTATTATTATTATTATTATTATTATTATTATTATTATTATTATTATCATTATTATTATCATTATTATTATTATTATTGTTATTATTATTATTATTATTATTATTATTATTATTATTATTATATTTTCGCCCCCAGGCCCTGATGTGAGTCATTGATGGGCTTGGTGGGCTAATCCCGTAAAAAAAAATCTGGGCAGTTCACAACAGCATTGTCTGAATTGGCCAACAGGAACAACATCCAATTGTAAGACATGAAATCTAGCACCTTACGTATGCAGACAACCATGCATATTAGAAATGTGGGACACCTCCCCTCTTAGGTAGGTCTTTATCATGACATGTGAAGGTTTTGAATCTTCATCAAGGGATGAGGAAGAGCCAGTCTAACAATGCTGAGGAATGATTTGACTGCCGGCTAATGAAGAACTAGGGTAAGCATTTGGATATTGCTTCAGCTAGAATGTTTTCTCAGCTGGGTGTGAGCAGTTGTCAACAACACTTTGATTCCCAGGGTTTGTTCATCAGGGTGGTTTTCTTTATGCCTGTGCTCTTCAACTGCATAATACTGGTGATAGACTGGTTGTAGCCGAGTAGTAGTAGGATGATGTCACTTACAAGCGAGCTGAAATGGAAGCTAAGTTTTGGAATGATACAGTAAGGAAATTGGACTGGATCCAAAGTAAAAAGTAGGACTTGAAGTCATCAGATTGTAGAACTGGAGCTGAAGAAGGAAAGGCTGATTGAAGTCAGCAGATTACTTATATAAATGGAGCCAATGAAGTGGCATTATATTGTTCATCTTCGGCAAGTTGTATGTCATGTTCCACCAGTGTGCTCACACCAAGACTCTTTGCTTAAAAATTTGATTTTTTTTTAATCTGGTAAAGTTATGATCATCATTCAGATACATAACTTTAATTTTAACTTTATGAAGGAACTGAAAAAAAAATATCTAATTCAATGCTAATATTATTAAAAATTTCTGGATACTGATTTTATTCGTCAATCAATGAATCAATCAATCATTCAATCAATTAGAGTACGGTCCTCATAACTAATGGTTAGCAACCACAGTTCTTCACTTAAATGTTCCCGGGCTGATTTTACTAATCCTCCAAGATTTTGTATATTTCTGGGAACCCAGTTTTCATTTCATTCACCCATCCTAGTCAGTGCCTTCCATTGCTCTCCTACCCTTAACTTTGTCCATTAATATTTCTGTTATTATCCTTTAGATTACTGAATACTGTTTTCGTTGATCTATTCTTGTTTATGGATTTATTTCCAAGTTGAAAATAACCATTACTTTCGTCTTTACAGCATTAATTCTTAACTCATATCCTTCAACTATTTACACTAATCTGTTAACCAGTTTTTACTATCTATAATAAGAGCAGTATCATCTGCATAGCGTTAATTTGATATTACTTAACAGTTAACTTTTATTCCTTCATTATCAATTATATCTTGTCTCACTAAGAATTCTGAATATAATTATACAATGTGAGTCTATCTCCAACCTTGTCTTACTCCCTGTCTTACTTTGACCCAATTAATAAGTTAAATTTTTACTAACACTGCAGCCTTCCGTTGCTTGTAAAGATTCTTTTGAATTATAATATCGCCTTCATTAATGTCTATTTTTTCCAAGACCTCTATAAGTTAATTGTGTTTTACCTTATCTAAAACCCCTTCACTTAAAACACTCACACCAAATATAGTTTCGCTAGTTCCCTTTCTCTTTCTAAATCCGTTTTAATCTTCAGAAAACTCACAAGCTATTGTAAATTGTATTATACTTAATTTTATGTTTAATACAACTTTTCAGGCATGACTTATTAAGCTAATTGTTCTAAACATGGTGCACTCTAAGGCTCCTGGCTTTTTACGTAATAATAAACTGGGAAGGACTCCTTTGAAGTACAGGTATATAGAATTACATATTTAAGTCAACCATTTTATCCCATTCTTGCCCGCTTGTTTTATAAATTCTGCTGAAAGCCGATCAACCACACAATCTTTATCATTTATTTATTTATTTTTTAATTTTGCTCACAACTGGGTCAACTTCTGATTCCAGAATCAGTACTGTAGTTCCATTTTTATTTCTTATTCGTTTCTTACCTCTACTTCTACGTACTCTGCATATCCCTCTTTTACGCATGCCACAAACAGAATCTTATTACTTTACTTTTAATAATCTCACCACATTTATTTCCGTTTTTCTGGTTCATTTGATTAATATTTCTGCACATTCCCCAACAAATATATCTTCTGCCATCATCTTTCATCTCCCTGCATTTCCTTTTTATATCATCTTCCTTGCCCTGTCTACAATCATTTTTAATTTATTTGTTAAGTTTTTGTAAGCCTCACTTTGTTTTCTCATATTTCTTCGTCTATCCATTTTCAATACAATTTCATTTGTCATCCGTTCACTTTTAGCCTCATTCTTCCTATGTTCTATAAGGTTTTCCCCATTCTCTTGCATTACGGCTTTGTAGCTATTAAATTATTGTCTTGGTTCTTGTTAATCAAACTAACCCTCTAGCATTACTGAAAATTAATTTTTCACTTTGAGCTTCCCTAATTCTCATTTGTTTTGTCCATATTTATTTATGTTTTTAATTTTGAAGTTTAAGCATCACTAAACTCATTACTGGGACATGATCTGACCCACAATCTGACCCTGGCTAGGTCTTGGTTCGGAATATTGAATTTATGAATTTGATTTGAATTACTTTGTAATTATTTGATTTCTGTATGTTATTTACATTGTCATGGTGTGAGACTCAATTATTATAGATATTCCTAGGGTGTTGTTCAAACTATGTATTTGCAAGTATTATCTTGTTTTCTTTACAAAATTCCATTAATATTACACTTCACGGTGTTTTTTTTTCTTTTTTTACATCTTCGTGAAACTTTTCTAAGACTTCGTCCTCACTATCATTTATTGGTGCATGAACCTGTATTATTACCAAGTCCAAAGGTTTAGCATAAACTTGACTTACAAAATTCTATCTGATACTGTCCAGTATCCCTTTACACTACTGCTCAACTTCTGGTTTACAAGAATACCAACACCTCTCTCATGTTTTTCACCACCTGAATAAATGAAGCAAAAATCTTCACCGCTAATGCTATTTGAACTGGTCGACCTTACTTCACTTAATCCCAGAATGTCCCATTGCAATAATTTCATTTCCCTACAAAAATTACATATTTACCAGCCTCATATAAAGTCCTCATCATTCCATGTTCAAACCTTGATTTTTTGCTTGTTAATTCTTAATCTTTCCGTATTTGTGTTTAATGTCCAAGACTTTGATTTGCCCGGAAGCATGCGGTTGGACCTTTAGATGACGATGATCCAACAGGAACGCCCTAATATTGTTTATGTCTGTCTATGGTTGTCTAAGGGGAAGACAATGGATGCCCCAAATTTTTTCTCATCAGAAATTAATTAAAGGTAGTAGAAAAAAATTGGGAATGAACTATGGGGCGTAGAGGTCCCTCATACCTCACTCTGGTAAAGAACCAGCCCATCACCTGTAGAATTTGCCTATTTAGCGACGATCCACTTTTAACTTCTTATTTGAAGTTACAAGATAGGAACTTTATACCCATCCCAGGTAGTTGAAAGTGCTTCGTTCGAGGCCCCCTTTACAACATGGTAAGGCAAATTCGGGCATTAGATAAAGTTGTGCCTTGTGGGGGAGTTTGTTCATAAGTATGGTTAAATAGAAGTTTGGTCTTCTTAGGATTCCCCAGGTAGTCTTCAGTCTTCCTAAAACAGTAAAGTTTTATCAGATTTACATGAACTAGTCTGGTAGATCTCTGCATTAATAATGTACTGAATAGGACCAAGTTTTTTTACAACTTTGCAGGACCTACTGACTTTTTACCTGAAGGGCCATTTGTGGATTAGGCATGTAAATTAAAATTTGGTTACCTGGGTAATGTTGTTCTAATGCTCCCAGTGACACAGGATGATAGGCAGTAGACAAATATTGCTTAACTCCTCATAGCTACATAACCTGAGGAAATAGCTGAATGGAAATGTTTGTCCATCAGTCAGACAGTGTCCTTTGGGGGGTCGAATAATGTATAATAACTATAAATAAAAAAAAAAGAAATACAAAAACCTTATTGAGTCTGACTTTTAAAGGGTACTATTTCTGAGCTTAAATTATATTTCGTGTAGTGATTGGGAATTTTTGCAATCAACTGAATTTTTTCACTGAACAAATATTCAATATTTTCTAACACTATTACCATCTACCGTCTAAACGCTATGAGATTTGATTGTTTTACATGTTGGGAATAATAACATTAGATCACTTCTCTCTAACTCTTCAGTTGAAATTTCATTATCAGGAACACTATTAACAATATGACATTAGGGTGTGTCATAGGAGGGAAGATCAGCTAAAACTAATGGCCCATCACTTTTTTGGTTGATTTTAGTGTATATAAACAGAAAATAATTTCAGTTTCAATATTTTGCAACCTTTTGCTAGGTAAATTTTAGCGTGAAATTTATCGAAAATCTAACGTACAGCTGCATTAGTGCATTACAATTAAATAGTGAACATTGCTTTCTGACTTCATTCTTTAACAACCCAACTAACAATATTTTTTTCTGTTTCAGATTCTGATGCATTTATAAGTTGATAATATTTGCGATGGCTGCTTGTGTCAGGACGAGGAACCAAAAATCCAGCCATCTCAGTCACTATCTTGGGTCTGGGAGAGAGCTCCTGAAGTCGGAGTTGCCTACATTGAGAGATGCTTTGAGATACGGTGTTTTAATCAGGCAAATCAGTGAAAAGAACCAAAGAACTTACACAAACAAAGACATTGCCAGTGATATGACCAAAGCTGTCTTGGCACAGTACACTCTGGCTAACGCTCAGTTCAAGCCTCCAGTCATAACAAGTCAGAAGAAGATTAGTGAGAGACTGCTAGCCAGTTGCGAAAAGGCAAGAGATATCTCTCTTGGGAGAGGAAAACTTGCAGTTAAGGACAGCTTTGCCAAGCAACTGGACCAGTTATTTGACATTATTACTTGCAAGTGCCCAATTGTTCTCTGTCCTGAGTTTGGATGCGATCGTGACTGTAAATCCTAGGCCCACATCTCCTGTATTTGCAAGCGTGAACTGAAGATTCCTGTGATCGAACTGGCATTTGTCAAAGCGCAGAGAGAGAAGACTGGCAGCATAGGGGCTCTCATGATTTCTAGCCAAGATATTCCGGAGTCCAAGAGACAGGAGGCTGCCACAGAGAGACAGAAGAGGAGAAGAGTTGCCGAGGAAAAGAGACTTGAGAAGGCCCAGGGTGAGGTAAAAAAGGCCGATGATTGGAGTCAAGCTGATTCAGAGTTTAATGACTTCCCCATGGCTGATCCGAGTGCTGACCAGGAGAATGGTGACTTTGTCCCTAACCCAGAAAATAATGATCCCAAACCTTCCAGGCATAAGATTCGAAATAGGAAAGATATCCCGAGCATAGCTCTGGCCAGCATGCGTCACCACACTGGTCTCAGAGAAACTACAGAGATAGCAACAGCTGCCTGGATTGACGGTGGTTTGATAACACCTGATGATGTTCACCTGGTGATAGATCATAACAAAGTAAGGAGAGCTCAGGAGAAACTTGTCAGTAACCTAGAAGAGGAGTTTGATAAGGGGATAAGAGAAAATGGAATCAATTGTTTGTTCTTTGATGGGAGAAGGGATGACACTAAAGTGTTCATGAAAGTTGGAGATTCTGACAAGTTGTTCCCTGCCATGGTGAAGGAGGAACACTACTCCTGCTGCAGTGAACCAGGAGGGAAGTATTTGTGGCATTTCACTTAAGAGAAAGATGACACCAGGAAACCAGCTGAGATAGTGGCAGAAAACATTGTGAACTGGCTCAGAGAGAGGAACGTAGACCAGACCCCGCAGGCCATTGGACGGGACAGCACCAACACGAACACAGGGTGGCAAGGGGGGGTCGTACAGTGGATAGAGCGGAAGATTGGGAGGAAGCTGGTCTGGATTGTTTGTGACCTCCACACCAACGAGTTGCCACTCAGACATCTGATCCAGGAGCTGGATGGCAAGACTCTTTCAAACAACAGATGGTCTGGTCCTCTTGGCAAGATGCTGGACTCTACCACTGAGTTAGAAATATATCCGAGCTTTGAAAAAATCACAGTTGGCCCTCCACTCGTTGAGCTTGCACATACTGTCATTGACGACCTGAGTACTGACCAGTACTATGGTTACATGATTTGCAGTGCCATCAAAACTGGGGTCATGCCTGATAGACTTGCTTACCTGCAGATAGGTCCAGTCTCACATTCTAGGAGGCTCACAACGGCTCTCAGGTTCTGCAGAATTTGGGTCGCTCATCAAAAACTGAAAGGGAACCAGCTTCACAACCTGAGACTTATTGTCCAATTCATCGTGAGTGTCTACTTGCCAAATTGGTTCAACACCAAGGTCAAGTCATCGTTCTCCGAAGGTCCGAGGCATGTTCTCTTCCAGCTTGAGCTCCTGAGGAATCAGCCAAGGAAGGTTGTTCAGATTGTGGAGCAGACTGTGAGGAGATCTTCCTGGTATGCTCATCCCGAGGCAGTTCTGCAGACAATGCTCTGCATTAAGGATGAGGAGGAGAGAAGAGTGGCAGTCAAAAAGATTTTGGATATGAGACTTATGAGAGGATCTGGGCATGACGAATCAGTTGGTGACGATTCCTTCAGGGTCAGGAAGACTCCTGAAGTCAATCTAGGTGCCAAGACCCTCACTGATCTCATAGATCTGGATAACATCCAGGCTGGCAGTGAGCCCCCTCTTACCTGCAGCCTCACCAATGTTCAAGTCAGAGCTTTCCTGGACAACCCCATGCATGTCCCTGCCTGGTCCTCGCACACCCAGAGTATAGAGCGTTGTGTACAGCAAGTGAGCGAGGCCAGCAGTCACGTGTACAGCCAGGAGAGGAGGGAAGGCTACATCCGAGCTCAGGTGGTCAGCAGGGAGGTGATGAGTAGAAACAGAAGCAAGAAAGACATGTTCTCTATGGTGTGCAGCAACACCGGGTCGTAGTAGTAAAACCGGTTTTTGTATTAGATGATTTTGTTTTCTAAAGGAATATTAAATTTAATAAATGTGTCAAGATCATTCGTTTCACTATTCTGGATCATTTTTATCCTAATAAATTAACCTGATACATTTACTTTACTTTAAATAAGCTATTTAGTGGTGTTGGTAAAAGGGTGGGAATACTGAATTTTCATAAGATTTCAAGTTAAAATTTACCTAGCAAAAAATGAAAACGTTTCAAATCTGAAGATATCACATGATTCTGCACATAGAACTACATCATTAATACCATGGGCCGATTCTTCAAACTCAAAAAAAAAAAAATTCGCCTCCGTATGACACACCTTAATATGTAGTGATGATGGATTGTGTTATATGTAGTGATGATGGATGATGTTAAATGTAGTGATGATGGGTGGTGTTATATGTAGTGATGAAGGATGGTGTTATAAGTAGTGATGATGGATGATGTTAAATGTAGTGATGGGTGGTGTTATATGTAGTGATGAAGGATGGCTTAAGTGTGATGATGGTGTGATATGTAGTGTTGATGGATGGTGTATATGTAGTGTTGATGGATGGTGTTATATGTAGTGATGATTAGACAATAAAATAATAACAGTTAATGAACTATTGATCTTTGGCCTTACACGGTGCTACATGCATTCCATTGAGTGGTAGAAACGAGGTCTACCACATGTCCATGTCTTGATCTGGCTGAAAGAGAAACTTCGACCGAACATAATTGACAACTGCACACGAACAGAGTTTCCTGATCCTGAAGAAGATCCAGTTCTCTATGAGATTATCAAGAAGCAAATGATTCATGGAGGTTTTACAGCAGTGTTGCGACCTGGAACAGACAGTGAAATAACAGTAGACAACAAATGGGTGGTCCCCTACAATCCTCTTTTGAGTAAAGCATTCAATGCGCACATCAATGTGGAGTTCTGCAATTCAGTCAGGTCCATCAAGTATGTCCGCAAATACGTCAACAAAGTCTCTGACTAAGCGATCTTGGCATTGGAAAAGGATGGAAATCATGATGAGGTGACACAGTTTCAGCAAGGCCGTTATATATGTAGCAATGAAGCCCTATGGAGAATTTGTAATTTTCCCATACACGAACGATGTCCAACAGTAGTTCATTTGGCTGTTCACCTGGAAAATGGACAAAGAGTTTACTTCACAGAAAAGTCCCTCCACAATCAAATGGCAAATCCTGCTGATACGACCCTCACTGCATTCTTCAAGCTTTCACAGGAAGATGAGTTTGCTGAAATACTCCTGTATGTTGACGTACCCAAGTTCTACATATGGCAGGCTTCAATGAAAAAGTTCCAGAGAAGAGCTCAAGGATCCGATATTGAAGGATATCCAGGGATAAAGTCAGGGACGTGTCTACACGGTTCACCCCAACAATTTTGAATGCTATTGTTTGAGACTACTTTTGCACCACATCCGTGGCCTAACAGCATATGTAGCACTCAAGACAGTGTCACTGGAATGACACTTAGAAGAGGCAGCAGCTACTCAATCGCCAATGAGAATGAGGAACCTGTTTGCCATCATGATTGCTACATGTGGACTTTCCAACCCAAGCCAGCTCTGGAAAAACCACCAAGAAAGTCTTTCAGAGGATCTGCTTCATCAAGCAAGAAGAGAACATCCTGGTCAAGAGATTGAGTTCATGGATGACATGTTCAACAGAGCTTTGATCATGCTGGAAGACAAAGTGATGGAGCTAGGCGGAAAAAACCTGACTGATTTTGGATTGCCTTCCCCAAACCGAGAAGAACCAGTAGTTGCAAACAGGGAGTTGCTCAAAGAGACAGACTACTCAGTTGAAGTTCTGGTGAATTTTCTTGAAGAAAATGAGCCTCACCTGGTGCCTGATCAAGCAAATGCTTATGAACAGATCTTGCAAGCGATACAAGCGGAGCAGGTAGGTATGATCTTTCTCGATGCACCTGGCGGGACAGGAAAAACATTCCTGATCAACCTTCTGTTGGCCAAAGTACGTCATCAGGGGAAAATTGCTCCTGCTGTGTTGGGCGATACAAGGATTAAGGAAGTGGGTAGTGTTATGCCGAGGCAAATTTATTATTATAGTTTTTATGAACTAGGTGATCTAATCATTGTCTATTACAGGCAGCAGTTATCTTGGCAAGTTTTGGGAGATTTTCTTGTACAGATTGATGTATTATCCATGTATCAGTTTTCTAGAATGTATTTCATTTACTAACGCATTGTAAGCCTAGATCATTCTCGAACTCTCCAGGCGTATCTCGTTCCGACCTGCAGCGCCTGGATGTCACTAGAATGCTCTAGGTCTCTGAAGAGAGGCATAAATTGCACCAGTCTAGGGGAATAGTCGACCGCTTCTGTTCAGAGTGTGAAGTACAACCCTTGTGACAGCTGGAGGTAATTGGTGTTCAATTATTGTGTAATTGTTGAGAGTGATATAAAGTGAAGAAAAAAACTAAGGAATTGGACACTTGTAGTGTGCTGACTATATATATATATTCGAAGTGAGAAGTTCAGTGGTAAAGACATACCCTGGGAACAGTTTTGTGAAGACTTAGTGATCATTAAAGAAGACTACAGCTCACAAGTGAGTTTCTGTGACCCGGTGGAAGTCTACCTGCCTGTTGTTTGTCTGTACACTGAAACCGATCGTCGGGAAATTATTGAAGACTGGCGGGAAAACCAGTGGTAATTCGACGACACACACTAGAGGAAACGCAGCCTTCCGGGCGGCTCTTTCGCTAGGCCGCGGTAGGACGCCACCTTCCGGGAGGCTCCACATTGTCTCACTGTAGTGCATTAAGGTAGACCACATTTTTGGTTTTGCCATTTGCAGCAAGTATGTACAGATTTTTGCCAGTTCCCACTCTGGAGCATCCAACATAGAACTGTCCATGAGAGAAGCAAGGAAACACCAGGTTTAGGCCATCTATCTTTAGGGACTGTCCCTGGCTTTTGTAGATGGTCATGGCAAAGCTCACTTTAACCAGGAACTGAAGTCGCTTGAACTGAAATAGCAGGTCAGTGGTGATGAGAGGTATCCTTGGTATAAAAACGTCCTCTCCTTTAGTTTTTCCTGTCAGTATTGTAGCTTCCAGTACATGTGGCATCATGTTCTTCACCACCAGTCTTGTGCCATTGCAGAGGATTGGTGGTTCAAGATTTCTTAAGAGCATTATTGGAGTTCCAGTCTTGAGAGTGAGGTGGTGAGGAGGCATTCCAGCGGGCTCCAAAGAATTAAGGAATTCTGCAGGGCACTGGACTGCTTGGTCCTGGTCGATTACTGTATCAACAGATTTGATTGGGGTCTCACTGCCCGGAAGCTGTTTGAGTAGATTTCAGCCACTGTTTCATTCTTTGGTGCCAGAATTGCGCGTTCACGCAGCCGCTTGTGATCTATGTAGTGGTGAATAATGTTTGGGTAGACCATGTTAGTGAGCTCAGTTGAGGACTTTACAACATTTCCACATCCTTGAGGAATGATTATTTGTCCTTCTAATTCAACAGGGAAAGTTCCATTCCCAATCTGTAGTAGAAGGTTTGCAAACCGCCCAGCATCCTAAACCTCCTTGTAGATGTACTCTCATGTTCGTGGATAGGGTGAGTGTCTGAACACTTCTCCAAAGGTATGATGCCTTGAGGCACGCATTCAGTTCATCAGCTGGGGTGCTTCGAGGAATGACAGATAGGGTCTGGCGAAAGTCTCCAGCAATGACCATTGTAATGCCACCCATAAGCTGGTCATTTTCTTGTATGTCTTGTAAGGTCCTCTCCAATGCTTCAAACGCTAGCCTGTGAGACATAGTGCATTCATCCCAGACTATGAGGCTGCATTTTTCTAAGAGTTTTGCCTTTGCCGATCCTTTTTTGATGTTGCACACTGGATTCTCATTGTGAGCAAGGTTGAGAGGCAGTTTAAAAGTTGAGTGTGCAGTACGTCCTCCTTCTAGTAGTGTTGCAGCAATGCCTGAGGATTCCACAGCAGGAGCAATTTTCCCCTGATGACGTACTTTGGCCAACAGAAGGTTGATCAGGAATGTTTTTCCTGTCCCGCCAGGTGCATCGAGAAAGATCATACCTACCTGCTCCGCTTGTATCGCTTGCAAGATCTGTTCATAAGCATTTGCTTGATCAGGCACCAGGTGAGGCTCATTTTCTTCAAGAAAATTCACCAGAACTTCAACTGAGTAGTCTGTCTCTTTGAGCAACTCCCTGTTTGCAACTACTGGTTCTTCTCGGTTTGGGGAAGGCAATCCAAAATCAGTCAGGTTTTTTCCGCCTAGCTCCATCACTTTGTCTTCCAGCATGATCAAAGCTCTGTTGAACATGTCATCCATGAACTCAATCTCTTGACCAGGATGTTCTCTTCTTGCTTGATGAAGCAGATCCTCTGAAAGACTTTCTTGGTGGTTTTTCCAGAGCTGGCTTGGGTTGGAAAGTCCACATGTAGCAATCATGATGGCAAACAGGTTCCTCATTCTCATTGGCGATTGAGTAGCTGCTGCCTCTTCTAAGTGTCATTCCAGTGACACTGTCTTGAGTGCTACATATGCTGTTAGGCCACGGATGTGGTGCAAAAGTAGTCTCAAACAATAGCATTCAAAATTGTTGGGGTGAACCGTGTAGACACGTCCCTGACTTTATCCCTGGATATCCTTCAATATCGGATCCTTGAGCTCTTCTCTGGAACTTTTTCATTGAAGCCTGCCATATGTAGAACTTGGGTACGTCAACATACAGGAGTATTTCAGCAAACTCATCTTCCTGTGAAAGCTTGAAGAATGCAGTGAGGGTCGTATCAGCAGGATTTGCCATTTGATTGTGGAGGGACTTTTCTGTGAAGTAAACTCTTTGTCCATTTTCCAGGTGAACAGCCAAATGAACTACTGTTGGACATCGTTCGTGTATGGGAAAATTACAAATTCTCCATAGGGCTTCATTGCTACATATATAACGGCCTTGCTGAAACTGTGTCACCTCATCATGATTTCCATCCTTTTCCAATGCCAAAATCGCTTAGTCAGAGACTTTGTTGACGTATTTGCGGACATACTTGATGGACTTGACTGAATTGCAGAACTCCACATTGATGTGCGCATTGAATGCTTTACTCAAAAGAGGATTGTAGGGGACCACCCATTTGTTGTCTACTGTTATTTCACTGTCTGTTCCAGGTCGCAACACTGCTGTAAAACCTCCATGAATCATTTGCTTCTTGATAATCTCATAGAGAACTGGATCTTCTTCAGGATCAGGAAACTCTGTTCGTGTGCAGTTGTCAATCATGTTCGGTCGAAGTTTCTCTTTCAGCCAGATCAAGACATGGACATGTGGTAGACCTCGTTTCTACCACTCAATGGAATGCATGTAGCACCGTGTAAGGCCAAAGATCAATAGTTCATTAACTGTTATTATTTTATTGTCTAATCATCACTACATATAACACCACCCATCATCACTACATATAACACCATCCATCAACACTACATATCACACCATCCATCATCACTACTTATAACACCATCCTTCATCACTACATATAACACCACCCATCATCACTACATTTAACATCATCCATCATCACTACATATAACACAATCCATCATCACTACATATTAAGGTGTGTCATACGGAGGCGAATTTTTTTTTTTTTGAGTTTGAAGAATCGGCCCATGGTATTAATGATGTAGTTCTATGTGCAGAATCATGTGATATCTTCAGATTTGAAACGTTTTCATTTTTTGCTAGGTAAATTTTAACTTGAAATCTTATGAAAATTCAGTATTCCCACCCTTTTACCAACACCACTAAATAGCTTATTTAAAGTAAAGTAAATGTATCAGGTTAATTTATTAGGATAAAAATGATCCAGAATAGTGAAACGAATGATCTTGACACATTTATTAAATTTAATATTCCTTTAGAAAACAAAATCATCTAATACAAAAACCGGTTTTACTACTACGACCCGGTGTTGCTGCACACCATAGAGAACATGTCTTTCTTGCTTCTGTTTCTACTCATCACCTCCCTGCTGACCACCTGAGCTCGGATGTAGCCTTCCCTCCTCTCCTGGCTGTACACGTGACTGCTGGCCTCGCTCACTTGCTGTACACAACGCTCTATACTCTGGGTGTGCGAGGACCAGGCAGGGACATGCATGGGGTTGTCCAGGAAAGCTCTGACTTGAACATTGGTGAGGCTGCAGGTAAGAGGGGGCTCACTGCCAGCCTGGATGTTATCCAGATCTATGAGATCAGTGAGGGTCTTGGCACCTAGATTGACTTCAGGAGTCTTCCTGACCCTGAAGGAATCGTCACCAACTGATTCGTCATGCCCAGATCCTCTCATAAGTCTCATATCCAAAATCTTTTTGACTGCCACTCTTCTCTCCTCCTCATCCTTAATGCAGAGCATTGTCTGCAGAACTGCCTCGGGATGAGCATACCAGGAAGATCTCCTCACAGTTAACCACAAGGAAAGAAGAAAACACGAAGTTCCCAAGAGCTTTCGTGTAATTCACATCTTCAGGGGTGAGTACAGACTCTGTGAATTACACAAAAGCGCTTGGGAACTTCGTGTTTTCTTCTTTCCTTGTGGTTATCAGCATATATATATATATATATATATATATATATATATATATATATATATATATATATATATATATATATATATATATATATATATATATATATATATGTATATAAACAAAGAAGTATGTGTGTTTGTGTGTCCGCACGAGAATCTCGGAACCTACTTTACCGATCTGCCTTGACTTGACTTGACGTCTGAAGATAAGGTAGAAGGCTATTGCTTGTAATGCTGGTTGGGAGGGCCGGGATTAGGATTGGAAGTTCTTTGGTGGCGATTTGGGGGAGGGAGGGATTGGTTTAGGATCGAGGAAAAAGAGGGAGGAAATTTGAAGGAAAGTAAGAGATTGACAGTATCCGGGCTCAACCAGATATGCTGAGGTTATAATAATTTATTTGAACTTACATCTTGCGTGATTAGGTTCTAGCTCTCAAGCCTTTGTCATTTAGTTAAAAGTATGTTTATTTTGAGGTAGCCATTGTTTCAAGGAAGGGGTGACGACCTCTGGCCAGGTTCTTATGGAGCTGGCTGAGCAACGTATCTTTTGTTTTAATAAGAGTGGAAGGAAGGGGCAAGAGAACAAGGGTTGGAGAGGCCAAGGATAGTGTCCTTTAATCACTCACATCTTTTAATGACGCGTTTTGTTTATATAGTAGGGAAGTTTAATTTTTAGGAAGAGTTGTAGGATCCAACTTTCTACTTTGTTCACAAGGAGGTGGTCCTATCTTTTTGGTTTAATTGAAAGATTGAAGCTTGACTTGAAGGTACAGTATTTAATGGCGATACAGTTCTTTTGTTTTTGTATTGAATTTGATAATTTTTAGATGTATTTTGGTATTGGTGGTGTGTTGTCGACTTTTATTCTGCTTAATCTGAACCAAGCGTGTTCTTCTCTTGCTCTTCTTACTGGTTCGTTGTCGAGCCAGTTTGCTACAGTTTCTGAGTCTAAATCTCGTACTTTTTCCCCATGTTCTTTTGGCTTGGATGTAGGTGTCTACGTTTACTGCGTTGATGTTGGGTCTTCTATGGAGTTCTTCGTTTGTTACTCTTTCTTCGTAACTGCTGTTATATATGAATCTTAGGCTTTTATTTTGTACCGTTTGAAGTTTCTTGATTCTCGTTGCGCTAAATGAGTTGGTTGGTACAGGCGGGTAGCACATTACTGTTTTTATTAATGCCGTGTATAATTTCCTTTTGTTTGGTATGTTCAGTTTTTTAAATCTTCTTATTTCTGACAGTTTGCTACGTAGTTTGTGGACTTTTTCGTTGATGAATCTCTGGTAACCATTTGTTGAGAGTTTCAGTCTCAGGATGCTGCTTTCGTTGGTGTATGGGTAAATTTCTCCATCTACTATTACTGGTTCGACCTTTTTCTTGGTAATTGGTATGATTTTAAATTTGTTGATGTTTGTTCGTATTTTCCATTTCTTTTCATAGTCATTTATGTTTTTTATTGCTAAGGCCGTATGGCATGCCATCATTGCTTCTGATTTTCCGGGATATGATATGATTTGTGTGATGTCATCGGCAAAGATAATGTGTTCGCTATGTTGCGTTGGTTCAGGTAAGTTGCTCGTATATATGGAGAATAGTGTTGGGGAAATAGGACGCCTCCTTGAGGCACTCCGCTTTCTAGGTCGAAGGGTGGACCTAAATGGTTGCCAATTTGTAGCTCTGCTGTCCTGTTTTGAAGGTAGTCACATAGGATTCTTTCTATTTCTGCAGGTAGGTCTAGTTTTAATATTATATATGCTCGTCCGTTGTGCCACACTTTATCAAATGCCTTTGCCACATCTCTTAAAACTATGTTTGCTTGGTTTCCTTGCTGTTTTTCTTTGGCTATGATTTCTGTTATTATTGCTATTGCCGTTTGGGTTCCTCTACCTCTTCTAAAGCCGTGTTGTCTTGGGTTGAGTTTGTTGTGGTTAACCAGGAACTTATCCAGTCTGTTATTTAGTATGCGTTCCAAGAGTTTCCCGGTTATTTCCAGTAAGGATATAGGCCTGTAGTTTATTATCTGTTTTTGATCCTTGCCTTCCTTGGGAATGAAGATCATTTTTGCCCGCTTGAGGGCATCGGGAAAGTAACCAGCGGATAAGGTTGAGTTGTAAATATTTAGGAGAGCTTCCATTGGTCTGCTGGGCAGGTTTAATAACATGTTTCATGTTATGCCGCTCATTCCAGGGGATTTTTCTTTAAATTTGCGTAGGCAGTGTAATAGTTCGTCGTGATTTATGAATTTATTGGGTCTTAGTCTTTCTGGGTTTCCTGTGTGGTAGGGAGTCAATCTATTGCTTTGTTCTCTTAGCCAGTTATTAATTAACTCCTCGTGTTCTTCGTCAAAGCTTTCGTTTTCTTCTTCTGCTATTCTGAAGATCTTCTTCCATTCTCTTCTGAAGGCCTCTTCTTTTTCATGGTCTGTGTAGAGTTTTTGTCCGTTTTGGTCTTTAATGTAGCTTACTGTCTGTTTTTTCGTGCCAAGTAGTTTGTTGATGTTTGTTGAGTCCTTTGTGGTGTCTTTGTTTTTTATTAGATTGTTCCATTTTTCGTTATTAATTTGCCTGTACTCTTCTTGTAAGCCTTGTTAGATTTCTCTTATATTACGGAGTAGATCTCTAGTGGGCCCTGTTTGTTCTATGAATGTCCTAATGTTATTATATTGTACTTGTTGTCTCTTTAATTCTTGGTTTGTTACTCGGGAGGGTTCTGTATGACGTTATTGGGGGTTGTCTGGTTAATTGCTTGTTTTATTGTGTTGTGTAGCTTGTCTACTTCTTCGTAAATTTCCTCGAGAGTTGCGTCTTTTAGATTTATTTGAGGGTAGTTTTCCAATAACTACCAGTCTGTTTTGCTCATCTGGAGCCTTGGAAGTATTTTTGTTTGAATTGGGCTGGTGGAAATTGTGAATATTATCGGAATGTGGTCGCTTGGGGTGATGTACTCTATGTGGTAGTTAAGAAATGCCTCGTTGTTGCAGAAGATTTTGTCGGGTGTTGAAACGCACTGGTGGTGCAGGCAGGACAAATGACTGCTGCCTCCTGGTGAACCACCACTGTGTCAGAACAAATGACTGCTGCCTCCTGGTGACCACCACTGTGTCAGGACAAATGACTGCTGCCTCCTGGTTGACCACCACTGCGTCAGGACAATGAATGCTGCCTCCTGGTGACCACCGCTGTGTAAGGACAAATGACGACTGCCTCCTGGTGACCACCACTGTGTCAGGACAAATGACTGCTGCCTCCTGGTGACCACAGCTGTGTCAGAACAAATGACTGCTCCTTCCTGGTGACCACCGCTGTGTCAGAGACAATAACTGCTGCCTCCTGGTGACCACCGCTGTGTCAGAAGAAATGACTGCTGCCTCCTGGTGACCACCATTGTGTCAGGACAAATGACTGCTGCCTCTGGTGACCACCAGCTGTGTCAGAAGAAATGACTGCTTGCCTCCTGGTGACCACCGCTGTGTCAGACAAATGACTGCTGCCTCCTGGTGACCACCGCTGTGATCAGGACAAATGACTGCTTGCCTCCTGTGACCACCGCTGTGTCAGAACAAATAACCGCTGCCTCCTGCTGACCACCGCTGTGTCAGAAGAAATGACCTGACCGCTGTGCAGAACAAATGACTGCTGCCTCCTGGTGACCACCACTGTGTCAGGACAAATGACTGCTGCCTCCTGGTGACCACCGCTGTGTCAGAACAAATGACTGCTGCCTCCTGGTGACCACCGCTGTTTCAGAAGAAATGACTGCTGCCTCCTGGTGACCACCGCTGTATCAGAACAAATGACTGCTGCCTCCTGGTGACCACCGCTGTGTCAGGACAAATGACTGCTGCCTCCTGGTGACCACTGCTGTATCAGACCAAATGACTGCTGCCTCCTGGTGACCACCGCTGTTTCAGAAGAAATGACTGCTGCCTCCTGGTGACCACCGCTGTGTCAGGACAAATGACTGCTGCCTCCCGGTGACCACCACTGTATCAGACAAAGGACTGCTGCCTCCTGGTGACCACTGCTGTATAGGAACAAATGACTGCTGCCTCTGGTGACCACCTGTGTCAGACCAAATGACTGCTGCCTCCTGGTGACCACCACTGTATCAGGACAAAGGATTGCTGCCATCCTGGTGACCACGCTGTGTCAGGACAAATGACTGCTGCCTCCTGGTGACCACTGCTGTGTCAGGACAAATGACTGCTGCTCACTGGTGACCACCGCTGTGTCAGAACAAATGACTGCTGCCTCCTGGTGACCACCGCTGTGTCAGAACAAATGACCGCTGCCTCCTGGTGACCACCACTGTGTCAGAGATAATGACTGCTGCCTCCTGGTGACCACCGCTGTGTCAGGACAAATGACTGCTGCCTCCTGGTGACCACCGCTGTAGTCAGAACAAATGACTGCTGCCTCCTGGTGACCACCGCTGTGTCAGAACAAATGACTGCTGCCTCCTGGTGACCACCACTGTGTCAGAACAAATGACTGCTGCCTCCTGGTGACCACCGCTGTGTGAGACAAATGACTGCTGCCTCCTGGTGACCACCGCTGTGTCAGGACAAATGACTGCTGCCTCCTGGTGACCACGCTGTATCAGGACAAATGACTGCTGCCTCCTGGTGACCACCGCTGTCAGGACAAATGACTGCTGCCTCCTGGTGACCACCGCTGTGTCAGAACAAATGACTGCTGCCTCCTGGTGACCACCACTGTGTCAGGACAAATGACTGCTGCCTCCTGGTGACCACCACTGTGTCAGGACAAATGACTGCTGCCTCCTGGTGACCACCGCTGTGTCAGAACAAATGACTGCTGCATCCTGGTGACCACCGCTGTGTCAGGACAAATGACTGCTGCCTCTTGGTGACCACCGCTGTGTCAGGACAAATGACTGCTGCCTCCTGGTGACCACCGCTGTATCAGGACAAATGACTGCTGCCTCATGGTGACCACCGCTGTAGAGACAAAGACTGCTGCCTCCTGGTGACCACCGCTGTGTCAGGACAAATGACTGTTGCCTCCTGGTGACCACCACTGTATCAGGACAAATGACTGCTGCCTCATGGTGACCACCGCTGTATCAGGACAAATGACTGCTGCCTCCTGGTGACCACCGCTGTGTCAGGAGAAAGGACTGCTGCCTCCTGGTGACCACCGCTGTGTTAGACAAATGACTGCTGCCTCCTGGTGACCACCAATGTATAGGCAAAGGACTGCTGCCTCCTGGTGACCACACTGTGTCAGACAAAACTGCTGCCTCCTGGTGACCACCACTGTCAGAACAAATAACTGCTGCCTCCTGGTGACCACCGCTGTGTCAGAACAAATGACTGCTGCCTCCTGGTGACCACCGCTGTGTCAGAACAAATGAATGCTGCCTCCTGGTGACCACCACTGTGTCAGACAAATGACTGCTGCCTCCTGGTGACCACCACTGTGTCAGGACAAATGACTGCTGCCTCCTGGTGACCACCGCTGTGTCAGAACAAATGACTGCTGCCTCCTGTGACCACGTGTTTCAGACAAATGATGCTGCCTCCTGGTGACCACCGCTGTGTCAGAACAAATGACTGCTGCCTCCTGGTGACCACCGCTGTGTCAGAACAAATGACTGCTGCCTCCTCGTGTCCACCGCTGTGTCAGAACAAATGACTGCTGCCTCCTCGTGACCACCGCTGTATCAGCACAAATGACTGCTGCCTCTGGTGACCACCGCTGTGTCAGGACAAATGACTGCTGCCTCCTGGTGACCACCGCTGTGTCAGACAAATGACTGCTGCCTCCTGGTGGCCACCACTGTGTCAGGACAAATGACTGCTGCCTCTTGGTGACCATCGCTGTGTCAGAACAAATGACCGCTGCCTCCTGGTGACCACCACTGTGTCAGAACAAATGACGCTGCTCCCGGTGACCACCGCTGTGTAAGAGAAATGACTGCTGCCTCCTGGTGGCCACCACTGTGTCAGACAAATGACCGCTGCCTCCTGGTGACCACCACTGTGTCAGGACAAATGACTGCTGCCTCCTGGTGACCACCGCTGTGTCAGAACAAATGACTGCTGCCTCCTGGTGACCACCGCTGTGTCAGGACAAATGAACTGCTGCCTCCTGGTGACCACGCTGTGTCAGGACAAATGACTGCTGCCTCCTGTTGACCACCGCTGTGTCAGAACAAATGACTGCTGCCTCCTGGTGACCACCGCTGTGTCAGAACAAATAACCGCTGCCTCCTGGTGACCACCGCTGTGTCAGAAGAAATGACTGCTGCCTCCTGGTGTCCAACGCTGTGTCAGAACAAATGACTGCTGCCTCCTGGTGACCACCGCTGTGTCAGAACAAATGACTGCTGCCTCCTGGTGACCACCGCTGTGTCAGGACAAATGACTGCTGCCTCCTGGTGACCACCACTGTATCAGGACAAATGACTGCTGCCTCCTGGTGACCACCGCTGTGTCAGGAACAAATGACTGTTGCCTCCTGGTGACCACCGCTGTATCAGAACAAATTACTGCTGCCTCCTGGTGACCACCGCTGTGTCAGAACAAATGACTGCTGCCTCCTCGTGTCCACCGCTGCATCAGAACAAATGACTGCTGCCTCCTCGTGACCACCGCTGTGTCAGAACAAATAACCGCTGCTTCCTGGTGACCACCGCTGTTTCAGAAGAAATGATTGCTGCCTCCTGGTGACCACCGCTGTATCAGAACAAATGACTGCTGCCTCCTGGTGACCACCGCTGTGTCAGGACAAATGACTGCTGCCTCTTGGTGACCACCGCTATATTAGAAGAAATGACTGCTGCCTCCTGGTGACCACCGCTGTGTCAGGACAAATGACTGCTGCCTCCCGGTGACCACCACTGTATCAGGACAAATGACTGCTGCCTCCTCGTGACCACCGCTGTATGAGGACAAATGACTGCTGCCTCCTGGTGACCACCGCTGTGTTAGACCAAATGACTGCTGCCTCCTGGTGACCACCATGTTTCAGGACAAAGGAGTGCTGACTCCTGGTGACCACGGATGTGTCAGAACAAGGATTGCTGCCTCCTGGTGACCACTGCTGTGTCAGACGAAATGACTGCTACCTCCTGTGACCACCACTGTGTCAGAACAATGACTGCTGCCTCCTGGTGACCACCGCTGTGTCAGAACAAATGACTGCTGCCTCCTGGTGACCACCACTGTGTCAGAAGAAATGACTGCTGGATCCTGGTTACCACCGCTGGATGAGAACAAGTGACTGCTGCCTCCTGGTGACCACCGCTGTATCAGAACAAATGACTGCTGCCTCCTGGTGACCATCGCTGTGTCAGGACAAATGACTGCTGCCTTCCTGGTGACCACCACTGTATCAGGACAAATGACTGCTGCTTCCTGGTGACCACGCTGTATGAGACAAATGACTGCTGCCTCCTGGTGACCACCGCTGTGTCAGACAAATGACTGCTGCCTCCTGGTGACCACCTGTTTCTAGTCAAATGACTGCTGCCTCCTGGTTACCACCACTGTATCAGGACAAATGACTGCTGCCTCATGGTGACCACCGCTGTGTGAGGACAAATGACTGCTGCCTCCTGGTGACCACCGCTGTGTCAGACAAATGACTGCTGCCTCCTGGTGACCACCACTGTGTCAGACAAATGACTGCTGCCTCCTGGTGACCACCGCTGTGTCAGGACAAATGACTGCTGCCTCCTGGTGACCACCGCTGTGTCAGGACAAATGACTGCTGCCTCCTGGTGACCACAGCTGTGTCAGACAAATGACTGCTGCCTCCTGTTGACCACCACTGTGTCAGAACAAATGACTGCTGCCTCCTGGTGACCACCGCTGTGTCAGAACAAATGACTGCTGCCTCCTGGTGACCACCGCTGTATCAGGACAAATGACTGCTGCCTCCTGGTGACCACCACTGTGTCAGAACAAATGACTGCTGCCTCCTGTGACCACCACTGTGTCAGAACAAATAACTGCTGCCTCCTGGTGACCACCACTGTGTGAGAACAAATGACTGCTGCCTCCTGGTGACCACCGCTGTGTCAGAACAATGACTGCTGCCTCCTGGTGACCACCGCTGTGTCAGAACAAATGACTGCTGCCTCCTGGTGACCACCACTGTGTCAGGACAAATGACTGCTGCCTCCTGGTGACCACCACTGTATCAGGACATATGACTGCTGCCTCCTGGTGACCACCGCTGTGTCAGAACAAATGACTGCTGCCTCCTGGTGACCACCGCTGTGTCAGAAGAAATGACTGCTGCCTCCTGGTGACCACCGCTGTATCAGACAAATGACTGCTGCCTCCTGGTGACCACCACTGTGTCAAGAACAAATGACTGCTGCCTCCTGGTGACCACCGCTGTGTCAGACAAATGACTGCTGCCTCCTGGTGACCACCGCTGTATAAGACAAATGACTGCTGCCTCCTGGTGACCACCACTGTGTCAGAACAAATGACTGCTGCCTCCTGGTGACCACTGCTTTCAGGACAAATGACTGCTGCCTCCTGGTGACCACAGCTGTGTCAGGACAAATGACTGCTGCCTCCTGGTGACCACCACTGTGTCAGAACAAATGACTGCTGCCTCCTGGTGACCACCGCTGTGTCAGGACAAATGACTGCTGCCTCCTGGTGACCACCGCTGTGTCAGGACAAATGACTGCTGCCTCCTGGTGACCACAGCTGTGTCAGGACAAATGACTGCTGCCTCCTGGTGACCACCACTGTGTCAGAACAAATGACTGCTGCCTCCTGGTGACCACCACTGTGTCAGAACAAATGACTGCTGCCTCCTGGTGACCACCGCTGTGTCAGACAAATGACTGCTGCCTCCTGGTGACCACCGCTGTGTCAGAACAAATGACTGCTGCCTCCTGGTGACCACCACTGTGTCAGGACAAATGACTGCTGCCTCCTGGTGACCACCACTGTGTCAGACAAATGACTGCTGCCTCCTGGTGACCACCACTGTGTCAGAACAAATGACTGCTGCCTCCTGGTGACCACCAGCTGTGTCAGAACAAATGACTGCTGCCTCCTGGTGACCACCGCTGTGTCAGAACAAATGACTGCTGCCTCCTGGTGACCACCACTGTGTCAGACAAATGACTGCTGCCTCCTGGTGACCACCGCTGTGTCAGACAAATGACTGCTGCCTCCTGGTGACCACCATCTGTGTCAGAACAAATGACTGCTGCCTCCTGGTGACCACCGCTGTGTCAGACAAATGACTGCTGCCTCCTGGTGACCACCACTGTGTCAGGACAAATGACTGCTGCCTCCTGGTGACCACCGCTGTGTCAGGACAAATGACTGCTGCCTCCTGGTGACCACCGCTGTGTCAGACAAATGACTGCTGCCTCCTGGTGACCACCGCTGTATCAGGACAAATGACTGCTGCCTCCTGGTGACCACCACTGTATCAGGACAAATGACTGCTGCCTCCTGGTGACCACCCTGTGTCAGAACAAATGACTGCTGCCTCCTGGTGACCACCGCTGTGTCAGAACAAATGACTGCTGCCTCCTGGTGACCACCGCTGTGTCAGAACAAATGACTGCTGCCTCCTGGTGACCACCACTGTGTCAGACAAATGACTGCTGCCTCCTGGTGACCACCGCTGTGTCAGGACAAATGACTGCTGCCTCCTGGTGACCAGTATCCTCTTCATCCTCTTCACTTGATGACGTCACAGTGTACCTCGACGCGGCTGCTGATGGCCTCTTCAGTTTTAATGTTCGTAATGAACGTCCAATTATTATCTCCTCCAATAAGGCCCGGGCCCCACTACCACCATTAAGGTTGAAGAGTCATTAGAGCATAATAAACCACCAACGTCCTCTGATGCATATGATACTGTTATTATTGTTTCAGCAGCACTCGAGTTAAACGAGAGTCTTTTGTGTAAAACTTGGGGTTATGATCAGTGTTTAGTGTCTCCTTCCACGTAAGGGTCACGTGTGGGAGACAGAGAGATAAAGGTAGGGAGATAAAAGCTGAGGTGGAGATGGATAAGAATATATCAGACTTGAATATGACAATGAAAATAAAATAAATTTATTAAGTGAATCTATACGCGAGACTTACTATAATACTCTAAGTAAGTTAGATTCGTTTTCGTTTTACATCCGTTTTCTGTTGCTGCCCCCCCCCCCCCCACCAAAAATGCTATTTCTCTACAAAATTGAAAGTACATTTAATTATACACAGTATATTACATCAATGGTGTCACAGTGTCAGTAATATATCAAAACTGTATAATATGTCAGCCAGAGGTTCCGGCTCTCCTGTACTCGCCAGCCCACATTTTCTTCTATGATGAACAAGGACGTAGTGGGGATACCTGATTAATTTGCGAGTTGGAGTCACGGTATAACCCTTGGGGGGAAAAAAGCTTCCTGGGAAGAGAAACTCTGCTCGATGTCAACAAAGGTTAGACGCTCACCAGGCCGGTCACCATTCATATGCCAGGGAGAAAATTTGCACCCACAATGCCAAGCAAATGCTACCCTCCCCACCCCCACTGCGTTGTGACCCACAGCCTCAGCTGCTGGGTCAACCCCCTCCCCTCCCTGAAACAAGAGCCCCTTGCCTTTCACCATGCCCGCCTCCCTGCCTCCACCCCCTCCCTCTCAACATCCTCCCTCTGTTCCTTTCTTCCAGCTCCCTTCCCCAGGACCCCTCCTCTTATCCTCCTCCTTCTACCTCTTCTCCCTCCCTCCTCCTTACCTCTTATCCTCCCTCCTCTTACCCTCTCCCCCTCTCTCCCTCCTTCTTACCTCTTATCCTCCCTCCTTCTTACCTCTCCCCCTCTCTCCCTGTTAGCCCCTCAACACATACCACCACACTTCCTTCTTCAGCTCCCCCCCCCCCTTTTACTCGTACTTCTCTAGCTCGGGAAGCGTCAACTCTCCCCTCCCTCCCTCCCTCAAGGAGTAAACCCCCTGGAGCGTCTGCCTGAGTACACCCACCTGGTCCCCAACCGAGGTTGTTTAAACTTTAAATTATTCTAATTAATATACACACACGTACGCACAGAAAATGACATAAGAAAATAAGGAGTGCAATAGGCCGGTTGGCCTGTGCGTGGCAGATCCTGTCGAGAGTTACTACCACACTCTATCGTCCATGAATCTATCTAGCGTCATTTAAAACTTTCCAGCGTCCCAGCACTTACTACAAAGTTCGCTAAGCTTGTTCCACTCGTCAACCACCCTATTTGTGAACCAGTTCCTTCCTATCTCCCTCCTAAACCTAAAACTTTATCCAACTTGAGTCCGCACGCATGCATCACGCACCAACGCACGCATACGTTAAGAACGCACACATCATGCAAGCATACACTCGTGCCCACACGAATGTAGGAAAAAATGGCACAGGGTAAAATGGCAGTAAGAAATGGCCAATGGGAATTTATGGCACAGGAAAATAGGCATAATCATCAGACTAGAAAAAAATGGCACATTAAACTTTATTGATATGTTTTCGCTAAAATCTTATAACCTGACCTAGGCACGCCGTAGCTCATTAGCTCGTTTGCTGTCGTGAGCGCCAAGTGAAATTTGTTGTGCCATTTTTTTCGAGTACCTGCGCACACGTATAGGCCATGGAGGTGGTGAGGGCAGGTCTTTAGGTGTTCATCGGTATAATATTCCTTGTGATTCCTCAAAATAATAATAGGGATGTCTAGTTTAAGATGCTAGATAATAATTTCTACGCGGAGTTACGTTACAAGGGGGACTAACTGAAAAAAATAAGTAAACCAAACTGAGTGAGAACAGGGCTCAGAGTCCTTGGTGATATGGAGTTGATAAGCTGAAAATCAAGGGAGACGACACTGTACTGCAAGTTGTTATGCAGAAGACCTAGAGGGGAGGCAACAGTGTTAGGAAAAGCTAGACCAGTGGTAGGATCTGTTCACAAGATATGGGTTATGGATGAGATGGGGTAGGTCGTGGATTGGTGGAGGGTGGCGCGAGTTATGGAGGAAAGGAAGATTAGAGAGAATTTGAAGGGTTAAACAGGTGTTACCCCAGCCTCCAGGACTAGGGGATAGGATGGTGAGTATCTCCTATCATTGGTTCTTGGAGTAGATGTTTATACTCGTACATATCAATACATACCTAGAAGGAACAATTGTAGGGGTGTAATAACAACTGGGCGAGAACTATAGCAAGACGAGGCAGGAGAGATGATGGCTGCATGAGCTTGAGGGAGAGTGAAGTAGAGAGGAATTGGGTGTGGTGGGTAAACGAGGTTAGGAATGTTTGGTAGTAGTTAGGGAAGTGAAAGAAAAAAGAAGAGGGTTGAAGTCAAAATGGGAGGTTTGTATTAGGGGTGGCTGAAGAAAGTCAGATGAGGTCGGTACACCGGCCTGGAACTCGGTACTGAAGGAGCGAGCAGCTTACCTCTGTGGGTTGGAACTGAGGAAGGTGATTAAGATCATTTAGACATTAGCTAAATAACAATGAATCTTACAATTATGATGTACCGGTCCTTCACTTATGTTGCTTCATTGTTATTCAGAAGTGACAGTGCAAACGTGCGATTAGCCCAGTGAGTACCTGTTGTGTGACGATTTAATTAATTTGATAAGTTATACTGTAAATTATGTAGCCATTCATAGATTCCATTTCGGAGATATTTATCAGGCAGAAAAAATTACTTATTAAAATCGTAACATCACGTGATCGGATAAGTACGTTAAGTTGCCATCGGTTCTCTTTATCCTGACAGACTGCAAACCGGATTGTGACATTATTTGAATATGGGAAACTCTGCCGGAGCGTGATTGTAAAGGTGCGGCCACACCAAACGAAAACAATGTTGGAAAACGTATTGGCGACTGTGCTATCCACATTGTTTGAGAGTCCAGCCCACAAACGTAACAGCTGCCAATAGTGTGTGTGTGTAACAGTAAGCATGTCTACACCAAGGCAACAGTGATAGAAATACTGTTGATAACTGTTTAGACCAAAGCTGGTAACATTTGTGGTAAGTGTAACTAAATTCACACTAATGGCACATATTCTATTAACATTGTAGGGAGCATTGTCAAAAAACAAAGGTGTGGTATTCATAATCCACACAGCCGGTTTTTTGAAAGGCAATGTCGGCGAGTGAGGTCGTTGTAACAGCAGCCGCAATAGTGATACTGTGTTGAGGAAGTCCCTGACGTCGACGGCGTCCTACACTATGTATAGCCAGGAAAACAAGGACGAGTTTGACTGATGGGTTAAAACCTGATGATACGGGGCTGTTGCCTGCTCAAGTAAAGAATCTGATTGTTTCCGAAAATTTGTAAGAAGTGCCGGCTCTGATTTTGGGCATTTGGCTGCCGAAAATTGGACGCCTAATTGGTAAAAATGGACCACTAATTTTCGACAGACTGGCACGGACTCTCCATTTCTTGGGTATTGGAAATTCATATCGCAGCTTCATACACATTCTCGAGATATCGAAGCAGACAAATTTATAGATTAGTGGCAGAGGTGAGCGAAGCACTAACCATTCCTCTCAAGGAATATGTAAGGTTGAGATAATAGAAGCAAATGAGAAACAACAACATAGTCGACAACCATATGTGTGTGTACGTCGCTAATGATGGAAATAGTTTATAGCCAAATGTTTTCGACCTACTGCTCTCTATACAGTGTTTAACGCATGGGAAATCTCCTTCCACGTCCATCTTTCTAACCTTATCTTGTAATCTAACATTTGTGGGATTCCACAACAATTTATAGGGGTGTGATACAGTTGGATTAGCATGAGGACACGTTCTCCATGCTGACTTCGGCAGAATATCTGCCACACACACCGTCTAAATGCAAACTGCTGCCACCGGTAATTCACACCAATGCTAACGGCACTACCAGTGTTGCCAACATAAACTTCACCAATGGGAGGACGGTTGTATGTTACCAACACTGTTCCCATTATAATGTAGCCAACATGTTCGTTAAATCGTCATAATATTGATATAATAGTGTAGCCAATACTTTTGCAGACATTTTTGCATTACATCCACATCAGTGTAATCATGTTGGTAAAATGTCACTAACTTGTTGTAATAACGATGCCATCATTACAATGCACACCAGTCTTCTGTTTCTAACAATGTCCCACACAAGTTATTTTGGTGTAGCAACACCTTAAGGATTAATATACGAAGCTCTATACACGTACTGGAATAACATGGAAACGGAAAACATCAGTGGATGTTTTACATTGTGAACATTATTTTGCTTCGATCTAGGTAAAATTTATTATTCATTGACCAATATTCGAGTACAGGAAATAGGTTATGTAGTTTTTATAATAATGTGTGTACGATTCCAAACTTGCTTTTGGTATGGAGGTAAGGTGTGTGGTGGTGGGAGGAGGAAATTAGTGTGGTGGTAGTGGTGGGAGGAGGAAATAAGTGTGGTGGTAGTGGTAGTGGTGGTGGTAGAAGTGGTGGTGGTGGTGGTGAGCTGCCAAGTTTTACTGAGGCCGAATTTTACTGTTGGGTAATGGTGTAGCCTTGAGGACGAGAGAGAGAGAGAGAGAGAGAGAGAGAGAGAGAGAGAGAGAGAGCCAATCTCGGCCACCGCCACAGTTTCCCGTCCACAAACTTCTAATCCATTTTTTCCTCGAGATAATTTAGAATTATTTGAACATTTCTCGAGGCTCTCAAACACAGTCTGTGAATATGTGTTAACTCTACACACACACACACACTACAAACATACATATACACACACACACACACAGTGCTTAGGGTGTAGAAGCTGTCGCCAACACAACAACCACACCCTAAGTTAACGAGCTGCATGACCCACTGTTTAAGGTGTAGAAGCTGTCGCCAACACAACAACCACACCCCAAGTTAACGAGCTGCATGACCCAGTGTCAAGGAATAGTCCGAGAAGACCGGACAACTCGCCAACTGCACTGGCTAACAATTACCCCGGAACACGATCTGCAAATCGATTAACATCCAGGTCCCCAATTACTGCTGGGTAGACAGAGGCAAATGGCCTAAAGAAACTTGCCCATAGTTTCACCCTGCCCGGGGACCGAAACTGGGTCCACTCACTTGCGAGGCGAGAATGCTTACCACAGGTAGCCACACACACACACACACACACACACTGCAAACGTTCATACATCCATACACAAAATATACACATACATACAAATACAAAAAAATACAAACGGATACAGTTGATTGACCCCGCCTCATAATCATACAGAGATTGATACAGTAAGTGACACAGAGTAATTTTATATCAAACATAATACACAAAAATGTTACATCAATTTATCGTAGAAACTAATCAATTTATGAAAAAAAATACAATTCCCCAAAAAATAATAATTTGACTTTTGCCTTTAAAAAAATTAGTGGATCCCTTAAATCATCGTCCTCAAAGGGTTAAATCATCGTCCTCAAAGGGTTAAATCATCGTCCTCAAAGGGTTAAATCATCGTCCTCAAAGGGTTAAATCATCGTCTTCAAAGGGTTAAATCATCGTCCTCAAAGGGTTAAATCATCGTCTTCAAAGGGTTAAATCATCGTCCTCAAAGGGTTAAATCATCGTCCTCAAAGGGTTAAATCATCGTCTTCAAAGGGTTAAATCATCGTCTTCAAAGGGTTAAATCATCGTCCTCAAAGGGTTCAAACTAATACCCAACACCCTCGCTGGATCATTCACAAGAGCCTATAAAAATACCGTCATTTCCGCATCTTTTCCTCTCAATTCTCACAAACTAATTCCCACTAAATTCCTGGTGTTCTTGACTTTATTTAATTCCCAATAAATTCTTGGGTTGTAAAGATTTATTTAATTCCCATCGATTTTTCTCTAACTTTATTTATTTCCCACATACATACATACATACATACATACATACATATAGTACATTAGAAAGACAGAAACAAGAAGCTACACACACACACACACACACACACACACACACACACAAAACACAAAACAAATAAAAATGTAACAAAAACAGACAAAAACAGACAAACACGACATAACAGCAACACAAGAATCCTTTATACGACCCTAGCCACTCAGCTGTCCCCGGCCACCAAAACACGGCAATAAAATTTGTATGTCAATTTCTCGTCCCTGGAGTGCCATTGGCGATGAGACGGAGGCTTTTAGCGATGTCTTGTCTCAGCTGTCAGGTCTATTTGGCGTCTCGTGAGGTGTCAAGTTACCAACAGAGAGAGAGAGAGAGAGAGAGAGAGAGAGAGAGAGAGATGTGTGTGTCTGTCTGTGAGTGAGCAAGTCATTTAATACCCTCAGCAGGAGAGTCACTAAAATCTTCTTAGGTAAGCAACAAATATGTCAATCATTCGTAATATAACACAATATTGCCTACCCACCAAGCTGTAATAAGTGTATCAATAAGTCTCTCTGTACACAGGTGACAGTAAAGGTGGTGTGGCTGGTGCCTATTGTGTGAGATCAATTGTACTCACACAGAACCAAGATAAAAGTAGTACAGTCTCGTTCAAGATTCTTCGAACACTCCTGGAGACAGCTGGCAACTCAAGGCCGTTTGTTTACTAAAGTACGTAGTAAAAATTATGAATGAATGTAAAAGTAAATGTAAAAGTCCTTAATTAATGGTTGGGCCTTGTTGTTTCGTATTATATTAAACGACCTTGAGTTGCCAGCTGTCTCCAGGAGTGTTCGAAGAATCTTGAACGAGATTGTACATTACATAGAGTTAGGGGAGAAAACAGGTCAGTATGTTGATGAACTAATCACCTAATCTAACCCCATAACCTAACCTAACCAAACCCCATAACCTAACCTAATCTAACCCCATAACCTAACCTAACCAAACCCCATAACCTAACCTAACCAAACCCCATAACCTAACCTAACCAAACCCCATAACCTAACCTAACCAAACCCCATAACCTAACCTAACCAAACCCCATAACCTAACTGACTTGACCTGAACTGACCAAATATAATAATTTAACTTAAGCTGACCGAATTTATTCTAAGCTAACCTGACCTGACTTGATTTGACCTAAAATGACCTAGCCTAACCTATTCTGATTTGACCTGAACTGACCTAACCTAACCAAATCCGATCTAGTCTAAACTAACCAGCCCTGACTTGACTTGAAGTGACCTAATCAAGCCTAATCTGAGCCTTAACTTAACTTGACCTGACCTATCCTAGAGTATGTTATGCTGACTTGACCTAAACTGTCCTAACCTAACCTAACCGAATAATTTAACTTAATCTAGACTAACCTAACCTGAATTGACCTGAAATGACATAACCCAACCAATTCTCATTTGACCTCAACTGACCTGATAACTTAACCTAACCCGATCTAACTCATCCTAAAATAATCTAACTTGACATGACCTGAACTTACCTGACCCAACTTAACGAAATGTCTCGGAACTTTTTTAGGGATGCAAAAACTTAGGAAAGCGTCACGAAAAAAAGGTTCTAAACTTTTTCAATTTTTTTTTTAAGGGGAACATAAAACTCACACTCATCTCCATGTTCACAAAATTTGGGGTAAATTTTGGGGGTTCCTAAAATGTGTATGTGTGTGTGGGGGGGGGGGGGGGGCCTTAAAATGTAGGGGGCCAAAAATGTGATGGGGGTCCCTAAAATGTATGTGTGTAGGGGGGGTGGGGGGGAGACCCTAAAAATTCTTCCCCAAGTCGATGGCCCCATTTGGCCCCATCCCTTACAAACACGACCACTGATTTTACCAAAGATAATAACTAAACCAAAATCTACATTCAATATTACACAAAGATCCAATTTGATAACACATTATTTACACTGCTCCTTGTACGTCGTATGAGTAACAAACATACCCCCAGACACATCCTTCCCTCCCCTCAGCCAACGTTACCAACACAATCTTGTAACATTATAAAATTCATCTGGACGTAATACATACATCCCCTTACAGAGTCTAATATGAGGGACTTGGTAATACTGTAATCACTGTATATTGTGTATTCCTAGTAAGGCTGTATGGAGCTGCGGGGTGTACTGTAGGTTATATATGTATATGTGTACTGTGGGTTGTATATGTGTACTGTGGGTTGTATATGTATATGTGTACTGTAGGTTATATATATATACTTTTATGTAACGCGGCGGAATAAGTGAGGGAGAGAGATCACCACGAGACCACGAGAGCTACTGAGACGCGGGAGAATGTGAGAAGAAGGGAGAGACCAACACGAGACCAACAAGCGACCACCACGAGACCAACAATAGACCACCACGAGACCAACAATAGACCACCACGAGACCAACACTAGACCACCAAGAGACCAACAACAGACCACCAAGACACCAACAATAGACCACCACGAGACCAACAACAGACCACCAAGACACCAACAATAGACCACCACGAGACCAACACTAGACCACCAAGAGACCAACAACAGACCACCAAGACACCAACAATAGACCACCACAAAAAAGAGACCAAAAAAGAGTAAGCGAGGGAGAGACACCAACAAGAGACTAGCGAGGTAACAGCAGCCATCGTAACAGCCTCAGGACAGAGTGGCTATAAAGGTCATGGGAAGTAAAACAGTTATTCAGAGTGATGGTGGTGAGGCTGGCGGCGGTATAGTGTTCAGGGCTATGTCCACCACGAGATCTGACCTGACCTGACCTAACCTGACCTGACCGAACCTAACATAACCTGACCTGACCTGTGGTGTGTGTCGCTATGTCCACCACTAGATCTAACCTAACCTGACCTGACCTGACCTGACCTGTGCTGTGTGTCGCTATGTCCCTCACTTGATCTAACCTAACCTGACCTGACCTGTACTATGTGTATCACTATGTCCACCATGAGATCTAACCTAACCTAACATAACATAACCTGACCTGACCTAACCAAACCTGTGCTGTTTATCACTATGTGGACCAGGAACTGATCCAACCTGACCTGACCTAACCTGACCATGACCTAACCTAATTTAACCTAACCCACATAAATTATCTCTACTATTTCTTATTTAAATCTGGAATTTCAGATTAAAACAAAGACAGAGAGAGAGAGAGAGAGAGAGAGAGAGAGCACACCGACGAATTTCTCCCATATTCCATTTTCACCCAATATTACATACTGTATCTTGATGAAATACAAAATACAGTAACATACTTGTTTAAAATACATCTTTTACTGTATCTCATAATATATTACTGAATGGCAATGTATTATAATGTTTTCTTTGCACATTTTAAATACAATAGTAGCGACTGTATTTCTGGTTAAGTCGAATACCTTCCAAATACAATGCATAACTACTGTATTTTCGTTGCATGTCGATTTGATGTAGTCGACAGTAGCTTAAACATTACACAGGGGTCTAAAGGAAAGTCGACTAACAGAGGCAATGCACTTTCGTTAACGAGTCGAATGCGTTATATCTCGTTATTGAGAGGTCGATTACATCATTGTACCTGTCATTGAGTTGAGAGAGAGAGAGAGAGAGAGAGAGAGAGAGAGAGAGAGAGAGAGAGAGAGAGAGAGAGAGAGAGAGAGAGAGAGAGAGATGCAGGTTTGGCAACACAACAAAATTTCCCAGCGTGGTTGATATAGTTTAATATCGCTGAGTGAGGAACGTGGCTACCCTGAGTGCTTCTCCGCCTTCTCTTCCTCCTCTCACCTACTGTCCTCCCTACTCTCTCTTCCTCCTCCTCCTCCTCTCGCTCACTATCCTTCCTACCTCCACCACCACCTGCTTTTTCCTTCACCCACTTCCTTCCCTCCTTCTTCATCCTCCTCATTCCCCGTCTTCCTCCTCTCAACCACTCCCCCCCCCCCTTCACCCACTTCCTTCCCTCCTTCTTCATCCTCCTCATTCCCCGTCTTCCTCCTATCAACCACTCCCCCCCCCCCCGCCTTCACCCACTTCCTTCCCTCCTTCTTCGTCCTCCTCATTCCCCGTCTTCCTCCTCTCCCCCCCCCCCTCCCCCTTCACCGTCGCCTGTGGTGTTAGAGTTTCTGAAATATTCGTAAAAGAAAACACTGAACCTTAAGCGGGCAGAGTGGAACACCATCTTATTTACCAAAGACTACCGGTAACGATGCTCTTATTCTTTGTTTGTCTTCTATTTTCCTCTTTCCGTTGTTCTTGTCCGCTATATTTATGTTGTGGTTTTAAGTGAGTTTGCTAGATACATTCTCACTTCTCACTTCTCACTTGGGTGTTGAAATTTAAGTTAAGGAGCCACTTATACATGTATTCTTGTACTGTACGACCCGCTAATAGGGAGGGAGAAATTAACTTAGGTACCTTTGAGAATCTACCTTAGCACGACAACATAAGAGAGTTAGATATCTTCTCATATATCTCCAGTTAGAAGGTAAATTACTACTGGCCCCTTTAAGGAACCCATCTCCATATTGTAGGTTAGAAGTGTTCTCAAGTCTGTTCCTGACGAGCAGAGTTCACACACACACACACACACACACACACACACACACACACACTCTTTTCTGGCTCGCACTCTAACATTTTAGTGCCTCTGGAATGACACAACTCTGGAGACCCTTGAACGCGTGTCTTGCAGTAACTCCTACACACAGTCTGTGGCCGGGGAGACGGTCTACACACACGCACACAAAGAGCAGTCACAGGCACGCACACACAGTAGAAAAAACACACACACACAGGCATATAAACCACACAGACAGACACAGAAATCACACACACACACAATAATAAAAAAATAAAAATAAATAATAATAATAATAATAATAATAATAATAAGTATGCGCACCTATATGCCATACACAGGTGGACAAACACAGGTGGACAAACACAGGTGGACAAACACAGGTGGACAGACAAACACAGAAATATAGATACATATGAGACAAGAAAAAAGAAAGATTACGCATATTAAACACAGACAAACACAAACACAGATAAGAGTGAAAAATAAACATACAAACATATGCTTGAAGTGCAAAGTAAACAACACGATGCTTGAGTAAACACCGACACTGAGAAAGAACACACACACACACACCACTGCCACCATCCAATTTCCTGACCTTACCAAAGACACCCACCTGGGCCACCCGCACCATACACACCCCTTACCACCCACCCAACACACACTCACCACCCACCTACCTGCTGTTTATCCTGTCGTTTCCACCCATCCAGACACTATCCACCTCCTCCATCCACCCACCCACACCATTGATCCACCCACACTACGTATACACCCACCCACACACCATCAGACGGTGAACTTGCCATCAGTAAATCTCTGTCAGGTAAGGTCCCCCCAGGCCGCCTGACTGTGTGTGTGTGTATGTGTGTGTGTGTGTGTGCAAGAGAGAATGGTTAGATTAGGTGAGATAAGGTTAGGTTAGATTAAGGTTAGGCTAGATTAGGGTTAGGTTTGGTTAGGTTACGTTAGGTTACGTTACGAAGCCTTAAGGGTCAACGGGGCATGACCTGCAGCACCACGAAAGATCACTGTGAAGGTCAGGCAGAGGTCGTGGGTTAAAGAGGATACGTACCAGAGGCCAGACTCAGCTGAGAGTATCCGGCTCTGTACTCGACGGCTCTCACTGTCCCCAACTGCAACGTGAGGTCCCCGTTTACAGCTAGGAGTGCCCTGGGATCGAACGAGGGACCCTTAGCACAGGAGAGGGTTTATCCACTCGCTATGTGAACGTATCTAGTTAAGGTAGAGTCTCAGTGTTAATTTTGTCTCCTAACTGGTGCTAAGTGAACGTATCTAGTTAAGGTAGAGTCTCAGTGTTAATTTTGTCTCCTAACTGGTGATAAGTGAACGTATCTAGTTAAGGTAGAGTC
Source organism: Homarus gammarus (assembly GCA_958450375.1). NCBI lineage: Eukaryota > Metazoa > Arthropoda > Malacostraca > Decapoda > Nephropidae > Homarus > Homarus gammarus. Next base: position 28,899 of record CAUDMG010001671.1, on the reverse strand, counting down.
TCAGTGTTAATTTTGTCTCCTAACTGGTGCTAAGTGAACGTATCTAGTTAAGGTAGAGTCTCAGTGTTAATTTTGTCTCCTAACTGGTGATAAGTGAACGTATCTAGTTAAGGTAGAGTCTCAGTGTTAATTTTGTCTCCTAACTGGTGATAGGTGAACGTATCTAGTTAAGGTAGAGTCTCAGTGTTAATTTTGTCTCCTAACTGGTGCTAAGTGAACGTATCTAGTTAAGTCTAAATTTATATCTAACTGGTGGGAACAAAAGACATCCAGTTAATACACTCTGTCACTTTACACTAACTGGCACTAACAAAACACACTCCCCTATTCCCTCTATTAAAACCGAAGTTCCTGGCTTGGCTTATCTCGGCTCCACATACCACCTCCCCCACCCTCCTAATACTAAGACCGAAGTTTCTGGCTTGGCTTGGCCTGTCTTAGCTCCCCCCCTCCCCCCCAAAAAAACTAACCCGACCACTTGATTAAAACGAGAATGTGAGAAAGTGGTGTGGCAGTATTCGCGCCATTTGCATACAGCGGCGGCAACGTCACAGGGACTCCCAGCCTCGGGATATTTCTTTTACTGCCTCTTGCTTACACGGTTATTCCTCTCTCTCTCCGTTAGATCCTCTCTCTTTCTCTTCTCCCAAGGACCTCTCTCTCTCTCTCTCTCTCTCTCTCTCTCTCTCTCTCTCTCTCTCTCTCTCTCTCTCTCTCCTATCGGTCACTACCAATCCCATGAGGGCCCCTTATGAAATAGGGACCCAAACTCCTAATAGGCCCAATCTTATTTAAATCTACCCTATTACAACTGGAGTCCCTTTAGAATTGGGGCCCATTTGAATTTGGTGTCCATTAAAAGCAGAGGCCTAATAGGAACTGGACCCCAACCTACCTATTAGAATTAGGGGCCCACTATGACTGGTATCCATTATAAATATGGGGCCCATTGGGAGTTAAGGACAATCCCAAATGACAGTCACCCCCACATGTTACTCGCCAGAGATAGTCACCCCCACATGTTACTCGCCAGAGATAGTCACCCCCACATGTTACTCGCCAGAGATACAGTCACCCCCACATGTTACTCGCCAGAGATACAGTCACCCCCCACATGTTACTCGCCAAAGATACAGTCACCCTCACATGTTACTCGCCAGATACAGTCACCCCCACATGTTACTCGCCAGAGATACAGTCACCCCCACATGTTACTCGCCAAAGATACAGTCACCCCCACATGTTACTCGCCAGAGATACAGTCAGCCCCCACATGTTACTCGCCAGAGATACAGTCACCCCCCCACATGTTACTCGCCACATACAGTCACCCACCACATGTTACTCGCCAGAGATACAGTCACCCCCACATGTTACTCGCCAGAGATACAGTCAGCGTTCAAGCACAACTCGCCCCGCCTCGCCCGGCCAGCCTTGTGGAGGTCGTACATTAAACACTATATATGATCAAACAACAGCCTGGTTATTTCCCATTGTTTACCTCGCCATTACCACCTCTCTCTTGTTGCAGGATTTATTGTTTGCTTTCCTGCCTCCTGATATCTTTCCTTCTCTTATTCCTCTTCATTCATTGTCATTCTCTTTTCTTCTTCGTTATTGTTCTTCCCTCTCTTCTCCCTCCCCTTCGTCCCTGTTCTTCCCTCTCTTCCCCAATGTTCTTCCTTCTCTTCCTCTTTTCTTCCTCTCTTCCTCCTCTTAATCTTCATATTCTCTCTCTTCTTCTTCTGTATTCTTATTCTTCTTTCTCTTTTTATTTTATCGGTTCCTAAGAAAGCGTGAGGGTATTGTAATCGGTGTGTCCGTGAGTGATTACTTAAGGCAGACAGTGATTCGTGCCGATTAGAACAGGGGGCCCATAAGGAGTAGATGCCATTAGAATTAGAACCCATTAGGAATAGAGCCCATTAAGATTGGACCAATTAATATTAGGACCCATTAGAACTGGAACCCTTTAATGATAAGGCCCATTAGGGTTCGGCCATACAAATTAAGGTTCATTTGGATTAGAGAGAATTAAGAATAGGGCCCATTAGGTTTTACCACAAGTCCATTAGGGCACAGATCCTTTATGAGTAGGACCCATTAGGACTTTTTCCCATTAGCACCGGAGAGGCCCTTTCTAACCTGGACCCATTAACTTACACCACTCCTAAGTGTGTGAAATTAATGACTCCGATCACTGGGATTTGTCAGCTCACGACCAATTATATTTGTTGCCCAGAGACGCCCAATCACGTGCTATATTCTGGCCCTAAATGAACCAATCAGAACATAGGAATATCCCGTTATTACACAAGGATCGTATATATCCACACTTGTATACCAGAAGGACAGTGAGAGCTGAAGGAAATATATTGTTATGGCTGTGATGTAATGTTGCTGTTATTATTATTATTATCATTATTATTATTATTGTAGGTTAGGTTACATTACGCTAGGTTAGGTTAGGTTAGGTTAGGTTAGGTTACATTACGCTAGGTTAGGTTAGGTTAGGTTAGGTTACATTACGCTAGGTTAGGTGCCATTAAACCAAGGCGTTAAGGACACCATCAGTCACCACCCCCCTCCAGGTTGGCAGCACTAAGCCACGACACCAGACAAAGCCGCTAGCTATAACCCACCACGATCCACGCCTTTATAGCATTGTTCTCCCCCACTCGGTATTAAACCTCCAACAAGTGAATGTATAAACACCTGTCATTAGTCTCCTGCCTTCTATAACACCTGTATAAACACCTGCCATTAGTCTCCTGCCTTCTATAACACCTGTATAAACACCTGCCATTAGTCTCCTGCCTTCTATAACACCTGTCATTAGTCTCCTGCCTTCTATATCACCTGTATAAACACCTGTCATTAGTCTCCTGCCTTCTATAACACCTGTATAAACACCTGCCATTAGTCTCCTGCCTTCTATAACACCTGTATAAACACCTGCCATTAGTCTCCTGCCTTCTATAACACCTGCATAAACACCTGTCATTAGTCTCCTGCCTTCTATAACACCTGCATAAACACCTGCCATTAGTCTCCTGCCTTCTATAACACCTGTATAAACACCTGTCATTAGTCTCCTGCCTTCTATAACACCTGTATAAACACCTGCCATTAGTCTCCTGCCTTCTATAACACCTGTATAAACACCTGCCATTAGTCTCCTGCCTTCTATAACACCTGTATAAACACCTGCCATTAGTCTCCTGTCTACTAGGTCACCTGTATAAACACCTGCCATTAGTCTCCTGCCTTCTATAACACCTGTATAAACACCTGCCATTAGTCTCCTGTCTACTATGTCACCTGTATAAACACCTGCCATTAGTCTCCTGTCTACTATGTCACCTGTATAAACACCTGCCATTAGTCTCCTGCCTTCTATAACACCTGTATAAACACCTGCCATTAGTCTCCTGTCTACTATGTCACCTGTATAAACACCTGCCATTAGTCTCCTGTCTACTATGTCACCTGTATAAACACCTGCCATTAGTCTCCTGTCTACTATGTCACCTGTATAAACACCTGCCATTAGTCTCCTTCCTTCTATAACACCTGTATAAACACCTGCCATTAGTCTCCTGCCTTCTATAACACCTGTATAAACACCTGCCATTAGTCTCCTGCCTTCTACAACACCTGTATAAACACCTGTCATTAGTCTCCTGCCTTCTATAACACCTGTATAAACACCTGCCATTAGTCTCCTGTCTACTATGTCACCTGTATAAACACCTGCCATTAGTCTCCTGTCTACTATGTCACCTGTATAAACACCTGCCATTAGTCTCCTGCCTTCTATAACACCTGTATAAACACCTGCCATTAGTCTCCTGTCTACTATGTCACCTGTATAAACACCTGCCATTAGTCTCCTGTCTACTATGTCACCTGTATAAACACCTGCCATTAGTCTCCTGTCTACTATGTCACCTGTATAAACACCTGCCATTAGTCTCCTTCCTTCTATAACACCTGTATAAACACCTGCCATTAGTCTCCTGCCTTCTATAACACCTGTATAAACACCTGCCATTAGTCTCCTGCCTTCTACAACACCTGTATAAACACCTGTCATTAGTCTCCTGCCTTCTATAACACCTGTATAAACACCTGCCATTAGTCTCCTGCCTTCTACAACACCTGTATAAACACCTGTCATTAGTCTCCTGCCTTCTATAACACCTGTATAAACACCTGTCATTAGTCTCCTGCCTTCTATAACACCTGTATAAACACCTGCCATTAGTCTCCTGCCTTCTACAACACCTGTATAAACACCTGCCATTAGTCTCCTGCCTTCTATAACACCTGTACAGTCTTAGTGCCATTACGACGTCATTCAAACATCTTTAAAGTGTATTGGAATTCATCTTTATTGGGTTAGGTCAGGTTAGGTTAGGTCAGGTCAGGTCAGGTCATGTCAGGTCAGGTTAGGTTTTCACGTCTCCAGTCAAGAGGAAAATAACACTCACTTATGTCCGTGTTATTTGGTATTTATCGTCTTCATTATTATTCTATTGCCTCTATTACCATCTTTATTATCTCTCTGTTCCTATTATTATCCCATATTTGTCGTCTCCATTATTATTTCTCATTTTCTGTTTCCATAACCATTCCGCCTCTCACCCCGGCGCTGACTGTCACACACACTTACACTCCAGCAATGTTATTGGATAATGCCTCGCCGAACTGGAGCAACACGGCTTTTTACATGCAATCTTATTGGCTGATATCTGTGTGCTTGAAAGCCTTCCTCTAATTGGCTTTCATGTACGGAGACAGCACTTATTGGCTGACTCAGTGATGATGATTACTAGAAAGCCATAAGTTTTGCAGCCAATTGAAAGCTGTGATATGAGATTCTGAATTTTCATTGGTTGAAGCGAGTGTAATTTAGCTTACATTGGCTGACACTTATAAAACATAGTTTCTATTGGCTGACAATTTGAATCTAAGAGAACTGAAACGTAATTGGCTGATACCCAAGATCGATGAGACCTGGCACATGACTGGCTAATAACAAGTTAGATAAAAGCTGACACCTAAGATGATGAAACCTGGCACCTGATTGGGTAATGTCAAGCAAAATGTAATCTGATTGGTTGACGTCCAGACAGGGGAAACTTGGCACCAGGTTTTACTCTCTCTCTCTCTCTCTCTCTCTCTCTCTCTCTCTCTCTCTCTCTCTCTCTCTCTCTCCGTTTATTGCCGTGTGCTAATTAACATATGGCTTAACTAGAGAGCATTATGTCTTGGCTAGTTAACATATGGCTTGACTAGAGAGCATTATGTCTTGGCTAATTAACATATGGCTTAACTAGAGAGCATTATGTCTTGGCTAATTAACATATGGCTTGACTAGAGAGCATTATGTCTTGGCTAATTAACATATGGCTTAACTAGAGAGCATTATGTCTTGGCTAATTAACATATGGCTTAACTAGAGAGCATTATGTCTTGGCTAATTAACATATGGCTTAACTAGAGAGCATTATGTCTTGACTAATTAACATATGGCTTAACTAGAGAGCATTATGTCTTGACTAATTAACATATGGCTTAACTAGAGAGCATTATGTCTTGGCTAATTAACATATAGCTTAACCATTTATGTCTGACACTAGCCATCACTGTTATGAGAGAGAGAGAGAGAGAGAGATATTTCTAAATTGCTCGACAGTAACAGTGGGTCATCATACACTTGACGGCCACTTGAGGACAGTGTAGGTACTCCATACTTTATTAACCCCTTGAGTACGATGACTTAACCCTTGAGTATGATGACTTAACCCTTGAGTACGATGACTTAACCCTTGAGTACGATGACTTAACCCCTTCAATACGATGACTTAACCCTTGAATTACATTGTAAATCTGTAAATCTGTAAATAGGTATTCTGACTGTAAATAAATCGGACACGTAAATTACAAAGACGATACTGGAAAATGTCAAGGTAAGAGAAACAATTTACACCTTATTTACATAACTTACGGCGTGTACCATACTGGAGGGTTCATTTACATAAATTTGGAATAGTTTAATTATATACGATGCTAAACCTCTTGTGTAATTATATGAGAGAGAGAGAGAGAGAGAGAGAGAGAGAGAGAGAGAGAGAAAAAAAAAAAAACACACACACACACACACACACACACACACACACACTTGTCAAGGTTCATTACAGTAATATACGGGAATCATTAAACTCCTTACGCGACTTACTGAAATGAATGTCTGTCTGTCTGTCTGTCTGGCTGTGTCTCTTTCTGTATGTATGTATGTATGTATGTTTGATATCTGTCTGTCTGTAATTTTCTATAATGCTTACTGAAATTTTATGTATTCAATAATGTAATTCCCACCGTAATTCCCTACAACAAATACTGTAATGCGAACTGTACTCGCCTGTAATCGTTACTGTAATACCTGCCGTAGTTGCTGTAATATTCTCTGACTGGAGCAACAACAACACACCATAACAGAAGCTGGAAAAATCTCATCATAGATCCAGCTGAGATTACCGATGAGGAGGAGGAGGAGGAGGAGGAGGAGGATGAGGAGTAGGGGGTAGGAGAAGGAGGGAAGGGAGTGGGTGGAGGAGAGGAAGAAGGAAGGAGGCGGAAGAGGCAGGGAGGGGGAGGGTGAGAGAACGAGGGAGAAGAGGAAGAGGGGAGGAAGCAGAGGGAGAGAGGTGGGAGAGAAGGAAGGGGGAGTCACTGTGATTGGTTTCAGTGATTCACAGGTCAATAAGATTAGGGGGAGGAGGGGGGAGGGGGGAGGGGGAGGGGGAGGGGGGAGGGGGTCTCGTCAAATGGCTCGAAGTCCTAATAGGTCCCAGAAAGTCCTAATAGGTCCCAATAAGTCCTACTAGATCCCAGTCCTAATAGGTCCCAGTAATTCCTAATAGGTCCTAATAATTCCTAATAGGTCTCAGCAAGTCCCATTAGGTCTCAATGAATCCCAGTAAGTCCCAAGTCCTATGAAAACCTACTGCGTCCTTAGACCCAATAGGTCCCAGCTCTCAATAAGTCGCAATGAGTCCCAGGTCCCAATATGTTCCAAGTCCATATAGGTCCTACAAAGTCCCGAGTCATTATAGCCTCCACTAAGTTCTAAGTCCTACTGGGTCCATTAAGTCCAAAGTCCTAATACAGAGCAATTGAGCCTAAAACCAATTCCCAACATATTCCAACTTAATAACCTAACCTAACCAAACCAAACCAAACCTAACCTAACCTAACCTACCATACCCTACCTTAACCTAACCTACCATACCCTACCTTAACCTAACCTAACCCACAAACACGGCTTCAAAAAAAAAATAATAAAGAAACTAGGAATTAGTTCAGTCTTAATTAATCAGGTAATTAGTTCAGTTTTAATTAATCAGGTAATTAATTAAGTCTTAATTAATTAATGTGCAAGTCTCCATCTCCCTGATAAAAATAATTACATCAGGAAACTCGGAAAATCCCTCTTGTAAACTGTCATTCCAGAGACTTGGTTAAACTTGAGGAACTTTCTTGTTTGGAGCGGTAAGGTGATGAGGAAGTTGGAATGGTCGGGAATGCTGTTCTGGGAATTCTGGAATGTTTCTTCTGGAATTCGGTTGGGTCTGCGTGTTTACTTTAGCGAGTTGATGAGGTCCCAGTTGTTGTTTTAAGAGCCTTGACGGTCGAGGTATTTTGTATTAAAGGGTTTAAAGTGGAAGAGAGTCTCAGTGGCACTTAACACTCACACTCTTCCCAAGACGATCCTGAGGCACTGCAGTTCACACGAGCCTCAGTACAGTATAGACTCTCACCACAACACACTCTTTACCAAGCAAGTCTCATAACCGAAGACTAACAAGAATAATAATAATAATAATAATAATAATAATAATAAACATATATTTCTTGTCCTCTCTCTCTCTCTCTCTCTCTCTCTCTCTCTCTCTCTCTCCTCAAGCCGGTCCCCCAACGCCCTTCACTAATTTCAGATGATTTATTAAAACGTTTGGCTTTTGCCGTGAGTAATGGCTGCGGAGTTTTCTTGGCTAAGCCTGTAATGTCTGAAGACTGCGCCTGTAATGTCTGAAGACTGCGCCTGTAATGTCTGAAGACTGCGCCTGTAATTTATGAACACGCCGCCTGTATTCTTTGAGGATTGCACCTGTAATTTATGAGGGCTGTGCCAGTAATTTATGATGACTGCGCCTTTACACTGGTATGAATGACTACACAATTCTCGATACGCGCGCGCGCGTGTGTGTGTGTGTGTGTGTGTGTCTGTGTGTAAATTAATTAAGGGAAACAAATTAAATTCTCTCTCTCTGTCACACACACACACACACACAAGCTGGGAATATCCTTTTGTTTTAATGTGTTATCTTAAGATAAAGTGAGATGGGAGGGAGAGGGGAGAGTGGGGAGGGCAGGGGGAGAGTGGGGAGGGCAGGGGGGAGTGAGGAGGGCAGGGGGGAGAGTGGGGAGGGCAGGGGGAGAGAGTGGGGAGGGCAGGGGGAGAGAGTGGGGAGGGCAGGGGGAGAGTGGGGATGGAGAGGGGAGAGTGGGGATGGAGAGGGGAGAGTGGTGATCGAGAGTGCACAGTGGGGAGGGCTGGGGGAGAGTGGGGATGGCAAGTGGAGAGTGGGGAGGGCTGGGGGGGAGAGTGGGGAGGGCTGGGGGGAGAGTGGGGAGGGCAGGGGGAGAGAGTGGGGAGGAGGGCAGGGGGAGAGTGGGGAGGGCAGGGGGGGAGAGTGGGGAGGGCAGGGGGAGAGTGGGGAGGGCAGGGGGGGAGAGTGGGGAGGGCAGGGGGGGAGAGTGGGGAGGGCAGGGGGGAGAGTGGGAAGGGCTGGGGGAGAGTGGGGAGGGCAGGGGGAGAGTGGTGAGGGCAGGGGGAGAGTGGGGATGGAGAGGGGAGAGAGTGGGGAGGGCAGGGAGAGAGAGTGGGGATGGAGAGGGGAGAGAGTGGGGAGGGCTGGGGGGGAAGTGGGGAGGGCAGGGGGAGAGAGTGGGGAGGGCAGGGGGAGAGAGTGGGGAGGGCAGGGGGAGAGAGTGGGGAGGGCAGGGGGAGGAGTGGGGAGGGCAGGGGGAGAGTGGGGATGGAGAGGGGAGAGTGGGGAGGGCAGAGGGGAGAGTGGGGAGGGCAGAGGGGAGGGCAGGGGAGAGAGTGGGGAGGGCAGGGGAGAGAGTGGGGAGGGCAGGGGGAGAGTGGGGAGGGCAGGGGGAGAGTGGGGAGGGCAGGGGGGGAGAGTGGGGAGGGCAGGGGGGGAGAGTGGGGAGGGCAGGGGGGGAGAGTGGGGAGGGCAGGGGGGGAGAGTGGGGAGGGCAGGGGGGAGAGTGGGGAGGGCAGGGGGAAGAGTGGGGAGGGCAGGGGGAAGAGTGGGGAGGGCTGGGGGAGAGTGGGGAGGGCAGGGGGAAGAGTGGGGAGGGCAAGGGGGGAGAGTGGGGAGGGCAAGGGGGGAGAGTGGGGAGGGCAGGGGGGGAGAGTGGGGAGGGCAGGGGGGGGAGTGGGGAGGGCAGGGGGGGTCTGTGAGGGCTGGGGTCTGTTAGGACTGGGGTCTGTTAGGGCTGGGGTCTGTTAGGGCTGGGGTCTGTTAGGGCTGGGGTCTGTTAGGGCTGGGGTCTGTTAGGACTGGGGTCTGTTAGGACTGGGGTCTGTTAGGGCTGGGGTCTGTTAGAACTGGGGTCTGTTAGGACTGAGGTCTGTTAGGACTGGGGTCTGTTAGGACTGAGGTCTGTTAGGGCTATGACCCATTACAACTGCTGCCAATTTCAACTGTTACCCATTACAGCTACAACCCATTACAACTGTTACCTATTACAACTGACACCAATTAGATAAGGATTCCATTACACCAGTTCACCAAATAGGACCCCACTACCTCTTAAAACCATCCCCAATTACGACTGGGAAGCCATTAACACAATTACCAAGACGTGAGGCAAAAAAATCACTAACTATAAGACTCCAGTTAGTGGGGCGGATCTTCCTTACCCTCTACATCAACACCCCCCCCCTCCTCCACCCCCCCCCCTCCTCCCCACCCCCCTCCCCATCCTTCACTTCCGGGTCTTTTAACTGACGGGTCGTTAACCTCTCTCTCCCTCTCTCGCTGCTCGAAAATTGGCAGTCGAGAGTAATTAGTCTCTCTCTCCTCTCTCTCTCTCTCTCTCTCTCTCCTGGGAAGACCTAAACAGCTATAATTAAAAGAACAACCCAAACACTTTAACTATATTGGACATTATAAACAGGGGGAGAGAGGGAGGGGGAGAGAGGGAGGGGGGGAGAGGGAGGGGAAGGCGGCGCGCAGAACCCAGTAAACACCACATGAATTTCCAATGACTCAGCCTCCCCCCTCCTTCTCCCCTCATCTCCAATGCCCTCTTTCCCCTCTCAACCACTTCCCCTCATTCCTCTTCTTAGATCCTCCTACTCTGCTCCTTTCCCTCTCTGTCTTCCTCTCATCCTGTCTGTACCTCTCTTCCACTTTTCGTTTTCTCTCCTTCCCTCTTTCTCCCCGCTTCCTTTTTTTCCGAACTCTTTCTCTGTCTCTCCCCATTCCCCTTTTTTCTCCCTATTACCTCTCCTCTCTCTCTCTCTCCCCCTGCCTCTTTTCCTTCCCCTTCATCTTCTCTCCACTCACCCTCCTTTCCCTTCCCCTCTCCCTACCCCCCTTTTCCTTTCTCTACCCTCCATTCTCTTACCTTTCAATTCCCCTTCCCCTTTCTTTCCTCCTCCTTTCTTCTCTTCTTCCCATTCTCTCTTTTCCCCTCTTCCTTCTCCTCCATCCCCTCCCCCCTCCCTCCCCCCCCCCCCCCCACAGCACCTCCTCCACCACCTCACCTGCGGCAGAAGTAATCCAGGTCTTAATTTAAGTGCCTCGTCTAAGTGGCTTTTTGTCCATATAAAGACTCATCTCATTACCGGAACGATATGTAAATTTAGTTCTTTTTTTATATCAGTCTTTCCTATATAGTTTAAATCTTTATATATTCTAAGACTTTTGTATATATAATAAATCTTAACATATTCTAAATTAATATTCCTTATAATATACTAAGACTTTTTATATTATATCTTATTCTTACTAATTTACTTTGTCTTACCTTTGCTAAATCTTTTTATTATTGTAAATATTTTATAAACTCTAAGTTTAAAGAAGTTCCAATATTCTCTAAGTTCTTTTATAGTCTAACTTAATCTACATATTGTAAGCCTCTAAAAACTGTATATATTATCCTAAGTTGTTTTATATAATGATAGAGAGAGAGAGAGAGAGAGAGAGAGAGAGAGAGAATTACCCCCAAAATTGACCCATCTTCACCCAATTTCCACTAAGGCTTCGCGAAAGAGGCTGTATCACCATCTTAACGTCATTCACCCAACATTTTTCACCTCCCCCCCCCCCACCCTCCCTTCTGTCAACGTGAGATATCCACACACACACACACACGCACACACGCACGCACACACACACAGTCACCCAATTTGCTTTAACCCTTCCCGGAGGAGCTGTAGCGCCACTCTGACTTCGTTCACCCCGGCTTAACCTCCCGGGGGGCCAGTTAGCGCGATTATCAATCTAGCGGAGATTAAATTCGTTTTCCCTAATTTAATCGCCGATAACCCGAGCCAAGGTGAATCTGTCTTGTTTAGAGTCTAGTCTACTGCTGCTGCTGGTTGGCACACACACACACACACACACACATATATAATAATGGTTGACCCTCGTGTAACGAGGTTGGCCGGTCCACTAGGGCCACCTAGGCGTGAATTTGTTCAAGGTGTAGAAGCTGTCGCCAACACAACAACCACACCCTGGGTTAACGAGCTGCATGCCCCAGTGTTCAAGGTGTAGAAGCTGTCGCCAACACAACAACCACACCCTGAGTTAACGAGCTGCATGACCCAGTGTTCAAGGTGTAGAAGCTGTCGCCAACACAACAACCACACCCTAAGTTAACGAGCTGCATGACCCAGTGTTCAAGGTGTAGAAGCTGTCGCCAACACAACAACCACACCCTAAGTTAACGAGCTGCATGCCCCAGTGTTCAAGGTGTAGAAGCTGTCGCCAACACAACAACCACACCCTGAGTTAACGAACTGCATGACCCAGTGTTTAAGGTGTAGAAGCTGTCGCCAACACAACAACCACACCCTAAGTTAACGAGCTGCATGACCCAGTGTTTAAGGTGTAGAAGCTGTCGCCAACACAACAACCACACCCTGAGTTAACGAGCTGCATGACCCAGTGTTTAAGGTGTAGAAGCTGTCGCCAACACAACAACCACACCATGAGTTAACGAACTGCATGACCCAGTGTTTAAGGTGTAGAAGCTGTCGCCAACACAACAACCACACCCTAAGTTAACGAGCTGCATGACCCAGTGTTTAAGGTGTAGAAGCTGTCGCCAACACAACAACCACACCCTGAGTTAACGAGCTGCATGACCCAGTGTTCAAGGTGTAGAAGCTGTCGCCAACACAACAACCACACCCTGAGTTAACGAGCTGCATGACCCAGTGTTTAAGGTGTAGAAGCTGTCGCCAAAACAACAACCACACCCTAAGTTAACGAGCTGCATGACCCAGTGTCAAGGAATAGTCCGAGAAGACCGGACAACTCGCCAACTGCACTGGCTAACCATTACCCCGGAACACGATCTGCAAATCGATTAACATCCAGGTCCCCAATTACTGCTGGGTAGACAGAGGCAAATGGCCTAAAGAAACTTGCCCATAGTTTCACCCTGCCGGGGGATCGAACTATATATATATATATATATATATATATATATATATATATATATATATATATATATATATATATATATATATATATATATATATATATATATATATATATGCTGATAACCACCAGGAAAGAAGAAAACACGAAGTTCCCAAGCGCTTTCGTGTAATTCACATCTTCAGGGGTGAGTACAGACTAGATAGAGTAATGCAAAACAAGATGAATATATACAGAGGAGGGTGAGACCAGGTCCACAATGGTCAGGTAATGACCCTACTAATCTTTAAATGGCACACAACGGTTGGTGGTTGGGTCAGATGGGACAGTGACCCGCCCTCTCACCTGATCACAAATCTTCTTAATTACAATGTTGTCCAGCTTGTACATGCCGTTACTCAAATTCATGTTGAATGCTTCGGTATGTTTAATAAGACTAGATTCTATGATGTTCCTACTATCAATTGAATTACAAGGTAATATTGAGGAGGCATTATCCCAGTCAATGCAATGCTTGTTATCCCTCAAATGAACAAACAGAGCATTGGATTCCTGGCCTGTCCTAACACTGTATTTGTGTTGTTTAATTCTAGTTACAAGATCTTTACCTTGCAAGGAATGTAATATGTTTTACTCAGGCCAGACAGGTAAAGATCTTGTAACTAGAATTAAACAACACAAATACAGTGTTAGGACAGGCCAGGAATCCAATGCTCTGTTTGTTCATTTGAGGGATAACAAGCATTGCATTGACTGGGATAATGCCTCCTCAATATTACCTTGTAATTCAATTGATAGTAGGAACATCATAGAATCTAGTCTTATTAAACATACCGAAGCATTCAACATGAATTTGAGTAACGGCATGTACAAGCTGGACAACTTTGTAATTAAGAAGATTTGTGATCAGGTGAGAGGGCGGGTCACTGTCCCATCTGACCCAACCACCAACCGCTGTGTGCCATTTAAAGATTAGTAGGGTCATTACCTGACCATTGTGGACCTGGTCCCACCCTCCTCTGTATATATTCATCTTGTTTTGCATTACTCTATCTAGTCTGTACTCACCCCTGAAGATGTGAATTACACGAAAGCGCTTGGGAACTTCGTGTTTTCTTCTTTCCTGGTGGTTATCAGCATATACCTAGATCACGCGCACCTACAGTGATTTACTTGCATATACATATATATACATATATATATATATATATATATATATATATATATATATATATATATATATATATATATATATATATATATATATATACTAGCAGAATCGCCGCCCTCCGGGAGGCTCCACATTGTCTCACTGTTCAGTCCCCAAAACTTCTTCTTCCATCAACAGTTCATTAACGGTGTATGTAAGTTCCACCATGTTTATCACTACAACGGTACAGCAAAGTATATTTTTTTAGCATTAAACTGTTATTATTTTATTGTCTAATCATCACTACATATAACACCACCCATCATCATTATATATAACATCATCCATCATCACTACATATAACACCACCCATCATCACTACATATAACAATATCCATCATCACTACATATAACACCATCCATCATCACTACATATAACACCATCCATCATCACTACATATAACACCACCCATCATCACTACATATAACATCATCCATCATCACCACATATAACACCATCCATCATCACTACATATAATACTATCCATCATCACTACAGATCGGTAAAGTAGTTTCCGAGATTCTCGTGCGGACACACACACACACACAAACACACAGTGATCACGGTAGACGATGTGCAGAACAAGTGGGATAATTACCTGGACATTATCACCAAAGCCTACCACCACTTCTTTCCAGCCAAAACACTGAGGATCCACCCCGATGATGTCCCGTGGATTACACCCAGCATAAAAAGACTTATTGAGCAGGGCAACAAGGCATACTACACCAAAAACCGCCTGTACAAAAGTCTATGTAACCAGGTCAGCAGGGAAATCAAGTCTGCCAAGGAGATTTATTATCCCAGGAAAGTGCACGGCCTCAAGGAAGTCGGCATCGGTCAGTGGTACTCCAAGGTAAAAGATCTCTGTGGTCTCACCCGTCAGTCTCCCACACTTCCTTTCATCTCACATTTTCCTAGTGAGGAGGCAGCTGAGATAAATAATAACCATTTTGCTACCATATGTCATACCTTACCCAGTCTTGACCTCACTCTCCTCCCTGCGTACTTACCTTCCCCCTCCCAGTGTTCAACCATATGAAATCGCCAACAAACTCCTGAAATTTAAATCCAAACGCTCCACGATCCCAATTGACCTCCCAATCAAAATATACATGGAGTTTGCAGTCGAACTTGCCACCCCCTCTGTTCTATTATTAATGCATCCCTCAGACAAAGCAAATGCCCTAATGAATGGAAAACCGCATTTGTCACCCCCATCCCCAAGGTCACCACCCCACAGTCCCCTAACGACCTCAGGCCAGTTGCCATTATCCCCATACCCAGTCTACTTTGTGAGGACTTTGTTTTTGAGTGGGCATTTGCCAGTATCTGCCAGTCAATTGATCCACAGCAATTTGGCAATATGAGGACCTCCTCTACATCACACTGCTTGGTGAGCTTTCTGGACTTTCTGCACAAAATCTTGCAGAAACGTAAGACATCACTGGCCGTTGCTCTTGTTGACTTCAGGAAGGCCTTTGACCTTGTTGATCACTGCACTGTTATCAACAATGCTATTGCACTAGGGCTGCCCACCAACCTGGTCTCATGGCTCACTGATTTCTTGAGTGGACGTCGCCAAGCAGTGAGGTATCAGGGCTTGGTCTCTACATTCCAACACCTCACCTGCGGTGTTCCCCAGGAGACCAAGATAGGACCACTGTGCTTCCTCATCCTGATTAACGACGCTCTATCGGACACTCAGGTGGAAGAACGTGGATGACTGCACTGCAGGGGTTTCAGTGGATAACACCGCACCAGACTACTCATCGCTACAAGGCACCATGGACAGGCTACAGGCATGGACTACGGAGAACAAGGTCACCATCAACCACACCAAAACCGTAGTCATGCACATCAATACCGCCACCACTCCAGTGCAAGCCCCGGCAGTCATAGTGGGTGCCCATCCTCTCCAGCTGGTGCAGTCTGCCAAACTCCTGGGTGTAACTATAGACAACAAACTTGACTGGAAGGCCCATGTAAATAACACAGTCAAGGCAGCCTCGTACCGTCTCTACATGCTACGACGACTTAGGTCACTTGGAACACCCACGCCAGAGCTGAGGACCATCTACAACGCCTTTATTCTCCCCAAACTTACATATGCGTCACCAGCCTGGTCGTCTTCTCTCAACTCCACCCAACAACGTCAGCTAGAGAAGGTACAGAAAAGGGCCTGCAGAATCATGCTCGGCGCAGAATACTCCGGCTACACCAACGCTCTCTCCACCCTGGAAATGCCATCCCTCAGTGACCTCCACCACCAAGCACCGGAAAGGTTTGGCAGTGGACTACTGCACCACCCTCGTCATCGCCACCTCCTGCCACCTGCAGCCCCCCACCCAACTCTCGCAGTCCGCCACTACAACAAAATACAGCCCATAAGAGCCCGCACCGATAGATATAAGAACAGCACCATCCCATCTATTGTTAAAATCATAAACAACTCCTGATTTATGTACTGTACAGCCCTGTAAATGTATTCAATGCATATTATATCATTATGTCTAAATCAAATGTAAGTCTGTATATTTTCAGCCACCGGCAGCAACTCTATTAATAAACCGTTTATTATTATTATTATTTATTATTTATTATTACATACTTCTTTGTTTTATATATACATATATGTGTGTGTGTATTCACTTATATTATGTTGTGTACCATCACTTGCTGTAATATTGACTTTTAGTCGAATCCAGCAGCACTTCACTCCGTCACAATGCTTCGTCAATGTTATTTGTATCTGAGAGCCAATCAATCAAAGGCTACCTGAGTCAGTCGAACGCTGGAGGTGTTGCTCTCAGGTGTGTCACAGTGAATGTTAATGTCAATACATTCTATTCTACTACATGTTTACCTCGACCATTCACCAACGTCTTGCAAGTATTTAAGGATCTTATAGGTTAACACAATGGCCGAAACAACCGAAAGCCGAAGTGGCCAGAAATCCCCAAGCAAACAAGCAAACAAGGAAGCAAGCAAACAAACAAGCAAGCAACACAATGTCATCTTTTCTCTATAGTGCACTGAGACCAGCGTCAAGTAATGGGCCGCCTCAACAGGAGATTATCATACCCACAAGTTGTTATATAGTGACAACAGCAGCACCCAGTCACATATATAGTGACAACAGCAGCACCCAGTCACATATATAGTGACAACAGCAGCACGCAGTCACATATATAGTGACAACAGCAGCACCCAGTCACATATATAGTGACAACAGCAGCACCCAGTCACATATATAGTGACAACAGCAGCACCCAGTCACATATATAGTGACAACAGCAGCACCCAGTCACATATATAGTAACAACAGCAACACCCAGTCACATATATAGTGACAACAACAGCACCCAGTCACATATATAGTGACAACAGCAGCACGCAGTCACATATATAGTGACAACAGCAGCACCCAGTCACATATATAGTGACAACAGCAGCACCCAGTCACATATATAGTGACAACAGCAGCACCCAGTCACATATATAGTGACAACAGCAGCACCCAGTCACATATATAGTGACAACAGCAGCACCCAGTCACATATATAGTGACAACAGCACACCCAGTCACATATATAGTGACAACAGCAGCACCCAGTCACATATATAGTGACAACAGCAGCACCCAGTCACATATATAGTGACAACAGCAGCACCCAGTCACATATATAGTGACAACAGCAGCACCCAGTCACATATATAGTGACAACAGCAGCACCCAGTCACATATATAGTGACAACAGCAGCACCCAGTCACATATATAGTGACAACAGCACACCCAGTCACATATATAGTGACAACAGCAGCACCCAGTCACATATATAGTTACAACAGCAACACCCAGTCACATATATAGTGACAACAGCACACCCAGTCACATATATAGTGACAACAGCAGCACCCAGTCACATATATAGTGACAACAGCAGCACGCAGTCACATATATAGTGACAACAGCAACACCCAGTCACATATATAGTGACAACAGCACACCCAGTCACATATATAGTGACAACAGCAGCACCCAGTCACATATATAGTGACAACAGCAGCACCCAGTCACATATAGTGACAACAGCAGCACCCAGTCACATATACAGTGACAACAGCACACCCAGTCACATATATAGTGACAACAGCAGCACCCAGTCACATATATAGTAACAACAGCAACACCCAGTCACATATATAGTGACAACAGCACACCCAGTCACATATATAGTGTTACCTAGTAGGGATTATCTCACCCACAGTTGTCATCTCCAGGAACTCATCATCAATACTAATGGTTACTTGAATGGTGCCAGGTGAGTGGAGTGACACACTACACAGGTGGCACCATATAACACCCGGCTATATATGTGGTAGCACCGGTTACACTCACTCTCTCTCTCTCTCTCTCTCTCTCTCTCTCTCTCTCAGCATCTCTTTGCCAATCACAACACTCACTCTACATTTTAGCCAATCACGGCCCTCCCCAACCTTCAAGCCAATCACAGCACTCCCCCTTATCCCCCAACCCTGGCCAATCAAAGCACTTCCCCCTTAGCTTCACCCCTTCCTAGCCAATCACAACACTCCCCTATCACAGACGCAGAATCTGAACGGTCCATCAACTGGCGAGATTGAGTCAGCTGATTCAGGTAAGCAAACAGTGTTGACGTTACAGGAGCGGCCGGGAGCACAGCCCAACCCGCCCTTGACCTTTAATCACCACACGCTCCGCCCCGACAGTTTATCACCACCGAGTAACACTAAAAATAAACAAATAGACAAAAGTAAACAGGAAAAATTCTTGGCTAGATTCACTTAAAAAGAAAAATTGGATCAGCCAGCACCTTAGCGCTCACCTAACCTAACCTAACCTAATGCTAACCTAACCTAACCTAATCTACCCTAACCTAACCTAACCTAACCTAATCTAATGCTAACGTAATCTACGCTAACCTAACCTAATGCTAACCTAACCTAACCTAACCTAACCTAATGCTAACCTAACCTAATGCTAACCTAACCTAACCTAATGCTAACCTAACCTAACCTAACCTAACCTAATGCTAACCTAACCTAACCTAACCTAACCTAATGCTAACCTAAGCTAACGCTCATCTAACCTAACCTAACCTAACCTAATACCCTCCCTCAGGTAACGTTTAGGTCTCTCTCTCTCTCTCCTTCTACTCACACCCTCTCTTACTCCCTCCTTTCTCTCTCCTGTCCTCCTCCTTCCATCCCTTCTACTCTCTCTCTCTCTCTCTCTCTCTCTCTCTCTCTCTCTCTCTCCCTATAAGAAACACACATCTTGTTGTCATTGTTGTTGGTGCTTCATCTACCAGGGTCATTAAGCACCGTTCACTAGGTCTTACTTTCATACTGTAAAATATTCAGAATATCGAGCAGAGAATTTACAGGTTCAAGTGTAAGTGTAAGTGTGTGTGTGTGTGTGTGTGTGTGTGTGTGTGTGTGTGTGTGAAGTTTAAAAAAGTGAACGGGAATGTCAGTTTACAACCATTCCCCCCAAAAAATAAAAACGCTTTAACTTGTAACTATCACCATATATCGCCAGGCATCACAGCTAATACCTTACTGAATATTATTAACGGAATCAACACTAATAGTCCACACACACACACACCCACACCCACACACCAACACACACACACCCACACCCACACACACACCCACCAGGGCTGTAAAATCCCTTGCACCAGAAACCAAGGCATTCCATTAGGGCAGCGAGACAAAGCCGCGAATTTAACCCCAGTTTTATATCGCTGCTCTCTATCAAAGCTCTTTATCAGGGGGATGCCATAGCTTTACTTAAAACGTACAAAAAGCTGACTGAATGTTGGACGGCTGACTGTAACTGAATCAATACACACAGGATATTCATTCTCATATATTACCAGTTATATACTACCACTCTATTGACAGTTAATTAGAGGGTGATTGTATGACTGTATGTTATTATAATATGTACACTCATTCACGCCGCCCAGATGTATAATATTACATCACTCTACCAGTTTTATGCCATTCTATTAACAGTTAGAGGATGACTGTATGACTGTTCCCGTGTATAAAAATATCCGGCTATATACTACCAGTTATATATCACTCTACTGAGAGTCACTTGAAGGGTGATTGTATGACTGTTTATTTAACTGTATGGAAATAAAACTTTATTCTCCCATTCAAGTCTCGGTTTAACATGTGAAAACAGTCATTATCATCCAGTCATTTTCTAACTGGTTGTAAAAATGGTAATTGGTGTCCAGTCATTAGCGAACCACATCTCTATCCCCCCTCCTCACCCCTTCCCCCCCTTTACCAAACTAACCCTTCCCCCTCTCCCCCCTCACAATACCATCCCCCCTTCCTCTTAACACCATTTCCCCTTCCTTAACACCATCTCCCCTTCCTTAACACCATCTCCCCTTCCTTAACACCATCCCCCCTTCCTTAACACCATCTCCCCTTCCTTAACACCATCTCCCCTTCCTTAACACCATCACCCCTTCCTTAACACCATCACCCCTTCCTTAACACCATCTCCCCTTCCTTAACACCATCCCCCCTTCCTAAACACCATCACCCCTTCCTTAACACCATCTACCCTTCCTTAACACCATCCCCCCTTCCTTAACACCATCTCCCCTTCCTTAACACCATCCCCCCTTCCTTAACACCATCTCCCCTTCCTTAACACCATCACCCCTTCCTTAACACCATCCCCCCTTCCTTAACACCATCCCCCCTTCCTAAACACCATCACCCCTTCCTTAACACCATCTACCCTTCCTTAACACCATCCCCCCTTCCTTAACACCATCTCCCCTTCCTTAACACCATCCCCCCTTCCTTAACACCATCTCCCCTTCCTTAACACCATCACCCCTTCCTTAACACCATCCCCCCTTCCTTAACACCATCACCCCTTCCTTAACACCATCTACCCTTCCTTAACACCATCTCCCCTTCCTTAACACCATCTCCCCTTCCTTAACACCATCCCCCCTTCCTAAACACCATCTCCCCTTCCTCTTAACACCATCCCCCCTTCCTTAACACCATCACCCATTCCTTAACACCATCTCCCCTTCCTTAACACCATCTCCCCTTCCTAGGGGACAGTGAGGACACGCTAGGGGACAGTGAGGACACGCTAGGGGACAGTGAGGACACGCTAGGAGACAGTGAGGACACGCTAGGGGACAGTGAGGACACGCTAGGGGCCAGTGAGGACACGCTAGGGGACAGTGAGGACACGCTAGGAGACAGTGAGGACACGCTAGGGGACAGTGAGGACACGCTAGGGGACAGTGAGGACACGCTAGGAGACAGTGAGGACACGCTAGGGGCCAGTGAGGACACGCTAGGGGACAGTGAGGACACGCTAGGGGACAGTGAGGACACGCTAGGGGACAGTGAGGACACGCTAGGAGACAGTGAGGACACGCTAGGAGACAGTGAGGACACGCTAGGAGACAGTGAGGACACGCTAGGGGACAGTGAGGACACGCTAGGGGACAGTGAGGACACGCTAGGGGACAGTGAGGACACGCTAGGGGACAGTGAGGACACGCTAGGGGACAGTGAGGACACGCTAGGGGACAGTGAGGACACGCTAGGGGACAGTGAGGACACGCTAGGGGACAGTGAGGACACGCTAGGGGACAGTGAGGACACGCTAGGGGACAGTGAGGACACGCTAGGGACAGTGAGGACACGCTAGGAGACAGTGAGGACACGCTAGGGGACAGTGAGGACACGCTAGGGGACAGTGAGGACACGCTAGGGGACAGTGAGGACACGCTAGGGGACAGTGAGGACACGCTAGGGGACAGTGAGGACACGCTAGGGGACAGTGAGGACACGCTAGGGGACAGTGAGGACACGCTAGGGGACAGTGAGGACACGCTAGGGGACAGTGAGGACACGCTAGGGGACAGTGAGGACACGCTAGGGGACAGTGAGGACACGCTAGGGGACAGTGAGGACACGCTAGGGGACAGTGAGGACACGCTAGGGGACAGTGAGGACACGCTAGGGGACAGTGAGGACACGCTAGGGGACAGTGAGGACACGCTAGGGGACAGTGAGGACACGCTAGGGGACAGTGAGGACACGCTAGGGGACAGTGAGGACACGCTAGGGGACAGTGAGGACACGCTAGGGGACAGTGAGGACACGCTAGGGGACAGTGAGGACACGCTAGGGGACAGTGAGGACACGCTAGGGGACAGTGAGGACACGCTAGGGGACAGTGAGGACACGCTAGGGGACAGTGAGGACACGCTAGGGGACAGTGAGGACACGCTAGGGGACAGTGAGGACACGCTAGGGGACAGTGAGGACACGCTAGGAGACAGTGAGGACACGCTAGGGGACAGTGAGGACACGCTAGGGGACAGTGAGGACACGCTAGGGGACAGTGAGGACACGCTAGGGGACAGTGAGGACACGCTAGGGGACAGTGAGGACACGCTAGGGGACAGTGAGGACACGCTAGGGGACAGTGAGGACACGCTAGGGGACAGTGAGGACACGCTAGGGGACAGTGAGGACACGCTAGGGGACAGTGAGGACACGCTAGGGGACAGTGAGGACACGCTAGGGGACAGTGAGGACACGCTAGGGGACAGTGAGGACACGCTAGGGGACAGTGAGGACACGCTAGGGGACAGTGAGGACACGCTAGGGGACAGTGAGGACACGCTAGGGGACAGTGAGGACACGCTAGGGGACAGTGAGGACACGCTAGGGGACAGTGAGGACACGCTAGGAGACAGTGAGGACACGCTAGGGGACAGTGAGGACACGCTAGGGGACAGTGAGGACACGCTAGGGGACAGTGAGGACACGCTAGGGGACAGTGAGGACACGCTAGGGGACAGTGAGGACACGCTAGGGGACAGTGAGGACACGCTAGGGGACAGTGAGGACACGCTAGGGGACAGTGAGGACACGCTAGGGGACAGTGAGGACACGCTAGGGGACAGTGAGGACACGCTAGGGGACAGTGAGGACACGCTAGGAGACAGTGAGGACACGCTAGGGGACAGTGAGGACACGCTAGGGGACAGTGAGGACACGCTAGGAGACAGTGAGGACACGCTAGGGGACAGTGAGGACACGCTAGGGGACAGTGAGGACACGCTAGGGGACAGTGAGGACACGCTAGGGGACAGTGAGGACACGCTAGGGGACAGTGAGGACACGCTAGGGGACAGTGAGGACACGCTAGGAGACAGTGAGGACACGCTAGGGGACAGTGAGGACACGCTAGGGGACAGTGAGGACACGCTAGGGGACAGTGAGGACACGCTAGGGGACAGTGAGGACACGCTAGGGGACAGTGAGGACACGCTAGGGGACAGTGAGGACACGCTAGGGGACAGTGAGGACACGCTAGGGGACAGTGAGGACACGCTAGGGGACAGTGAGGACACGCTAGGAGACAGTGAGGACACGCTAGGGGACAGTGAGGACACGCTAGGGGACAGTGAGGACACGCTAGGGGACAGTGAGGACACGCTAGGGGACAGTGAGGACACGCTAGGGGACAGTGAGGACACGCTAGGGGACAGTGAGGACACGCTAGGAGACAGTGAGGACACGCTAGGGGACAGTGAGGACACGCTAGGGGACAGTGAGGACACGCTAGGGGACAGTGAGGACACGCTAGGGGACAGTGAGGACACGCTAGGGGACAGTGAGGACACGCTAGGGGACAGTGAGGACACGCTAGGGGACAGTGAGGACACGCTAGGGGACAGTGAGGACACGCTAGGAGACAGTGAGGACACGCTAGGGGACAGTGAGGACACGCTAGGGGACAGTGAGGACACGCTAGGAGACAGTGAGGACACGCTAGGGGACAGTGAGGACACGCTAGGGGACAGTGAGGACACGCTAGGAGACAGTGAGGACACGCTAGGGGACAGTGAGGACACGCTAGGGACAGTGAGGACACGCTAGGGGACAGTGAGGACACGCTAGGGGACAGTGAGGACACGCTAGGGGACAGTGAGGACACGCTAGGGGACAGTGAGGACACGCTAGGAGACAGTGAGGACACGCTAGGGGACAGTGAGGACACGCTAGGGGACAGTGAGGACACGCTAGGGGACAGTGAGGACACGCTAGGGGACAGTGAGGACACGCTAGGGACAGTGAGGACACGCTAGGGGACAGTGAGGACACGCTAGGGGACAGTGAGGACACGCTAGGGGACAGTGAGGACACGCTAGGGGACAGTGAGGACACGCTAGGGGACAGTGAGGACACGCTAGGGGACAGTGAGGACACGCTAGGGGACAGTGAGGACACGCTAGGGGACAGTGAGGACACGCTAGGGGACAGTGAGGACACGCTAGGGGACAGTGAGGACACGCTAGGGGACAGTGAGGACACGCTAGGGGACAGTGAGGACACGCTAGGGGACAGTGAGGACACGCTAGGGGACAGTGAGGACACGCTAGGGGACAGTGAGGACACGCTAGGGGACAGTGAGGACACGCTAGGGGACAGTGAGGACACGCTAGGGGACAGTGAGGACACGCTAGGGGACAGTGAGGACACGCTAGGGGACAGTGAGGACACGCTAGGGGACAGTGAGGACACGCTAGGGGACAGTGAGGACACGCTAGGGGACAGTGAGGACACGCTAGGGGACAGTGAGGACACGCTAGGGGACAGTGAGGACACGCTAGGAGACAGTGAGGACACGCTAGGGGACAGTGAGGACACGCTAGGGGACAGTGAGGACACGCTAGGGGACAGTGAGGACACGCTAGGGGACAGTGAGGACACGCTAGGGGACAGTGAGGACACGCTAGGGGACAGTGAGGACACGCTAGGGGACAGTGAGGACACGCTAGGGGACAGTGAGGACACGCTAGGGGACAGTGAGGACACGCTAGGGGACAGTGAGGACACGCTAGGGGACAGTGAGGACACGCTAGGGGACAGTGAGGACACGCTAGGGGACAGTGAGGACACGCTAGGGGACAGTGAGGACACGCTAGGGGACAGTGAGGACACGCTAGGGGACAGTGAGGACACGCTAGGGGACAGTGAGGACACGCTAGGGGACAGTGAGGACACGCTAGGGGACAGTGAGGACACGCTAGGGGACAGTGAGGACACGCTAGGGGACAGTGAGGACACGCTAGGGGACAGTGAGGACACGCTAGGGGACAGTGAGGACACGCTAGGGGACAGTGAGGACACGCTAGGGGACAGTGAGGACACGCTAGGGGACAGTGAGGACACGCTAGGGGACAGTGAGGACACGCTAGGGGACAGTGAGGACACGCTAGGGGACAGTGAGGACACGCTAGGGGACAGTGAGGACACGCTAGGGGACAGTGAGGACACGCTAGGGGACAGTGAGGACACGCTAGGGGACAGTGAGGACACGCTAGGGGACAGTGAGGACACGCTAGGGGACAGTGAGGACACGCTAGGGGACAGTGAGGACACGCTAGGGGACAGTGAGGACACGCTAGGGGACAGTGAGGACACGCTAGGGGACAGTGAGGACACGCTAGGGGACAGTGAGGACACGCTAGGGACAGTGAGGACACGCTAGGGGACAGTGAGGACACGCTAGGGGACAGTGAGGACACGCTAGGGGACAGTGAGGACACGCTAGGGGACAGTGAGGACACGCTAGGGGACAGTGAGGACACGCTAGGGGACAGTGAGGACACGCTAGGGGACAGTGAGGACACGCTAGGGGACAGTGAGGACACGCTAGGGGACAGTGAGGACACGCTAGGGGACAGTGAGGACACGCTAGGGGACAGTGAGGACACGCTAGGGGACAGTGAGGACACGCTAGGGGACAGTGAGGACACGCTAGGGGACAGTGAGGACACGCTAGGGGACAGTGAGGACACGCTAGGGGACAGTGAGGACACGCTAGGGGACAGTGAGGACACGCTAGGGGACAGTGAGGACACGCTAGGGGACAGTGAGGACACGCTAGGGGACAGTGAGGACACGCTAGGGGACAGTGAGGACACGCTAGGGGACAGTGAGGACACGCTAGGGGACAGTGAGGACACGCTAGGGGACAGTGAGGACACGCTAGGAGACAGTGAGGACACGCTAGGGGACAGTGAGGACACGCTAGGGGACAGTGAGGACACGCTAGGGGACAGTGAGGACACGCTAGGGGACAGTGAGGACACGCTAGGGGACAGTGAGGACACGCTAGGGGACAGTGAGGACACGCTAGGAGACAGTGAGGACACGCTAGGGGACAGTGAGGACACGCTAGGGGACAGTGAGGACACGCTAGGGGACAGTGAGGACACGCTAGGGGACAGTGAGGACACGCTAGGGGACAGTGAGGACACGCTAGGGGACAGTGAGGACACGCTAGGGGACAGTGAGGACACGCTAGGGGACAGTGAGGACACGCTAGGGGACAGTGAGGACACGCTAGGGGACAGTGAGGACACGCTAGGGGACAGTGAGGACACGCTAGGGGACAGTGAGGACACGCTAGGGGACAGTGAGGACACGCTAGGGGACAGTGAGGACACGCTAGGGGACAGTGAGGACACGCTAGGGGACAGTGAGGACACGCTAGGGGACAGTGAGGACACGCTAGGGGACAGTGAGGACACGCTAGGGGACAGTGAGGACACGCTAGGGGACAGTGAGGACACGCTAGGGGACAGTGAGGACACGCTAGGGGACAGTGAGGACACGCTAGGGGACAGTGAGGACACGCTA
The DNA here is from genome assembly GCA_958450375.1 of Homarus gammarus. Lineage (NCBI taxonomy): Eukaryota > Metazoa > Arthropoda > Malacostraca > Decapoda > Nephropidae > Homarus > Homarus gammarus. The sequence continues at coordinate 2,161 of CAUDMG010001671.1, read as the reverse complement.
GGGGACAGTGAGGACACGCTAGGGGACAGTGAGGACACGCTAGGGGACAGTGAGGACACGCTAGGGGACAGTGAGGACACGCTAGGGGACAGTGAGGACACGCTAGGGGACAGTGAGGACACGCTAGGGGACAGTGAGGACACGCTAGGGGACAGTGAGGACACGCTAGGGGACAGTGAGGACACGCTAGGGGACAGTGAGGACACGCTAGGGGACAGTGAGGACACGCTAGGGGACAGTGAGGACACGCTAGGGGACAGTGAGGACACGCTAGGGGACAGTGAGGACACGCTAGGGACAGTGAGGACACGCTAGGGGACAGTGAGGACACGCTAGGGGACAGTGAGGACACGCTAGGAGACAGTGAGGACACGCTAGGGGACAGTGAGGACACGCTAGGGGACAGTGAGGACACGCTAGGGGACAGTGAGGACACGCTAGGGGACAGTGAGGACACGCTAGGGGACAGTGAGGACACGCTAGGGGACAGTGAGGACACGCTAGGGGACAGTGAGGACACGCTAGGGGACAGTGAGGACACGCTAGGGGACAGTGAGGACACGCTAGGGGACAGTGAGGACACGCTAGGGGACAGTGAGGACACGCTAGGAGACAGTGAGGACACGCTAGGGGACAGTGAGGACACGCTAGGGGACAGTGAGGACACGCTAGGGGACAGTGAGGACACGCTAGGGGACAGTGAGGACACGCTAGGGGACAGTGAGGACACGCTAGGGACAGTGAGGACACGCTAGGGGACAGTGAGGACACGCTAGGGGACAGTGAGGACACGCTAGGGGACAGTGAGGACACGCTAGGGGACAGTGAGGACACGCTAGGGGACAGTGAGGACACGCTAGGGACAGTGAGGACACGCTAGGGGACAGTGAGGACACGCTAGGGGACAGTGAGGACACGCTAGGGGACAGTGAGGACACGCTAGGGGACAGTGAGGACACGCTAGGGGACAGTGAGGACACGCTAGGGGACAGTGAGGACACGCTAGGGGACAGTGAGGACACGCTAGGGGACAGTGAGGACACGCTAGGGGACAGTGAGGACACGCTAGGGGACAGTGAGGACACGCTAGGGGACAGTGAGGACACGCTAGGGGACAGTGAGGACACGCTAGGGGACAGTGAGGACACGCTAGGGGACAGTGAGGACACGCTAGGGACAGTGAGGACACGCTAGGGGACAGTGAGGACACGCTAGGGGACAGTGAGGACACGCTAGGGGACAGTGAGGACACGCTAGGGGACAGTGAGGACACGCTAGGGGACAGTGAGGACACGCTAGGGGACAGTGAGGACACGCTAGGGGACAGTGAGGACACGCTAGGGGACAGTGAGGACACGCTAGGGGACAGTGAGGACACGCTAGGGGACAGTGAGGACACGCTAGGGGACAGTGAGGACACGCTAGGGGACAGTGAGGACACGCTAGGGGACAGTGAGGACACGCTAGGGGACAGTGAGGACACGCTAGGGGACAGTGAGGACACGCTAGGGGACAGTGAGGACACGCTAGGGGACAGTGAGGACACGCTAGGGGACAGTGAGGACACGCTAGGGGACAGTGAGGACACGCTAGGGGACAGTGAGGACACGCTAGGGGACAGTGAGGACACGCTAGGGGACAGTGAGGACACGCTAGGGGACAGTGAGGACACGCTAGGGGACAGTGAGGACACGCTAGGAGACAGTGAGGACACGCTAGGGGACAGTGAGGACACGCTAGGAGACAGTGAGGACACGCTAGGGGACAGTGAGGACACGCTAGGGGACAGTGAGGACACGCTAGGGGACAGTGAGGACACGCTAGGGGACAGTGAGGACACGCTAGGGGACAGTGAGGACACGCTAGGGGACAGTGAGGACACGCTAGGGGACAGTGAGGACACGCTAGGGGACAGTGAGGACACGCTAGGGGACAGTGAGGACACGCTAGGGGACAGTGAGGACACGCTAGGGGACAGTGAGGACACGCTAGGGGACAGTGAGGACACGCTAGGGGACAGTGAGGACACGCTAGGGGACAGTGAGGACACGCTAGGGGACAGTGAGGACACGCTAGGGGACAGTGAGGACACGCTAGGGGACAGTGAGGACACGCTAGGGGACAGTGAGGACACGCTAGGGGACAGTGAGGACACGCTAGG